>OY769908.1:18644569-19122069 GCA_963669185.1 Dyspetes luteomarginatus | reverse complement strand
ATCGTTCCCATCGATCTTCGTTGACCTCCATACGACGTGGAATATGCTGCACATTAAAGATTACACACACGTGATATATTGATCGAATTTTTATGTTCAAATGAATCTCATGAGACAGTAATTGAAATTTTCTCGATCACGATATGCGGAACGAATGTAACGAATAATTATCGTATTCGTTATATTTGCCCATTTCACAAACGCAAAATATAATTATTATTTGCTTCGATTCGTTGAATCTTTGAATGAAAATATAAATGTGCAATGTAAATATAAAATATCAGGAATGTTAATTAAAATATGAAATATCGAAGATAATTCGATCATCGTTATAAATATCTTGAAATTATAGCCAATTGTTGGCAATCTTCACTTTGAATATTTAAGTATTTATTATGAATGAAAAATAAAAATCGAAAAACGAGGTCTTAAATTGCCCATATTTTTGCAACTTTTTTAAGAGGATCGATAAAAGTTTAATCGCGAGTGAGCTCGTTCGTCGCGTGATATATATATACGTGAAATGTAGTTACTCGCGGCGCCGCAATGTCCCCGGCTGCGTAGACGCAATGAAACATCTCGTGCAATTCTATACGAAGAAGAGAGGAAGAGACGGTGATTACGAGCGATCAAACGATATATATATATGTATAGAGAGCTGAAGAGCAGGCGTAGTGGAGAGAAACTGTGTCTGACCTCTTGCCGACTTGTTCACCGCTGGTTAGTTCGATCGGTCACATGTAGTAATTCTTTCCCATATCGATCTCTTTTCCTCTCTCGCCCTCGTCAACCGGAGCTATTCTATATATATATATATATATATATAGATCGAGGATCGTCAAGAAATTTTCCCAGAACGACGATAATGAGCGTAAACTCGGGTGTTCATTAAGCGCCCGTCCTCATGTGATCTCGTGTGTAGCTCCACGCGCAGAAAACCTCTCTCGCGATCTCGTCTCTCAAGAATCATCGATCAAAAGCAAGAAAGACACTTGTCCCCTCCATCCTCAAACAGCTACGACAAACATCCGACTTTCACGATTCCCCATATAATTTCTTATGACATCCCATAAAGACAATAATTATTCATCGAACAATTTGTGCCATAAATTATATCATTACTTCATCCTCCAAGAACGAAAGCTCAATATTTTTATTTTTCTTCTGTTTTAGGTGAGTCAAAGATTTTTTTTGGTCAATCTAAAATACTAAATCAGCTCGTACAGGCATTTCTGGTATGTAAAACTCTAACGAATTCATTTTAGCCCAAAATGCAAATGATTACGAATTTTTATTTCACTCGTTCTCCACATATCTTTGACTGTGGCAAAACGATCGTTTCTAACGATGAAAATTTATCCGCTGCATCATATTTTAGCACGTTCACTCTTAATCTCTATGTTTACTGTTCAACATTTCCAATGCGTCTTACTCTCACTTATTCCATCCAACTTTCGTTTCACAACAACAAGAAATGAAGAGCTGAGAGTTGCAAAAATTTTCTACCCTACACATTTCAGAACTCTCGAGAATCTCTCCGTTATGTGAGATCTCCGGAGAGTTTGTGAGTTCCGTAACGAGAGTTTCGCGGATACTGCAAACGTACATACATACAGATAAATAAATTTATATTATCTATATGGGTTGTTCGTTTGTGTATCTGTGTGTCTGTGTGAGCGCAAAAGAGCGAAACGAACGAGAACGAGCCAAGTGAGCGATGACGCGACGCCGTCCGCATTCCCATTATTATATGGCATCCGCGTTCAATGGAAGCACGTGCTACGTGCGAGAAGAACTAATGGGTCTTATAGTCTAAGAAGGCCTCGAGGGGCCCATCCCCCCCCCCCTTCCCTCCCCACCCTTCCCACCCATGTCGTTTGCTATATTCTCGATGCTACATAGTATAATAAACCTTTCCGAACATTTCGCCTTTTTCTCACTCCAAGACTGAATTCTATGCTTTCCCTCTCGTCGACACGTCTTGGTCACACACATACACACATTTATATATATATACATATATATATAAATAAAAGTATTTTGAAAGTAATGCTCGAAGCTGCTGTTGGTATAATAATGACTACTACCTGATACCAATTATTTTCATCGAGAATGACGTGAACGTCAAATACACACACCGCAGGCCATCTCCTCTGTCTCTCTCTCTCTCTTTCCCTCACTTTGCTATTGTATGGCATACCTGTCGTTCATACAGACTTGGAATACAGGAGAGAAAGCATCCTATGAGCTGAACTCGCGTCTTTCAACTTTTGTACATGCTCGTTGAAAGGTTTATTATATTGGTTCATCGAGGAAAGTGAATTGATAGGTTCGAGAATATAAATAAATAAAACAGATTTTAAAAAAAGTGAGAAACTCGTTGAGAAGTTTCACGTTGATCGTTACGACGATTGAATTAGAGTTGTCAAATCTTTATATATTGTAATTTCTTCGTTTTTTTTTTTTTTTTTTCATGGAATCTTCAATGAAAAATCTTGCCTTCCTTTTGCAACGATTTCTATACAGAGATCTTATTACTGCCATAAGAGCCAAGTCGATTGCAAAATAATATCGATGGAAAGCTCTCGTGGTATTACCGTAAAATTATAGTGCTCTCTCGGACTAGGGAGAGGGGAGGAAAAAAAAGCGACTGTGGTGAAAGAATCGAGGGAGCGTTTTAGTGCGTCTATATCTAATCGTGTTTCACTGAGAGATGCTCCCAACTCTTCATCCTCTCTATATTCTTCTTTCTTCGCCATTTTCTCGTGTACGATAATTAGCCATAAATCGGTGAGACGAGAGAGATCGATTTTGCATAGCACAAAGGAAAGAATCGATGGAGCCGCCATACGTACAGAGGCGCGTAGGCTGCGATATATTTATCGTATCTACACGTAAACATATATATATATATATATATATATATATATATATATATATATATATATATATATATATATATATATATATAGTTCGCGATGTATAAATTTGCCGTCGTCGCATGCACTAGCTCGATTCTTCAACATGTAAGTCAACTGATGTTTGCGCTTCGAGATCGTTTCGTACTCCACAAACTGTGAGAGACTCTTGATTCAAGGCTTTCGTGACTCTCGTAAGTCTCTCCTATATCCATCTCTCTCTCTCTTTTCAAAACAACGAAGAAAAGGAGCCTGTTCACTTTCTCGCTGCTTTTATCTAACCGCGATCGACGAATCGGTCGTGATGTGTTGAACGAGTTAAATTTTCTTTCATGAACAAATTTTTACGAAAAAAGAACGATGTGTCGGATCTTTTTAACGAGGGTTATTAGATATATATTTGAAAAGTAACCCTCCTGCCCCCCTATAGCTCGGTCCCCTTAAGCCATATTCGTGGTACATGATTGCATTTGCATTATACAAGAGACCCGCACGCGCCCTCACACAGATTTATCTGCGAGGTGAACTACACTTTTATTTATTTCGCGTTATAGGGACGATGAACACATGTGCATATATATATATATATATATGTATATATATATACACGTCGAACTGCATGGCTAAACGATCACAGGACCTCGCCAAGACCCTGCCAATATAACGCTCACGGTAAATATGGTAATGGCGTTTCGTTTTTGTTTCGTTTTTATTCTCGTTCGGCCTATTCCAACACGAGAACTTACCCTGAACCCTTCGACCTGGCGTGTGCTCTACACGCCGCGAAAGACCTGACCGAGATCGAAACCCACTCTCCGTATATACTTCATCGCTTTTGCATCGAGTTCTCGTTTCATTCGTTTCATTTTATCGTCGACCGTACACGAGAGACTTGTCGACGATCATTACATGGCGCTATTAACTCTTTCAAAATCACTTTTTTTTTTTTCTCTCTCTCGTACAAGAATGTCAGCGATGATATTTATCCTATCGATAATAACTGATAAATAATAATTAATCGTAAGCGTTATTACTTCGAGTCGAGGCGATATATGCAGCCTTTGGAGGTGAAAAATTGTTAAGCGGAACTCTTTTGAATACAATTTTTTTTTATGCTCGTATAACTAAGTCGTTATTTTCTTCGGTAATTCCTGGGCGAGGATGAAAGCTCCACCTTCTTTTACCTAAGATTTTTTTTTGCTGGGTACAGGAACGCATCGGAAAAACGGTTAGAATTCGCGGGTGAGTGAACGCTCAGTTTGCCACAGCTCGATGTACCACTCTGTGTATTACTCGATCATCCTCTATACCAATGAAAACCGCGAGAAGACTTCTTCCAGCACATTCCGCGGTTTTAAATTCTTCATGAAGTATATATGTATATATATACTTCATGAAGAATATATATATATGTATATATATATACAGTAATACTTGGATACAAATAGTGTACAGAGTCCATCAGAATATCAGGCAGCATAGAGCAAAAATCCACCATAAACCCGCGTTCCAGCATCCACAGAGCTCGCACATCGAGGTGTCCACTTAAATCTGTATTCACTCTATTCACTTATAAAACTACATGGAAATATTCCACGAGCTCATCCCAGGATACACGTATCACTTATGCGTGTGTAAAAATTTCCCGTTTTTGTTTTTGTTTTTTTTTTCATCGCAAAAACCATTTATTTCGCGAGCTAAACTGCTAAGAAAAGCGAAGCAAGTTGGCTAAAGAAAACCGTGAAACGTTCCCGCATTTCACTATCCGCAGTGCCACTCGTTATGAGACCGTTCGATGTTCTCGTCGGCCTTCCTCCTTATTTTACGGCCTGCAATAACGCGCGAGCAACATATTTTCCTCGACATTGTAAGGAGCGTTAAGTTCAACGGGAATGATAATAATATGCGTGCTAATAAAAAGAAGAATCCGTGAAAGATGAAAGAACTGGAGATAAAAATTGTCGAGATGCCAGATGATTTTTTTTTTAAGATACGTTTTTTTTTTCAACAACTCAGCCCAGCGTGGTTCGCTCGAATGCTCATGTGTGCTGAATGATGATGAAAAGAAAAGAGCACGAACTAATTGAGGTCTGGCTATACCGTAATTAAATTTCCACGTTTCTCTATGATATCCCACTGTGTGTGGAAGGATGTGGGTAAAGTCATTACGATGGGTTTTCCTTGAGGCAGAAGCTGCAACGGCAAATTAGAGTTAAGACAGTCGTCATTGGGATATCCTAGAGTATGGATGCTGTAATGACGACCTTCAAGTAATATACTATATATTATACTACGACGATAACCGGACAGCGTATCAATTTTTAGCTCCAACATCAGCGATGTCGTGCGAAGCTTTAATTTCTTTTAAGATAACTGAAAATCGTCCTTGCGCCACCATTTTCTGGCTTCCTTGTGCACCAACTGGATTTTCCAACGACAAGATGCACGCGCAGATAAATTGAAAATGGGAGAAAAAATCTCTCCCACACGTCGTTTCAGCGTGAAGTTTTAGCGGCGCTTCTCTCGCGTGTCCATGTCGCCATCTTTGGTCCTTCGTGGTTCTGTTCGTCACAGTCGTTAAGAATTCGCCGTATATTGCTCGGCCCCTTTCTCTCCCTTCCTTCGAATGGGCGCGACAGAAACGGCTTCATGGCTCGGGAACACTTTATTGCCCGCGAAATGGCCAATTCGTTGGTGAAAAGGGCAGCCACCTCATTAGTGCAATATTCCCGCCTCATGTTCGAGCTGTTATAACTCTCTGGCTCTATCACTCTGACATCTTTCGGTCTACCAAAGTTCGTCAGACACACACACATACACATATCTTTGCTTGAAGTGAAACAACGAGATATCTTGGGGACACCTTGGAATCACGTGTCGACGAGATGCAATTTCCCATTTAGTCGTCTCGTAGAAATTACGAGCTCAATCTTCATAGCTAATGCAATAATACAAGTTTGGCTTGTAAAAAAATAATGTGACTCGCAAAAGTGCCTATAAAAATTTGCAAGAATTACATTAATTATCTTCTCGTGGTTTTTTTTAATACTTTACATGTACGTCGTTAATTTCACGTAGGTGAAAACGTCACGTTTCGATGAGTTACGAAATCATCGAAAGTAATTTTCTCTCTCTCTCGTCAATTTCATTAGAGTGCATCATTTCCGAGGGTTATTTCTGCTTTGCAAAAACATTTCTCGTCGATTCAGTCATCCAATCATAAGCGAGTTATCTGTAGAGCGATAGGACACGTCACACGCTGATTCTCATGAGCAATGAATACTAAGTACTCTGTAATTGATATACGTGTATTTAATTCGAGACCTGACGAACTTTAGCAAGGTTCTAACCCCGTTAGTTTTCACCTACGAGGCTCTGTGACCTGGCTATTAAGCTGGCTCATACACATGCACTCAAGTATAGCCCACGTGTACATACTTGGGCATCGAGTGGAGCCAGAGCTCTCCGTGTATCAGCAAACATTTATCCTTCCTCCTCCATGTTCAGCGTTGCCCTCTGACATTTACTTTGGTGTCGCGCCCATGCACCACCCACCGATACTAAATGTCACTCCTCTGAAAAGGACGTGATCGATGCTACTCGTTGCTTTGCTTCCCCTTCGGTCTCCTCCACCATCGTCATTTCTGGTACCAAGAAAAAATTCACCTTCGAAATAAAGTCAGAGTTCACACAATCCATAAGAACGAACTGCGATGATTGGAGAAAAAGACTCAGCGCTGCCAATCACTGTGCCCTTTTTATTCTATGGGCATATGATTTAGGTGTCTTCATACAGATCGAAATGGCCCTCGTCCATGACTCTGGCTTATAGCGAGGCTTGCATCGACAGATATTCGAACAAATGACCACGAAGCCGTGACCGGTACCACTCGGCGATAAGAAATCTAATCGGGAGCGGGTTCGTCGTACCGAAGTTTCAATTCCAAGATGCCTCCGTCAAATATCTCAATTTCGATCGGTCTCTCGGTCAGTCGCTGTTGTAGCTGCTGCTTTGAATTATATTCAATATATGTACTATTACTAATACTACTACCCGATCGTAGATGAAACTTCAATTCTAATCGGTTGAAAGATTTCAGCTGTCAAATCTGTCAGATAGATTTTTCATTCCACTCGGCTTACCAGCTCCACAAGTGAGCATTCGAGTCCTTATAAAGAATACATAATTCAATGTCAAGAAGCACCATTTCTAATCTACCAAACACACGAATGACTGAATTACTCTCAGTGGGAGTGTTCAACGGAATAACATCTACATGGACTGAAATATAAATGAAACAAAAATAAAATACATCATAGTATACATCGAGCTCTCGATATAAACCTGGAAGAATTCAGTAGCCGATCTAACCAGTAATTCCCCCCACGGAATAAGGCAACTCCCTTACAAGATCCTGGGGTGTATGGGACAAAAGAAAAGACAGAAAATCGTTATTGTCCGAGCTGGGGCGGTGTGGAAGAATGGCGAAGAGGACCTTTTCTCATGGTGGCGAACAGCGTGTAACACGTGGCAGTATCTTGTATCGGGACTGCGCTCCCGCTGGTAGCACACACGCTCTGTTGTTCCTCCAAACCCCCCGCCCCCCCACTCACCCCCACCTCATCTCCCACTTCCTGTCCATCCTCCCTCTCACTGTTCGTGTGTCCTGCAGGGACATTGTAGGGTACACAGTGTGTACCATTCGCGCGCGCAAGAGACGCAATGGCGCGGCCCCTCCGCAAGGGACCACCGCGCAACCACAGAGGAATAAGAAAGAGAAACAGCGAGAGCGAGAAAGATAGAGATAGAGAGACAGAGAGAGAGAGAGAGAGAGAGAAAAAAAAAACGAGAGAGCAGAGAGAAAGATCGAGAGTAAGAGAAGCGATGGAGACCGTGTCGGCTCGCGGTCCTTCTGGCATGCCTACAAGAGTAGATTTCCTACCGATAAGTCCACCGCGCACCACGGAGGTCCCCAGTACGTTCCATAGCTCCCTAGCCATGGGGCACCGAAGATCAGCCGAGCACACCGCATTGCTCGGCAGTCCTTTTACCATATACGCTTAAGCCACAGCTTAAACCCTACAGTGACTGGCCTTTTGAGACAAGTCCAATAACTGTCTACTGGCATCGCTGCATTTCCCTCCATTGAATGGGTTGCCCAAGACGATCGATACACGATTACCAATCACTGTTGCGTGGCCGAAAAACTGTAACTGCGTCCTGTACCTCTTATTCTGAACTCGACTCCAGCTGGAGAATCCTCGATCGGCCCTTCACACTGTTCTTCTCGTTCCCTCCCATTGTATGCAGCATCATACACTTGCAAACTCGTGTACATACACCAATGTGATATATATCACGTCTGTAGCATTCGTGTATATACACCAGGCATGTGTACTCCCATTCTTCATCGCATGGTTGTTCTTCATGGTACATGGTGACTTGGGGTCATCCGAGGTTGTTGCAAGGTTGCGTCTTCACGAGAGAGTTACATGCACATCAGATATGTACGTATAGAGTCAGCGAGACTGTATTAAATGTTGAGTCTTTGACCGAGTATGAATTTAGTGCGTGTAGAATTACTGCACTTTCTCTGCCGATGAACGTTCATATGCAGCTCGGACTAACAATTTGTCATATTGATCTGGAGATCCAGAAGCTGAAAACGATTTTTTTTCCTCCCAGTGATCCACGACCTTAACCTTGATTTTTGAATTCTTTGTCAACTATGAAATGCTTCTCGAACTCCGTGTCAAAAATGAACTATATGGGAACTAACATGAGAATACATTAACTGTCTCGGTCGTAAAATTTACATTCAAAGTTCGTTTCGTCAATGAATAACGTGAAAAATTTTATGTCGCAAATTCACCCGATTTGCCTCGTTGGAGGACCAAAATCTTATCTCGGCTGGGTCACAAATATACAGTTAGATCGATTTCGTGGATGGGATGAAAATGTTATTCAGGTATAAAATATATTGAAAAAAATATGTCAAGCTTGGCTTGTTAACCGGAGCGTGATGCCGTTAACTGCACGATGTCTGATGTAAAAACTATATGCGGTTCACAGCTAAAACACAGCAAATCTGACGGTTGATTTGCTGCAGTCTCGATCGCTGTACGACTTTTTCTGGTAAATTACAACTCGTAGACTCTGCAAGAGATACCCATGGCGCCCATTCCTAAATGTGCGGTGCACACGTATCCAATAGGTGTATATATATATATATATAAATATATAATGTTATATATATGTATCAGAAGGTGGCATACAAGGGGTGGTAAGAGATTGCAGTTCAAGCATTGCTGCAGATCACGAGTGCCTAAAGCTGCTTCGGTCTGCTATTGGTGGTGGATCGGTGACCAGAAAAGAGAGACGTGGGCGTTCCGTCCAAGTTCCTACATAAATATATGATGTATGTGTGTGTTTGTGTGTGTGCATGTGCAGACCTCAAGAGTTGGTGGGTTGTAATTGAAGGCGTCCGTGCGTGAAGGTGTTAATCTCACTCATGTATATGGTAGTAGCTCGTATCTCAACAGCATTAGGCATGGAAGTCGCGCGGGATTCTTTGAGTAACGACGATAATGCGTCGTGGCGCACAGGCACAAAGGTCGCATGAATTTCTTATCTCGCTCTGCCTCTCCGTCCCTCTCTCTCTCTCTCTCTCTCTCTCTCTCTCTCTCTCTCGCATTCTTTACAAATCCTTTATCCCCTTCGTCGGCTTCTTCTTTCTCATACACTTTACTGCGAGGGCGAGCTTTGCCATGGTGGTAAAAGCACGCTTGAATTTATACATATTAGGCAATGATGCTGGGACGGCACATACACACATACACAGAAGAGAGAATGTTTCTCGGACAGAATCCTCCTAAGTCTTGGAGAATCTCGCACTCCAAAGGATATAAACTTTGGAGGGAAACCTGCGGCGCGTTTAGGAACTCCACGCGAGGTTTCTCTGATCTCTCGAGTACGCGGTCGCATTACCGCGCTCATGGAGGTCGCAAGCCCCCTTTTACTCGCTATATTTTCTCGGCGCGCTTGTCTGTATGCGCCAAGCGATTTTGCAGGAAACTAACCCGAGTTATCACACCGGTGATAGTTACCCGCGTATATGCAAGCAGGAAGATTCTTTCGCGAGGTGGCGAAGGTTCGGCACACCTAATACATACTCTAAGCTATTGAATAGCCACCTCAAAGCATCGGAGAACCTTGTGTGCGCGTGTTTGTGCATCCAGATATATCGCTGATGCGCTCCGGAATTCAAAGCGACCTGTGGAAAGTTCAGGGTCGCTCACACGTAAGATAATACACCGATAACTTGTACATTTTGTATTGTAAAATTCTCATAGTTTTTCTCGCATACATGAGATACGAGGGAAAACTTTTTCCTCTACGGTATATATCGGCAACAATAAAGACTGTCGAGGCGCGCCAAGAATCGCTACATACCAAACGCTATATATATATATATATATATATATATAGAAATGCGATTATAGCATTACGAATTATTATTTTTATAACGATTGTAATACGCTTGACCAAAGGTCATAAATGTATCGAACGAATGAATACATTTGCCCGAAGGCTCAAAAGCTTCATACATATACGTGTGGCTCATTGTACGCGGATCACCCTGTACGTATTCGAGAGAAAATAAAAAATACGAGATACACATTCCAAAGACAGTACTTACATATATATATATATATATATATATATATATATACGCCTCGTTCGTATATACACGCCGTATAAGATTTTCATCTTCGACCTGAGGCAAAAGCATGTATTCAAACACACATACACACACACTTACAACATATACTATATTGGTGTACTATCTGTGTGCATCATTGTACACGTAACGAGTCGTTGAGTAAAACATAAAAGTTTAACGAGCCAATGCTGCGAATCTAATTGAAGAGGTAGGTCGTGAGGATCGTTGGAGAGTTCAAAATGAAAAATAGAAAATTAAACAAAAAAAAACAAACGCCACAGGAGAAAAAGAACGAAACAGGAAAGAGCGCCGGATGCGAACGGTAAGCTCATAGCTGTATGATACACATATACAGACATATATATATATATATATATATATATATATATATATATATATATATATATATATATATGATGCAAGAAAGATAAAAAAATAAAAAAAACTTGAGAGATGAGAAAACGCTCACGTATGTGACTCTTGGCCTTAAAGGACCGCGAGAGACTCCCCGATATATCCCACCGTGGTCGTTCTTTCTTAGCTCCTGCTGTGGTGCTTCTTCGGTTGCTGGACTCGTTTCAAGAGTCAATCACTCTTTTATCGCAGTACGATCGGACGAGAGCGAAGAGTGACTCCACCGCTCTTCAACGAACGCAAATGATCAAGCTAACCTCTCAGCTGGCGAGATTATACCAGTAGAGTTATATACGAATGATTATATTGCACAGTGATTGGCACTTTGAGTGAATAAAAAAAAGGAGTCGATACAGTTATTGAAATCCTCACGTCTTTGCCTATCGAATCATCAGTTTCACAGGCCGACTGGAGGAACCGATAATTGTACCTTGTGGATCTTGTGTGAAGAGCAGATGACCGCCATTCGATCAAAAAATATAATGTATAGGAACACAGCACACATATCGGTTCTTCGGGCATGAGAAATTGCTCGATCGAAAAGGCAAACGATAGTCCTTAATGACGTCGAGAAGCGATTGCTTTTGGACGCCACGTGATCACGTCGAATTCTCCACCGTCAGTACATAAGCTACCGATTATCATCATTTATCCTATATGCATACCGATTCCTTTTTTTTTCGTTGCGAACACAAATGCATCGCCAACTTCCTCTCTCCATTCTGAGCGATCGAGAAGCGCCGACGCGATAGGACGGACGGGGCTTTGACTGGAAACGATGAAAATTCTTCTCGGCATCCGTCAATCCTCACAACCTAATCTTTGAGAGCACTTATTTGGCAGTATGCTGGCAGTTTATCCCTTTTTCTGCGTCTCTCTCGGAGATTCCGCATCTGCCGCAGCAATATAAACGGAATCGATCTTCTGTCTTTGCGGGGCATACATATATACATATATATATATATATATATATATATATATATATATATATATATATATATATATATACTTACGAAAGAGAAACTTTACAGGGCACAAGTAGTGCATTTTGTGTCTCGTCGTGTACACGGAAGCGCCGTGAGATCTCTCAGTCTCTCTCCGGTGAATCTCGTAAGATCACGTCGCATCGACTCTCCGTAATTTCTATACACATTTATAAGTCTACTTGTATATTTGTATATAAATTTATGTGAGCGACGAGGATTCCCCGAGTTGAGTTTTGCGAGAGGTGTGCCAATATTCACCGAGTGTCTTATGGGAAATCGGCGGAGGATACAATTTTTTTTTTTTTCACGCTATACCGATGTGAGAACTCGAACACACGATCCTCAAATAAACCATCGAGAGGGATATTCCTCATGTATACATATATACATACCGTTGTTGGTAACTGGATATATATACTTAGCATCGCGATCTGAACCATATTCCTCACTCGACGTCGTATGCACTCGTGATGCTACACAGCCGCCCTCTCGCGGCTGACATTTGTACGATCACGGAAATCCCTCGATCTCCGATAAAAATGATATATATATATATATTTTTTTTTTTCTTCAACATTATCAGACTTTGCATCGTGTCCCAGCAGCTTGGAGCTTAGTTATACATTGACTATAATATTATAACGATATTTTATACAGCGATAAAAGACGCGTTGGAGCGAAACAGCAGCGTTATAGATATCTACTTTATATGGCATCCGGTCGAGAAGCCGCCAATTTGTGAGCCCATGATCGCGCACAAACACATATATATATATATATATATATATATAGCTTAGAGCGTACAGAGCCCGTGGTGAGCGGGCGTTATGATTTGCGAGCGTGCCGAATCGCATAGATTTATCGATGCTATAGTTTATCACGAACGTGCGGGCGCGTGTGGTGTATGGCGCGCGGCAAGGAGCAACGCGGCGACGGCGAAAACGTTAATGGCGAGTTACTGCGCTCCGCGGTCTCGAGTTATACACCGAAAAACGCGAGCTCTCGCACATACAGAGTAGAGCCGAGGCATATTTATCAGGGATTTAGCCGGCAATAATAGAAAGCGTGAAGTCCTCGAGGAGATCCATAGCACTGGGAGCAGTATATCTTTTTTCCCCTTTTCGCGGCTCTTTTGCGGAGGCGGCAATTTTCATCGATCGATCGATCGATAATGCACCAGAAAAACGTGCATGACATATTGTATGCTTTATCGGCTATGATTAAGCAGGAAGGAAACGTAATAAGTGGCCAGTTTCATAATATATTATCCTCATGAGACATTTCCAGTAATATTCCCGCTTGTCTTTGGTCACTCGCGCAATTGCAGACATAAAGAAGCTCTCTTTGCTATTGGCGAACAAGATCGTGGCTTCATTACCCGGGGGAAACCTGTTAGTTATGCTAATATCGACTTATAAACCCTTCATTACCGCTGATGAGCAATTAATACGCTTGCTCGAGTATCTCTCACTGGTGAGCTGCTCCACATGGTCGCAGTCGAGCGCGCGCGGTGCTAATGCACTCTCAATGTCTCTCAATTACACGGTGACAGCGGTGAGTCTTCGTCGTTGTCGTCGTCGCCAACGACAAAACGGGGACGCGAGAAAGAGAGAGAGAAAAAAGTCAATCTTGGTAAGGCTTCCTCTATCGTCGTTACCATTCTACTATATATATATATATGTGTATATAACCAGATTACTTTATCGGGAGACGCGGAACTCGCATTTTTTTCATTGCTGTTGTTGCAATCTTCGAACGATATACTTATGCAAGTGAGACATTCTACGGGTTCGACGATCCTCGAGAGAGATCACTCGTAGCTTCGTGTATTACCGATCTTATATGTACATACGTCGCTATAAATATAATCGTATCATGCTATCGCGTGACTCTTCAAAGAGGAAGCTTCGAACCTCCCGACGAAAATAGATTGAACGATCGAATATGTATCGCATCATAAAATTAATGTATTATGTATAATTTGTTACGTAAGTCGACACATCGTTTCACTCAAATTGCTCGTTTCAATGTTAGCTACCATTGAGAGAAGAGAACAAGTGAACTCAGCCTGAAAATGAGCAGAATTTGGCGATTTGGACGATCCGTTCAAAAGAACAATTTTGAGCAGTCCAATAGTCCGAATCTAATGACTCTTCTGCAATCCTTCAATAATAGTCCTATAGGTGTATCCTGGGGGAGAAGTGACCGCGTTTTTTCTGACATGTTCCTATTTTATCAATCCAACTGCTCTCTAATTTCTAGCGATTACCTCACGCGATATTCCATTGTCGACGACCGATCGGTTCAAAAGATCAATTTTGAGCAGTCCAATAGTCCGAATCTAATGACTCTCGTGCAATCCTTCAATAATAGTCCTACAGGTGTATCCTGGCGGAAAAGTGACCGCGTTTTTTCTGATATGTTCCTATTGTATCAATCCAACTGCTCTCTAATCTCTAGCGATTACCTCACGCGACAATCCATTTAAAGCAACCATTTTTTACGTAATCGGAGGTCGTTTCATGTCCCAGCAGTAAGCGGAAATTGAAGCTAGTGAAGCTTCTTCCTCGTACGAATGGCAATTTGAAGATCCAATCGGTACAAAACGAGTGTCTGTATGTGTAGAACGCATGTTGTGGTTTCCTCGGTCTCTCGTCGTGTCTCTCTGTATATGTATGTACACTCTCTCGCCAATCCTGTATATGCTTGGGCACGCCATCCAGTACCGACATGTACAACCTCCCTTTCCTCTCCCCGGGCCATTACACATACGACGAAGAGAGATCATAACGCCCAAGGAGAGAGAGAGAGAGAGAGAGAGAGAGAGAGAGAGAAGGCGCGCACGGATGCCCGGGATGTTGATCTGGTTAGGCCGGTGGTGCCCGAGGCGATTCGCCGCGGTCGTCGGTCGTCCGGTCGAGCCAAGCTCCGGCACTCAACCACGCCAGAGCGTACCACATCGTATACAGGCATCGGGAGCAGAGAGAAGAGAGCGCCGGTTTCAAATGAAAAAGGAACGAGAGCGTTCTCTCGCGCGCGCGCGCGACGACCTCGACAGGGCGTGGCGGGTCACCCGGTCCTCTCTCGTTCAGTCAGTGGCGTAGCAACTGTTGGTAACCATCGACGGGGAGACCTCGACCAACTCCGGTTTTACTTTGCACCTCTCTTCCCAGTTTCCCCCTCCCCTCCCCCTTCACCGCCCCGCATTTCTCGTCGTTCTCAATTCGAGATCTCTCGTGCACCAGTTGGTACGTCGATGGAACGTCTCTCGGAGGAACCGCTGCATCTGCAATGTATACAGATAGACTGTTTTATGATGAGCTTGATGCTGTTTTCCACAGCAGTAGCTTCACCTCCTGCCGTCCTCGCTTTTCTGCACGATTTGAATCAATTTTGAGGCATTCTTTGAATCTGTCAATCAAAACATCCCTCATGGGTTATGGGGTCATTGACAGTTTCATAAATGTAGAAAAATGTGAATTACAAGCTAAATTACTTTTCATTACTTTTTTTAATATTGGGTTAACGATTAGAATATTTTATCAAATTCTATTTTGTTCATATCGTCCTGAAATTTGGATTAGCTATGAATAAAGTCACTAATAAAGTGTCCTCTGGCAGGATGGAGAACAAGAGTGCATAGTGCACGATCTTGTACGCGTTCAGCTATTGTCTGTCCATACATACGTGCAAATGTAGACATATAAAAATACATTTATATATGCTCACAGCATATACATATGTGTGACTGTAAACGAACGAGTATGCAGCGACGTGGCGCGCTAATAACGTGTTTGAGGAAGGTATAATTGATGCGGACCCCGGGTATCGCGCCCCGTCGTACTGCAACAGCAGGGCCATATCGTATACGTATGCATGCTACATATATATATATATATATATATGTTTGTGTATATGTATATATATATATATTATATCTATGCCCCCTGCACTTGCGTTCGGGCCCTTCGAGAGTTTGGAACTGGGTGGAGAAAATATAGGTTGTCTTCGTGGGTCGAGACTGTGCGCTCAGTTGGAGAGGCGCCCGGTCGCCCGCGGTGCAACACGAAGATGATATATTTGCAGCAAAATCGCAGCTGCAGCGCACACAGCACACACTCCTTCTCTCTGCGCTCTCTCGCTGATGCACAAAATGCAACACGCGCCTGTTGCACAGTCCAAGAGTCACTCCTTCGTGTTGCTCTCGGCAAAGCCCCGCGAGACCATGCCGACGACGAAGGTCCTTCGTCGTAAATTCACGCTATATCCGAAAGACGAGCCCTGCACTCCAACGATATACCGGCACGCCACGACAGCCCTCAACGGTCAAAGCTCACGACACGATCCAATGCACCGTCCCAAAGAGACGCTTTTTATAAAAAGAAAAAAAACAATCATATAGATAAATAATGCCAAGTACTAGTTATAGTAGAATAATGAGGAGACAAAAACGTGACATTGTGAAAGGAATTAAAAAAAAATCCATTTTATATCAAGCTTAATTTTTAGTTTTTTGAAAACGTTGTTCGTGCACTTAGACGACACCGCTTAATTTATCCTGATATTTTCATTGCCGTGGCCATAAAAGCACTTTTCAAATTGTCGAAAAAATAATAATAATAATGAAAAGGGACATAAATTTTATTCAACAAGTGCAAAACAATCAATGATCAAATTTTAAAAATCTGTTAAAAATCCGAAAAGAATAGATGCGTAATAAATCAAGCGCCATTTTGAAGCTCGAAGGATGACGAAGACAATCAGCAAATATTGGATTTATAATTTCATCGGAAAGTAAAGTTATAAAAATTTTAGTGGACCAACTTACGAAAATGATCTAAAGGGCAAAAAAAAATATTTTTGAAATTTGTTTTAAGAATCTGAATCATAGTTTTTCCCGCTGTTCATCAATCCACCGACTATTTACTACGTGCCCAATTATTTTGATGATTTTTAGCCCTTTTGAAAAAATCTCCTCGTTCCTTCAGCATGGGCAAGGAGAAAGAAAGAGCGGAGTGAATCAGTGCGCGTGCTGAGTTTGCGCGAGAGGGTTATCGAGGGAATGGTTGGCCTAGCAAGAACGAACGTTTGCGTGCACAAGTCGCATTACAGCCTTGAATATTTCATTCATAAGAGCCGCCGTGGCGGCCACTCGCGTATTCCACCAACAACTCTGCCCACAGTATCCATGTATTTATATATATATATATATATATATGTATATATGTATATATATATATGTCCATGTTAAGATATATAAGAGCTCGTATAGCATATATAGAATGTACTCTATCCTCGCTGTATAAACTCTCTCTCGTACACCTCTCGGGCATCCGCTATGAAGCCGGGACTCGGTGCAATTACGTTTTGCACATGAACCCGAGCAACCGCCCCCGGAGCTGTGAATGAATCCTTTTTCCGTTACAGTCAACATTTTTACTTTTTTTTTTTTCGTTTTTGCTCTCCGGGCACTCCGGAATAATGTTCAGCTGCGGGCAACTCATTCGCGTGCATATAAACGATGATCACGAGATCAACAAGACACGTACTTGTGCGTAAGAAATTTTCAAATTTCTCAAATATCGCGGAAACATAAAATTTCATTAAAAAAAAAAAAAAACGTATAGGTAATTTTTTAAATAAAAAATATATATTTCAGTCGTGATAAAAATAGTTACATGATTTATTGTGAGTTAGTAACAATTAGAGTAAAGATTATTATAAAAAGATCAGATTGATCGATGATTATTTATTAATTATCGTTGAGTATGAATAATTTTTATTATTAAGAGGATCGTGGAAGTGATTACAATATCGATTTTATATCAATAGAATTAAAAGGAACTTTATACCAGATCCGTTTACTGTTACCACGACGATAAATCAAACGTTCATAATTATACATATTATTCCATCTTTACGACTTGGCATCCGTGCGAGCACGCGCTTACGTTCAACTCTCCCTCTCTCTCTCTCTCTCCCTCTCGCTGTTTCATACACGCTGATATTATAATACACGCATCGTGATACTCGGTCAAATAAAGATAACCCGACACACCTAGTGAAAGGTTGCGAGCGCTCCTTCGCATGATACTCAATATATTTTCTATAGGATGGTTTATGCCAACAGCACACGTAAATGAGAGAGGCGAGAGTGACTCTTGGTCAAGAATTTTTCAAAGATTGACCTCCGGACGTTCCTATTCGCACGGGCTCTACCCTCCAAGACCTGTTCTCAATACTGCAAATCATCGTGAAAAAATATATAAATTTCAATCAATCAACATTTATTTATTATTTATAAATTTAATTATTTAATTATTTATTATTAAATTTAATTATTTATTTAATTATTTATAAATTTAATTATTTATTATTTATTTATTTATTGAAGAATCGTCATATTTGAACTTGACAAATTTCACTTATTATTGCTTTTCTTTTCAATTTAAACAAATTCTTTTTACGACTGTGTTGCATTAAAATAGTTGCACAATTCATCCTATAAAAATATTAGGCAGAATTATTGAGCATTAAAGAATCGAAATGAAAATTAGGAAACAAAAATATTTCGTATTCTTCTAAAGTTAAATTTTCAGATTTATTGAATAATGTATAAATAATACACCGCTCAAACCTGCCACATTTGACAGACAAATTATTAAAAGAAAAACAAAAATATTACAAAAGAAGAATTACGTGATTTTTTGTTTTGTCTTCTTTGTTGTAGAATTTTCGTGAGCATCGCATAGACGGTGCATCGCTACCCCTTCTCTCGGAGGATCATCTGACGGGTCCAATGGGAATGAAATTGGGCCCGGCGCTAAAGCTTCGCGCTCTACTTGCGAGAAAGCTCGGTGCGTGCACGGTTTGTCTTCATTGCGCTCACTGTCATCAAACTCCAGCGTTGCCAGCGTTGAGCGCTGCAGCGGCTGCCGCAGTGGCAAATTCTACACAACCACCTGGTCGACGACCAAGCAGCACAGGAAACTGACAAACAATGGCGGAGACTCCAGGACTCGAGGAAGATCCAAATCGAGCATTGCGCATCGAGCGTCGTCGCGTGTCATCAAGATCCACTCGTAAGCCCGATGTCGTTTTTAAAAAACCGATTAAACAGTGATGAATGTGCGTTCGTGTGTGTGAGTGTGTGTAGGACACTTTTTACACGCTGCAGAGACTGAATGTAAAATTGAAAAAAAAAATTACAAATTAAAAAAATTCGTCTGACACGCGAGCGCAATGAGATCCTCGGTAATCGAATAAATACGCGAAACATTGAAATTTTAGTGAGAGCGAAAAAATAATAGACACGCGTATTCGAGAGTGGAGACTCCGCCTGATGAGAAAAAAAATATATATATATATATTTATATATATTATGTATTTAAAAAAAAAGAGAAAAAACAGTACCTAAGGTTAGTAAACGTTAATTCTGTATAGGATGACTCTGAAGTGCCTAAACTGTTTCGAACAGTTACGGAGAAGATTGATGTACCGATTTTCAGGTCATTGATTCTCCGGAATGTACTTAAGAGAAGTTGCGAATGAAAGTTTGACGATCGGGTCTTTTAAACTTGTGGATATGAAAAAAAAAAAAGAATGACTGAAAAATTAATCTTGATGGTCGTTAATGATATTTGGGGTTGAAAAAAAAAAGTATCAACAAGAGTAAAAAACTAGAAATGCCTTATAAATTGAAAATTTGTGATAACTGAAAATTGAAATATAAAAGTTTTTCGATAAAAATGAAAAAGTTTAATAGCTGAAATGTGATTCTCAAAATGATTATCAAGGTGGCCTGGAGTTACAAAGACGTCTTCAAACGAAAGGTTTCTTCCAATAAAATAAATTCGAAAAACACTATTTATTGTAAACTTTTTTTTTTAATACAATCGCGTTCTTAATGCTCGAAAGAAAAATCGAACGTTTAATTAATTTAAAAATCCTAATTACAGTCAAAACGGGACAGTTTGGAAAATTGGGAGGGATGGCTCATCGGATTTGGAAAGATGCCATTGTTAACATAAATTTTTTGGAATATTAAATTACTTTTTGCTGCCTTTCGAATATACGAACGATCATAGAGTGAGGATTGGAGAGAATTAATATCGGCCTGCTGACATGAAAAATGATATTCTCACTGAGAGATAGACATCGTTAGTGACACTATATATATATATGTACGCATTAGGCCATGCAGTAAATTGAATGTGTTCACGATCCAATATATCGACCTCTCGATGTTTTAATGGTCGCTTGGAATTGAAACGTCCAAGCGAAATAATTTTTTATTCAATGTCTACCGCGAAAGAGCCCGTCTCAATGCAATCGCGATAACGAGACTGTCAACGCGCAGAGTCGAACAATTTACTTCAATAGCTACGAGAAATCGTTTTATGAACTCGGTCCAAAAGCATTTTATAACAAGTTGCATTATATATCTTGATGAAATAGCATTCAGGAATTGGCAACAAACATTATGAGAAATTTATTAGATATTTCCAATTTCCACAAAATTCATTTTTGGTTATCACTATTATTCGATTATAGTTTAAAAAATTTTCACAACATTTCGCTAATTATTTTCACTTCATTGGCTACTCGCTGGAACGAATAATTCACAAAGTCATTCCTAGTTGAAAACCCGATCGTTGAGAGTAAATATACGATAAAAAAAAAAAGTGACAGAGTGAGAATGTGTGATGGAACAAATTTAAAAAAAAATTAAGTGCCCTGATCATAGCGAGAACCATGTGCAATAACAATAATCTTTCGACTCGACATACTTTTAACTGTTAGGAAATATGTATTTGCTCAAATCGTTGTTTCTTTTATATATTTTAACGAAGTTTGTTTTCTTTTTTTTTTTTTTTATATGAATCACTATAAATGATAAATATACTAAATTATATTTTTGCTAATAAAGTTCTACGTGGGAAAAAAAAAGTCGAAACGAGAGGAGCGAACAAAAAAAGAGAAAATGAAACAAAAAGAAAATTAAAAAAAGAAGAAACATACGACACAAGATGGACAATAATGAAATAGAGGGAGAATTAAAAAATCCGAGTGCGATAAAGAATTAAGATGTTGAAGCCTTTTTAAGAATATTAAGACGTTCGTGGGATAAGATAAGGAGTTGTTCATTTTCTATTTTTTTTTCTTTTCCAGCTATAACATTTATTTATTTAGAATTTAACCGTTGCCTTATTGTATTCACGTGACGTAAGGTAAGACGTAATGAGCAGAGCAAGCTGCGTATACTATTAATTGTACACAAGAGACAAAAGAATAAGCGATAGAAGGAAAATAAGAAAAGAAGAAAATGAAAACGTTCGAGAGAAAATCAGTTCGTACGACGAGCAGTATTTTTAGATTTACATTAGCCTGAATTTACTGCAGACTTTATTAATTAAATATGTATTACGTGTAAAATCACTCAACGAGACACGATTCATATACAACGAGCTGATACGCATTGACCGAAATATCTCGTAATAATATCTATAATGATATTTCGAGAAAATAGCAGAAGGGTTTCTTTATGCTTAGACTTAATCGAGGTTAATATAAACTTCGATAAACGTCGAGACATTTATCTTCGCTTTGAGCATTTTTATGTTATTTTCTCTCGTTAAGAAATAAAATCAAGACGAGTTGATTATAAATCATCGAGACGGGTGTGCGTACAAAAAAAAATTATAGTTGCAGTGCGGTTTTTACTTAAAGTTAAAAAATCTTTTTACTGTACATAACCGCTTAGGCATTTATTTATATCATTTCTTTCTTTTTTTTTTTTGAGAGATACAAAAGAAGAAAAAAAAGAACGCGATCCGTAGTATTTTATTTAGCACCGAGGACGAAAAAGCACATATTTTCATCGACATACACACAGACACAGACACACATGTACAAATATAAATACAGACACAGAGATGCGCTATTATTCGTGATATAAGGTTGAAAAAAATAAAAGAAAATAGATGATAGAAATTTTGATGATGAACGAGTGCTATTGAGGAAGAGCGAATGAAAGAAAAGGAGAAAAAAAAAGATTAAAAAAAAAAAAAAAAACGAACCGATGTTACGGCAATTTTGTGATACTTAAATCTCCACTTCCCTTACATCTCATCCTCTTCCCTCTGTTATATCAAAGAGTCTTCTTTTCCTGTCCACTTTTCCCCCTCTTTAGTCTCCTGATCTCCCTGATATCTCATGTGTATTCCTTCATCGCAAGTCTGTCGTGTATTATTTTACGATTAACTGTCATATTATGTATAGCAGAAATTAATGGTGAAAAGAGAAAACAGTGCATTGTTTCTGTTAAAAAAAAAATAAAGAAAAAAAAAACAAAATTGTTAAAAAATATATATATCGATGCTGGTATTTATTATTTTGGTAATCCTTAAAATCCTACAGTGCAAAAAAAAAAAAAATCCTATCCGAACGAACGTTCAAGTCCTCGCGTCATGGCAGCTAATTAGGCGCGACGTGCCAACAGCAATATGGCAGCCAGACAGCTACGGTAAGTGCACCAGTAAATGAACAGGGCCCAGTGAATGTGCATTGGCAATTTTACCCTCCTCATTTTTAGTATAGTCGATGGTAGAACCAATATTAGGAGACGCAATACGCAGCTGTAAGGCGGGTGATCTAGCGGCAGGCGCACATCATATTACGATAAAACGAACAAACTGACGAATTAACAGGAATAAATTTAAATATAGTCGATAAATGTGATGAGTAGTGAGGATATGAAGAACTGTCAATGTAGAAATCAACAAATAGTGTTAAGGATTTTTCATAAATAAATTTACTTTGTGATTTTTAATGTAAATTTTTATGTCAAAAATACGTCGTATAATTACAAAATATATTTGTCGTTATCGAGTAACGAGTTATACCTTATATAAGAGCATTCATTACTTTGATATTTGTAACTGTACAAACACACACACACGTTCTATGATTTATCATCACAAGTGCTTCATAAAATCCTAATCCAAAAATCAGCATTGGAATGGCCTCCAGTAATATTTCTTCCTCTTTCTTCATCGTTATTGAAGTTTTGCCTGTATTTAAAACACGTCGGTTATAAAATGGTGTATGAAAATTTTCAACATTCTCCGTTTATTTCCTCATATCTCTATACTCACATTACGATGTAACGCGAGAACGCCGTCCTCCTCGTGGAGTAAAATTTCGACGTAAGCTTTGCCACTTTTATCAACGACAACGGTCTTTCCGGTGCAGGCACCATTGACGATATTTCCAGATATTACGTCACAATAAGTACCTGACGGCAATCTCGTTTGTAGAGTCATTTTCAGATCCGTTTTATCAGCATTGATTGCAATAAATCCACGATCCCCACGTGAAAAGGCAATTTGATTGTTGTCGTTGTCCCACCACTCGGTGATTCTCGTTCCATTGACGGTGTTACGGAAACGCACCATGTTGTAGATCTGTCGCCAGCGATGTTCGCATATCCAGCCGCTGTCGCAGCTCAGATCATCATTTATGATTGGTGTCAATAGATTTTCGTTTTCATCGGCAGGAGGTCCTTGATCGGAATGATTAAATGCAAAAGAGCTAATAATCTGTGGATTGCCGTAAGGATGGGCCATCATGAAAGCGATTGCCATCTGTAGAAGCAGAATAAATATTTCAATACTGCGTGAAAGAATTTCTGATCGTCTGGTCATGCAGAGATGGAAAGTCTAGTTAGTGATAGTGATCGGTAACTGAAATCCACAATACCGAGGCTTTATTAAATAATTACTTGTTTTTGCAATAAGATCCTTTGCAAGTTATTTGCTAATTTTTTGTACACATTCATTCACACGTTGGTCTCGAAATCCAACGACTAACGATTTTATAATCTGTACAAATGTTTATTTATATCGTTACGTGGAAATTTATCATTAATTACGGCTAATTGCATGACTTAATGTACCTTCAACTTTTAATACTTATTTTTAAGCCAGAACTTTAGTTTTTTGTAGTAATCATACCTTGTAAAGCTTGGGTTGTTTATGGGTGAGTATATTCATGTCACCGGACCCATGGCCTCGTTGATTGTCATGATTGTCGATAAAAACTAAAGCATCCTGCGATGGTAGCATCCCCCAAGCCTCGCCGAAGCTTTTGAACCATTTCAACGGGTTGTGACCCTTGATCGCGCGGCTTATCTCAAATCCATAACGAAATTCCGAGACAGCAGCCATTCCATTGTATTCGTACTTGGATATCGCCTCACCACCCATATCGATCACCTCTTGATAAATGTAGGGACGAGCATTTTTGGAAAAACCGTGGTCAGTATTGAGATTTCTCAGACGAGAATAAATCACTTGAAGATCTTCGGGCCACATGTGTTTTGCAGCGTCAAGTCTATAAAAGAAAATATTCAGATGAACGAAGAAGGTTAATGGAGACTTTTGAAAAAAAAAGCCTAATTAAAATGCTTTCAGCGTAATAAGGAACTATGCCATTGAGGACTAACCTAAAACCAGCGATACCTGCCTCAATAGCAGCGTTTAAGTAATCAACCATTTTATCTCTGACATGCTCGCGCCTTTGATTCAAGTCATGGAGACCGACAAGCTCGCAGTTTCTCACTTCGACAGCATTGTTGTAATCGTTCAATGGACAATAAGGATTAAAATCGTCCAGGGTGTAAGGCACCGCCCAGTATTGGCGAGCTGTCGTATTGGCAGTTGAGCCACCGGTTCCCAAAATTTTTGGATGATCGGCTGACATATGATTTAACAGAATGTCCGGGTAGATTCTCACACCTACGTTATTGCATCGTCGTACCATGCCTCTGAACTCTTGCTCGTTGCCAGATCGCGTAATCCAGCGGTATGATAGCGGCTGATAACGCTCCCACCATGGCCTAGATGGGACAATCGTGTTTTCCGCTATGGGCGAAACCTAAAAATCAAGGCACTGTCTTTTGGCAATTGGTCCTTCGATTGGACACACACAGAATTTGGCAAGTTTTTATTTAACCCTAGAACCGAGAACTCAACACATCCTCGGTGTACCCATTGACTTTATACTGGGATAATAAATTTCAAGCTTATAGCAATTTATGCCTCAGAGCATAATGCAGAGATTGATCAGTGTATGCTCCTTAAATGCAATTGAGTTAGTGGAACGTATATAAATTTTTTCGTAAGAACATTAAGGTTACGAGTTATACGGTGAAATATGCGTAATAAAAATGTCCGACTATTTGATTAATTGTATTTTTTTTTTAGTTAATTGTATGTGTTTTATTGAGCTGATTACGTTCCATCATTGTAATGTGAAAATAGAATTCAGTTCAAAATCGTTGTTAAATGATTATTTTCAAATCTAATCGGAATGATTAGTTTTTTACTGTTTTTCTGCTGTCAAGTCTTTATGTGTCTCGTTGCGTTTTGTGAAATTGCTATAATGGAATCGTACCTGAATACCACCGAAACCCATTGGCGCGAGAAATCTTTCACACTCGATCGCGATATCGTTCCATTTCCACTCGAATAAATGTACCATGACATCGTGACCTGGCGCGTAGTTTGGATTATTCAACGACGAAGATTCCGTCGGAGCTGCGAGAGCAGAACCGAGCAAAAGACTCACAACTGCCACGATTGTACGATGCATTTTGAAGTGTCTCATTTCTCAGTACGAAGCTCCACATATATACGCCTCGGTTATCGCTGAATTGGCTATATATATATATATGGATCTCTTTGTTTGCTCCTCCCTCCGCTCTGCCAAATCTGAAAATTGTTGATCCCCTCTTCCTTTATTTCTTTCTATCTCCCTCCCGCTGTTTCTCTCTCGGTCTCGATGACCAAGCGACCCGATCCGAGTTTATCTCTATACTTTAGCGACAAATTCGCTACTATCCGCTATACAGCTCAATCACTCCACACCGAAAGATATGGTTTAGTTGAATCAAATAAATTTTATTTTAATCTCGGCGTACTGAATTTTTAATTGATATCCAATAAATTATTTGTTTGACTTAACTAAATCTTCTATTTGATTGCATTGGCTACCTAAACAAGGTTATTAAGACGAATCAAATATATTCGTCTAGTTAAATCAAGCAAATAATTTATTTATAATTAACTAAAAGAATTCAAATATATCCATTTAATTAAATTGAACTAAATATTTTTTCTGGCCGCGTGTTTCCTTTATTGTTATCAGTGATGTCAGAGATTACTTTACATTTAACAGCGTCGAGTACAATATCCTCTTTATCGATCTTGGTCAATTCGAAATCAAGCAAGCATCCAAATGTTGCGAGATATTATATAATTTCAGACTCTCTCTTAATTTTCTTCATTGCGATGAAAATATTTTTTTCATGAATGGCATGTGAAAAGGCTCGAATACGAAGCGATTAAAACGTGCGAATTTTTGTATCCATGTGCAATCTCAGCCATCTTTGAATTATTCAGCTTGTACATACAGATGGTCCTGACCCTTAATCAATATTCGAACTTTGTGATTGACGCTCACATTTTTTAGGTCAAAGTATACTTTGAGGTTTTCTCATCCACATATGCGTCCACTTCGAGATAAGCAATGTTCGATGATCGATGTCATTTGGGATTCACAGATTTTCATGATATATAATTTATAAATCGAAATTTCTATGCGCGATAAGATAAATTCAATTAAAAAATTGGTCTTGCATCGCGATATGAATCACCGGAAATGGCCAGTCTCTTCATTTTTTTTTTTTTCATAATTCTTTACTCCATAATTTTAATTTTTCTGCTGTGTAAAGTAACTTTGAAAAAAAATATCGGTGCACTCACACATAAAAATTCTCGTGTCTCATCGTTTAACACTCCGGCTCCATACGAGATATCTCGGAGCTTTTTTCAGTAAAGCCAAAGCACCATGCATTGTGAAAACTCTATTTATTTCTCGTTCCTTTAACGGGAAAAGGAGACGATATTTTTCGTCGAAAGTGGAAAATAAAACCACGCGATCTCCTCTTCGTTATACAGACTTTTCGTACTCATTACTTTTTTCTTGTTGCTCTTTATTAACTCCAAAGATTTTTTTTTTTTAATTTTACTACAGTATATCACAACATTATATAGAGATCGAACTTTAGGTAGAATCATTTCGCTTGGCGAACTGACGGGAAGTCGTATTTGTTTCATCTCGAATCATCATAAAGATATATATATATATATATATATATATATATATACGCATAATCGTGAATCGTCCGGCAGACAAAGTTTTGTTTTCTTTTTTTAATTTTTCTTTTCGTTGTCCCTCAGATGCACTATTCGTTAAACATCCATCACATAAAAATTATCGACGGTCAGAAATGATGGCGCAGATGTAATCGCTAAAATTTTGGGCATCGTAAAGAGACCTCGAGTGACATGAAATCGTACATGTAACAGGCAAAAAGAGTTTTTTTTCTCGTTTATGTCTTTACAACGAAGATTTTTGATTCTTCGCACGTGTATGTGGACTAAATCCGATTATACTTAACGAAAATGCAAAAAAAAAAAAAAAAAAAAACGAATCATCAACTATCGTTACAATGTCAATCAACAGTCTGATTTTTTTAATCATTTTTTAAATGATCACATAATTTTTTAACCGAATTTAATTGTGTACAATGATAATTATTGATAGAGGGGGGGGGGGGGGTGTACATTCGCGACACATCGATCACGATAAAACTAGCAGATCTTTCGACTTGGAATAATAATATCTGCACGTAACAGACTTGAGGGCAATGATCAAAGCAGTGATCGAAGAGAGAATAACTCTTCAATGACTAGCATTTTTGAATTCACACATTGGATCGTCACAATAGATTGTTTTTTCCGCCCTTATTTTTTATTTTTTCCTTTGTATGTTTAATTTTTAGTTAGTGAGTCATTCACAGGTATAGTTAACAACAACAAATGTCAAGTGATTGCTATGGATGGATGAGCACATTTGCACCATCTTATCTCAGATTATATAAGAAATCTCGATCCGACTAGTAGGACTCCTTACTCAAGAAATTAGTTAACACGCAGTATATATTAAATATAACCGAGGATTTTTCACTCCAGGGCTGATCAACGACGTTATTTTCAGTTTTTTTTTTTTTTTTTAAATAGTATACCGCACATTTACGTTTATACACGATAAATTTTTTTTTTCTTTGCTTTTTCACATACATATAAATATATCCCTGACACTTATGCAATCGAGCTGCACATAACATTACATTATAAAATATTACCGACACAAGGCTATTGCGGTTGGCTTTCTTCTTCTTCTTCTTCTTCTTTTTTTTAATGTAGATGAATCGGCACAAAAAATATTCACTGATTTTTTACTGTGCGTTTTCAATCAATCTGCCTCGTTCGCTACTAATTATGCTAATCTCGTTTCGTTACTGCGGCATGAATTTTTATCCCGAATTCAATGAAAAATAAATGCACCTTGGCCGATACTCGAACATTTATACGCTTCTTGAGGATCAGCTGATGTGAAATTTTTATAAAAAGGTTAAAGTTCTCTTGAATTTTTCAGAGTTAGCGTCAGCAATGCTGGTTTAAGGACTATTGGGTGTATCTCAGGCTTAATATCAGGAACCAAACAACCAATTTTGTATACCAGCCACAAACATACCAATCAATTGCATTTATATATCTCTTAAATTGTTTCTTATTTTCTTCTTCTTACAACCAACGAATTGCTTGATACAATTGTATCTGATTGCATATGCGGCAAAAAAAAAATCTGACTGAGTAGCACGTAACTTGACGTGCATACCGAAATGCAACGAGACATTCGGCGTAAACGTTTAATGCACGAGAAATATTATGGATCAAAGAAAGTTTTCATATGTCTGTTTATCTTTTTTCCAGTCCTGGAATACATATTTTCAGGGTTCATGCTTCAATTGCAAAGCTGCATTGTTTTTTTTAAACCAAAACGTCAACAGAATAAAAAGGCTGATTCGTGACAAGTGCAGCTGAGTTTATAAAATAAATAAAAAATCGAGAAGCATAAGCTCTCATTATCTCCATTATCCTCAAGCCTTCAAGTGTCATTTTTCAAAAAATCAATGAAAATCATTGCAACGCACAACGTGCATAAAATAAATAATAGAAGCGAATACGAAGGCTATTTTTTCACAATTTACGATATTACAGCATGGACAATTGTGTATAGCATTTTTTTCAAGTCGTACACACAATCTTTTATATCGTCATTATAGTCAATGTTCAATCTCCCCAGATTCGTTGGGAGACCAGATTCGTACCGGCAGTCTGACAAATTATTTTATCGGCGACTCTCAAACGTCGTACAGTATCAAATATAGAATTCGAGTATTTTCAGCTGCCTGATATTAAATTATGTATATAATTTATCTTTTTTCTTTGTTTCTTTGTTATTGTTTATTCTCGATGGATATGTATTGTAATAAATTTAGAACTTTCAATAACGATGTTGCTCGCCCTGATTTTTCTCGGGATCAGACACGAGCATATTTTTCAATAAAGTATATGCGTGTATAATAGATACATATAGATCGAGTTTTACACGTCCGAGCTGAGCTTTCGAGAAGAATAAAAAATAAATCATTCGATATCGAAAAGAGAAGAGAAAAAAACGGAAAAAAAATTAAAATTTGTGAGTTTTGTATAGCCAGACTAAATCCGGTCGTCCTTCCTGTCTCAGAACGAATCTTATATAAAGACCGCTGGTTCTTTCATTGGGCTGAACCTGATGAATCTCCGTGAAATTTTCATCGCGTGTGATTATCGGTGTCTGGGGTGATGTTTTCCTTGACGAGAGGATCGTCTCGACATTAGCAATGGTTGGCTCTTCTGCCATTGTCATCATCGCTGTCGTCGCAGTGCTTGTCGTTGATATTGTAACGCTCTCATTGCCTCTTATCTCTGCGGATGTGACGTCCGCAACGGCCGCTATCAAGGCGGCCGGGGCCGGAGGTTAGTTACTACCAGAATGTTGTTTCTGGTCAGAACCGACATCGCTACCCGACGAGCTCAATGTCGTGTTGCTACCGTATGGATCCAATGACGATTGTACAGACATACTACGTCCCTGTCTCCTCACTCTGTAGGGTGAGAGCTTTCCGGGGTCGACACTTGTCGGGTCTGCCTGCAACAATCATTTGATCAAATCCACTTCCATCCCCATTGAAATTGCTTTACATACAATTAATTATTAAAAACTCTCGCCAAATGGTCTCTAATTCTCCATTGATAAAACTGCTCAACTGTTGTATAAACTGGCAATTTTTTATCGTCTGGTAATTTTTATTACCAATCTACTAACTATTTTCTTTATTTAAATTATGATATTAAATAAGATAGAAACATTTATTTGGCGTTAACCATGCCATTGATTTTTAAAAAATAATAAAACAAACAATTTCCTAGTCTATTCTCAATAAGAATTGTCTATGTACACTTTCTGATATTGACGAATCTTTCTCGATTCTTGTCTCTGTTTTCAAGTTAATAAGTTCACGAAGATTACGAGTATTATGGAGAATTGTCAATTCATTAATTTCTTTATACATTGCCAAGTAAAAACTTCCGGTATCCTGTGGTCGATTATCGATCCACCCATGACAGCAATAATTCCTCAATGATCATTACTGGAGCGTCATGTACGATACTATATATATATAGTATCGGACACGTATCGTATATATATGTATCGTCCACGTATCGTATATATATGTATCGTCCACGTATCGTATATATATGTATCGTCCACGTATCGTATATATATGTATCGTCCACGTATCGTATATATATGTATATAGACCATGAGTGGTTCTACAAGTACTACATTGTTCTACTGTTCTGTACTGTAAGTACTACTGTTCGAGCTATTGAACGAGAGAAAAGGTCGTGAAACGACAGTTGTCAAACTACTTATAGCCGAGTATCGCCATCATTGATGCAGACATAGTAACCAGCACGCCATCCCTCTCTTCTCTCGGACGTATATTAAATTATTACAAGCATCAGACTCGAGACACGCACCTGATAGGCCACCGCGATCACCATTATCCCTTCCGGTACGAGTTTAAGAGGACTGACTTCAGTCATAAGGACGCGAGTTGGTATCTTGTGAAATTGTATGAACTCCAAGAAATTCCCAAGAACGTCTTTGAGCGGGATACTCTCGTCGTTGTCACAATACTTTTTGCTCCACATCAGAGCAGCCTGTAAAATCGATCCGTAACGAATTAACAGAGACGATATAGTAGGATGTAATTGACATCACGTGTTTTTTGCTACTAAGATGAGAGCCATAAGAAAATTGCTTTCTGTTCGATTTAAAAAATTCACTAAAAGTAATTAATTTCAACACAATTTTCATTATAATTTCAATCTAATGTATTAATATTAATGAGAGCTATTATATATTTCTATACTGGTCATCGTATATAACGAGCAATTTTACTACAATATTTTTATTTGAATGGAAATTTTACCTGAAATTTTGTGAACTCATCGGCGCAAAGTTCTTCCCTTGCGAGAATCAATCGCACAACGTGCTGTGGCAAAAGTGTAAAGGATCCAAGATTTAGTACCTCGTTGCCATGCTCGTCAACGAATTCCAAAACCTTGACAAAAAACAGATGTAAAGAATCGTCCATTATTTTTAACATATCCCATGTTATGTACATATTTTTCATCATGATTATCGCTGCTCGTTCGTAAAAGAAGGGGCACGTGTCATATCAGCTCGTAATCAATTGGGTCAAATCAGAAATTACGATAAACGATTGTGTATATCTCGTGTTTACACTTGAAAACATGATAGATTGTTTTGTTGTCCAAACGCATATCCCACAAATATGAATTTCCCTAGATGTATATTCCCCATTAGATTAAAAAAATAAATAATAATCCTCAAGACGAAATAACTTTTTTTCCCATCGGAATTTATATCTTCTTTCATATGTTTTTCTTTCTCTGAATTTTTTTTATCTCGTTTCGCTAGCCCAACTCGAAAAATGACATGGGATTGACGAGCCCATCTTGTACACCTTGCACAGTGATCATTTGACACATCAGGCTCTTGAGATATGAAGATAAAAATGAAGTTTAACTGGAGGCTCGCACGAGGCTCGCCTTTGAATTTGATCAGTCCGAAATTCTTGATGAGATTTGTATCTCACGTGGAAAAAATTGTTCGGTCGATCTAAATTTACACATAAAATAAGATTCGTTCGTTTAAATTGTTAAAAAAAAATCTGTCATATTGATAAATATATATACTTAACCTTTTGTACGAGAGACTTTGTACACTTGTATTGTATGTAACGTTCTGCGGATGCCAGCAGAGCACAGACTGTATCTACTGTTATGCAACATTGAACAAATCCAGCGCAGGCTTTTCTTAATTCGTCCAATCCATAATAGTCCGCAGCATTCATGACTCCTGTTCGTAATAAGCATCAACGTTATCGGACGAATATTGTACGATTTATGTCCGGATACCTTACGGGAGGAAGGAACCCAAAGATTATTTCTCACCCAGCAATGTCCTCGGCTGTAACGTCACACATCCCGTATGAATGTACTCGATGAGTTGGCGAAACACATCGGGCTCAAACTCTTCAATGATTAGAGTGTGATGCTGATTCGACTGTGGCTAACAGACAGGTATGTAGATCAGTGAATGTACGATTGCCAAAAAAAATAAAACAATGAAGATAATATTCAGAAATCATTTAAAGCCTTTTGGTTAAAAATTGTTAATTTTCGTTATATATATATGATCAAGCTTTGACTTATAGTCTAAGTCGTAATCGGCACATGTGCGAGGTAAATTAACAAAATCATATAAAGCATCGACATAAAACGTGGCCTTCGGAAATATTCATCGATGGTCGATCCAAAGCCTGAGTGCAAAAGAAAAACAAATAAATTCAATATACGTACAATGAAAAGCTTCCTGGATTCACGAGCCATTGTATATGCTTTTATGTTCCACATTCCAGGCCACAATTGTCAATTCTAGCTATTTGAATACTCTGTACAAAGTGCAGGAAGTTGGAGCCATAGCGAGGATAAATGGAGATTTATATCGTGCGCAAGTGGAAAAGTCAGGCTTTAGTCAGACATTCATTCGTCCATTCGCAGATATGATTGCGTTTAATAATTATTTTTTAATCACTACAATAACGGATTAAAATTCTATGGTGGAACAATTGCTCGCAATACCATCGAATCATGCATTACTTGTATAATTTTTACAGCTACGATCCTTTTATAACTAGACTGTTGAACTATATATCATCCTTTCACTATATCACTAAAACGCGATGCATGCACAGGGCTCGTCTAACTATAACTATATGGTCTAGACTATGGATTCATACGTATGTGATTTTTTTTTTTTTTTGCTCTGATAAGGATTTTTCTAATTAGAGTTATACGTAAGGTTGACATTTGTGCTGAAATATACCTCGTGTATTGGAGCCAATTGCTGAGTGAACCCTGACCGCTAACCGACACATAACAAATGAAAACTTACTATTTCTTTATCATCGCCGTATTAAATGTACTGCGACCATTTTTGGCTATTAATAAATGTTTTATTCAAAAAAAATAAATAATAACAAAAATTAACGCTCGTCTATGAACCTTAATAATTATAGAATTACAGAATTAATACAAAGTTCACAGCAAGGGCAATCAGTAAAGTTGATCGGCCTGTACGAAGCCACCCTCAAAGCTTATACGAAGGATGTCTCGAACAACGCCCTATTTCATAATATATCATCGCAATACCCACGTTAAAATTTAATATTTTCGTCATAAATTCTTACTTTTAATTGTAAAATTAATGTCAAATTTATTTATAGCTTTGCAGCCATATAATTGCCATGCAAAGTCGATAAAAATAATTCATATATATAATATTGAATACATTTTCACACCGAGAGCAGAATCGAGAAAATACCGCCGACAATAACGCAACCGGATAACCCATAAATTAAATAATTTTTGCAATAATAATCTCTGCTATATTCAAGAATAATTGAAATAAAGTCAAGTGTGAAAATGATAAATATGACGATGTCAAATTTGGGATAAAATGCTGTATTTACCTGTTGGGCCGAATTTTGAAGATTCAACAGAGGCTCGGAGCTTCTTTTAAGGAAGAAACGTAACTTTTCACGGGGTGGAGGTTCTTTCTTGCGCTGGGGGCTCGGTGCCTGGTACAGCATCTTATGGAAAACTCTGTCAATCGTGAAGTAAAAAAACATGGCAGTAATGGTGAGATTGAAAAAAAAAATGTTGCATAAAATTCTTCGGTACTGTCTTTTTAACAATCTCGCGTTATGGCAAAAAGTGTTTGTGCAATTTAGCTCTGATTGTATCTCCCGCAATTAAAGAATTCTTTGTCGGTACAAAATTGACGGGGATTAATTAAAATTTAGTGAGCGATGGTAGCCATGAGACTCACAATAATAATAATAATAATAATAAAATTACTCAAAAAATCAACGATATTGAAAATTAAGTAGAAACGGAGAGTACACGGACCTACTTCTGGCGGCGAGAACGGCCTTAACAGCGCACACGGGCTCTCTGGTTTCGCCAACGAGGAAGGTCACGTCACAGAGCTCCGGCATACTCGCGAGGAACTTCATGTCCTCAGCGAGGCCGGTCCTGTTCTCGAAGGTCGAGTAATCCGGCTCGTCGGCGACCCCCATCACGCCCAGTCCAACCCCTGACCCCGAAGCCTCAGGCATCGAGCTTGCTTGTCGCTGTCAATTCGACGTAATACACACTTTTTAATTACTACTTGACTTATAATTTTTTAATTACCCTCGAAATTGATCCTCGTGAGCTGCCTCTCACGAAAAATAAATACCTATTAGATTTTAATCGCTCTGTAATTAAGCCAGTTTTGAGAGTCCTTGATCTCCGATGATGATGATGATAAAAAATAATCAATTATGCTAAAAGTTTTGGGGTGAGTTTAAGAATAATTAATTCTACAATATAGAAATAACGAGGAAATTCATGACTAATTAGCGATACGAGCAAGTGTCAAGGTCATCAATATCAAAAAGAGCATGAAAAATTATCAGTCAGTTTGAATTGAGGAAAATTAAGGGATAGTCAGGAATCATGAAAAATTGAAATAAAATGAGTATAGAGAATTACATGAATTACCTGTTGCTCAAACCCCGGAGCCTTCTCGCTCGCCGGGCTGATCTTGCCTCGAAAAAACACTTTTACAGCGCTTTTATTAAACCGGAATTTAATTAAATCTCTCCTATTCTCCCACGACGCACATTTTTAGAAATTATTTTATCAACTCACTGCGTCAATTTTCAGTGGCAATTGAAAAAAAAATTATCGTAATGATGAATCAATTCGCGTTTTCAAAATAATACTATATTTTAATTAGTCTCAATAATTTTTCATCATTTAAATCATGAAATAGCTGCGAAACGAAGGGCGGGGATCGAAATATCACAGAATTTACAACCTCAGGCTCGTATTTTTATATTTACGCCTCGAACGCGCGAGATGGAGAGAGAGAGAGAGAGAGAGAAAGAGAGAGACACAATCTTATAGGCGGGCTTTTCATTTGCAAAAAAAAGCTACGCGCCACCGCACCGTTCTCTGTGTTCGACACAAGTCAAACTATGAATGGGTCCTTGTGCGCCACCCAAGCAGCTACAAAAGCGCTATGTGAGCTTCGTGCACTCTGACCTGAAAGACACTCCGCTTTTCTGGCAATGAAAGCTTCGCTACGCAGGCGCAATATGGTCCGCCATCGACGAGCCTCCCCATATATGAGCTCCTCCAGTCCAGGACGATTATTCTGGGCACACAGTGATAATTATAATCACTCAGACATGAACTTGAAATAATTTGTTGCAAAAACTTCAAAAAAATGCTGACGATCTTTCGAGCAATTTTTCATAATTTCGTACTTCAGCTTATTTGACTTTTTGAAAAAAAGCGACTATTCCGCCATCTTGGAAGCTAAAATCACGCATATTTTGTACACCTATTCGCGTCACTTGACTCTGTTTCACCCAATCAGGCATTTTCCGAATTATTCCGTATATGATCCATTTTTTTTTTTTAGCTCATAAACATTTTTTGGCTTTACTATAGCTATTCATGAAGTTGCAGGTTTTAAAATCGAGGATAATATCGAGAGATTGAAAAAAATGGTAAAAAAAAAAATAGACATGGTTTGGCTGATTGTTTACTCTGTAAAAAAAATTGTTAAATTCTGATCCATATTTAACCCATAGGTGGGTATCGTTGAGATATTTTTTAAAAATTATTCCATGTAAGCTTTATGAGTTACCAAAATATATTAAAAATCGTAAAAAAAATAAAGGACATTCATAAGAGGTCAGAATTTAACGCATTCTCCATTTTTTTCGGATACCTTACGGCTTCATGCTTAATTGTACGAAGTCTGATTTTTTTGGAAAGATTTTATAAAAAGTTTACGTAAAATTTCAGTTCTATATAAATTTTGCCTTTCCAATAAATATTTTCCCTTACGAAGAACCCTCATCGATTTTATATTCGAAGCTCCATAGCCTGATGTATTGGAAGACAATATCAAATGACCTAGTTGCATAACGATTTTATTTTTTAATGCATATTAAATTAGGTCATCCGATTGACCCGACACTTTTCAATTTTTCTCGTTTCTCCTCTCACCCTCACTACGATTTATTCATTGGGGATGATTGTTATTCTTTCAAATCATATTCTCGTGTGGCCTTTGTCAAAGAGCGATGTGTGTATTGACACAGCGAGGAATATGGGTCAAGCGCAAAATCAGGCATTTTCGAGGCCGTGCGGAGCCATTCATGTTTGTATCGTAGCTTTCATCGTAGCCCCTCTTCTGTTTTCCTTCGTTCAATCGATAACAGCCGGCTACGCAACAAGTAAAGAGTCGCACGAACCTTGACGAACGATCGCACAATACCTGATTTTCAATCATTCAAAACGAACTTTCGAACGTTCCAACTAAAATTCAATGTTTATAACGTAAATTGTCACAAAAAGTACCAAAAGAAAGCCAATATTTTTTCATCTCTGGAGAGCGGTTGAGTGCCATTTTGAATTTCGAAATTAAAAAATTTTAACTCCTCAAATTCTTATCAAACTTCATCGAAATCTTGAAAATGTGTTAATTTACTTTTTCGGTAAATAATTAATCTAGGGGAAAATATTTTCGAGATTGTAGGTGATGTGGATTCCCTATGAGTGCGAGAGAGATAGCTGCAATTTAAAAAAAACGATGGAGACTTCAAAAAAGAGAATAGTCACATGCCAGATTGACAGGCGAATGTGACTTCAGTGTTCTTTATTTCGTTGAAATTTCAACCATCTCTAAATAAGAATATTTCTATTCAAGCTGATGATTCGTCGATGGGCTTGAAATTTTAATGAATGTTATATGTCGACTATATGGGAAAATATTAACAATTTCTAACTTTGTCTCAATTTCACAGCTTCAATAAAGTAATTTGAATTAATCGAAGAGCTTTAATTGAAAAAAAAAAAAAAATCAGGACCCTCTTTTATCCAATTGATATATATATATATATATATATATATATATATATATATATATATATATATTTGTTCGAGGTCATAGGACGATTCAAAATTTCCCGGGCATAGAATAGGTGAAGGACTGAGCCTTCCTCGATGCTTTTCCAAGCTCGCAACTAGTGGAGTATCTTCGAGAGTCGGGCTCGTTTCATCAAGGGTGGGAATGGCGTTTCCGCATGCGCGAGAATAACGAGCGATTTTATTCTATCTCTCTCTTGGGCGATATAACCAGCTGCTATCGCGCAATTCATATAGATTCACAATTTTTCAGCACAAAAATTCATTCCACAACCATCGATCTCGGTTTTTTATTATTTATTTTTATGCATAACGTCGGGACAAACTAAAAATAAATAAAAATTGACGCAATCTCCCTGGACTGACGTAAAAAAGGATAGTGACGCAATGACACTTTCTATAACATAAAACAACATCGATTTATTTAACACAAATGCTTGCAGGTTATCATAGAGATTCGTAATAATGACGATAATGATATATTATATATATATATTTAATAATGATAATAATAATAATAATAATAATAATAATAATGATACTAATAATAATAATAATAATAATAATATTCACATATACATGAAATAAGGCACGTCTGATATTACATTAATTAACGCCGGACGTCGCCGAATAAACGGATTATCGCGACGATTCATATGTCACTTTCTCTTACGATATGCTACATCCTTAAGAAATGTAGAAAATGTTCATATGTATGCGGATATATACACATATATGAATATTCATTTTATATAAATGTATTTTTTTTATTTTTATTTTTCATGTTTCTCCCATTTTTTTTTATCTCACACGTAATTCACGCTCTTGTTTCATATATTTTTTTTGTTCCTCTATATATTTCCCCATGAGCCACACACGCATTCGATATTTTTCTTAATATTTATTCTCAATAAATATGCTTTTGTGATGATGCAAAAACATAAACTTTGTCCATTCACATCGCTGACGTCGACCATACTTTTTGTTTTGTTTTTTTACGACAGTGAGAATCCGTTGATAATAGGTTTGATCTCTCAATTAATAATTAGATTCAAAAATCACTATTTTTTATAGTACCTAGTTAAGCACTCGACCTCGTTACACACCTAATCACTATTTTCACGATAGTTTTTCTTATATAATTAAATTAATGCGTAATTCTCTTATTGGATATGAAAAAAATGCATCGAGTTAAAGCTATTGGCACACGTGAAATCGTAGATTCGGGCGTTTTCGTTTCGATACACATTTCGTGCGTTTTTTTTTGTTTGAATTTTTGATAATTTTTTTTGTTTTAATTCTTTTACGTTAAAGAAGAAAATTCGTGTATCGAAATGATCACTAGACGCGAACAGAATTTGCGAATTCATTCAGGTGCTAATTGGCTGCGCGATGCGTCGTCAAAATGTTTCGACTGTAGGTCGCTTTGTTTTTATTTATTTTTTCGGCCATCGATTCTGACAAATCTCTCAAAAGATTCTTAAATGGAGGCCATTTGCAATATCTCTTTCTATGATTAAATATATGTAAGTTGGTGAGGAACAAAAAAGAAAAAAAAAATTTCAAACGCATCGCGCGGGTTATCTCAGAACGTTATTTTGTTCGTTCGTACTCTCGTTTTTTTTTTCTCGTTATATCGATAATCTGGAATAAACTGGCGTCAATTTATATATTTTTTATATTATACGATAATATTTTACACGAATGTACAAAAGCTGGCTTCGGAATGTATCGTTTCACGTTCATTTTGTTTTTTTTTTCTATTATTTTCCATTTTCTCTCAAATGTTTCCTTACTTTCTAATATTTCTCTAGAGTAAAAAAGAACTCTTTTTTTTTTCGTTTCGCATTACCGTTCCAGTTGGGTTTAGGATATAAAACGATAATGTAATGTTTTCGCAAACCGTTCTTGGAACGAGCGTGGAATGCAAAGATTTTTCGCGACCTGCTGCGAATATTTGTCGTTAATTTCAGTGGGATATAAAAAGTAAACGTTTTTTTTTTGTTTTCTGAAGTTCCATCCTAAAATATTGATTATCTCACGATCGATAAAAATTCTTCATCAAACGATAAACGTGGAATGGAGTCGCGAAAAAAAATCGAATCTGGGATAAGAGAGCTTAATATATAAATGAAATTGTGGAAGAAATACGGATAATCAGTTTGCTCATTCGTATTTACAATTTGTTAATTCTCCAGTCGACGGTGCACACATTTTCCCCGTGAATTTTGGCATTGCGAATTCTCACAAACTATACACACACACACATACACGCAGACAACCAATTTGTCCCATCGTCCAGGATCGAAACGCGAGCAATCTACGATTTTTTTTGTGTCTGAGCAAGGACGCGCGAATTCCAGCTATTCTAAATCTCATAGTGGTTAAATTTGTTCGATGAAACTTTGGGCGAGATTAAAGAAAAAAAAAAATAGAACCAACAAATCAACATCACAACTTGATTTTTTTTTTCGTCATTGTCGATCTATCGATATTATGTACAGAAATTCAATTATTCTGTGCGTGTGAGCAAATTATAATACTTTCGATCTACATTCGTACAGCTGATACGGCCCATACGAGAGTGGTATAAAAGTAAAACGCGAGAAAAAAATAAGTCGCAAACGCGATTTTTTTATAATCTCTCAAGAGCGGATTGGACAATTTGACGCGAAAGTTACATGTCAATTTTATAGCAGAATATTCGTGTGACAGTTGAAATTGAAATCTACGTGAGAAAAGTTGGAGTTCAGGAAGTGAGAGAAAAAAAAAAGTTGAAATATAGACATCAGAGAAATGTAAAAAATGTCATCGAATAACGACGTGATAAATCACGAGCGATGTTCGACGAATTTTCCACGCTGAATCGACAATATCCTCGTGACTCGAGTATCGAATTTTCCGACCTACATTGTCGATAAGTTTGTACGTACACGAGACGCAAATGAATATTATTTTCTTTTCGTTGAATATTTCACGATATAAAATACAAAATTTCTTGGAAAATTCTTCTCTCATTCTTTTCATCGTTGGAGAGTCTCGAGAAAATTTGTCATTTTTTTTTCTTTTGTTCAACGATCTCTCCTGAATTCTTTCACGTGCATTTTTAACGAATAATTGCCAAAACTTTTGTCCTTTGCAATATTGCAAACAGGCTCGAGAGAGAGAGAGAGGGAGAGAGGGAAAGAGAGAGAGAGGGAGAGAGAGAGAAAGAGAGAGAGAGAGAGAGACAAGGGAGAGAGGGATAGAGAGAAAGTCGTATTAATCTATCTTGCTTCGAGTGATCCACTAAAATGTTCGATGGGGGAAAAATAACGTTGATCAGTCAACCACCATGCTACAGTTTCATCACGATTGTGACTTATCTGACGATGTGAGATGGCGCTGTATCACAGCTTTGATGGATCATAATTTTCAAAAGACCATCTCTGTCTTCCAGCTGACGATGTACAATCTTCCATAAGTAGACGTTGCTTGCTTTCCGTTATCGCCAAACACTTATCGCTGCTTCCATGTCTTATCTGTTTGGTCTGCAATCGAATGCAAAAAAAAATCGTTACACAAAAATCCACATTTTATTCGATATAAATTATTCGAGATAACCAAAGGAAAGAAGACGGGAAATTATTTAAAACTAGAAAAAAACGTTTTAAAATTTTATATAAAAATTCGTTCGAGCTTTAAAATAACTATCGATTAAAGCCCAGACGGCTGAAAAGTACGTCATAGAGCGAGGAAAATATTAAAAGACAAGAATATCGAAACAGATTTTTGATTTTACTAATTGACTAATTTGTGGCTGACCTAAATGCGATTCAAATGGGTAATAATGTGAAGAGAGATTTTTTTTTTTTTTAGTATTTCGGTAGGATCGAAATAAATTTCGCGATATTTAACAAAAAATATTCGTTTTTATATCGTGTATATACGAGCTATTTATTATTTTGTATATTAATAAGCGATAAAAAAATCGAGATTTTTAATGGTGATTTTTTGGTGTTGATTTACAAGGGAGAAAAAAAAATGTCAAAAGGTAAAATAAAAATTGTCATACCTGAGGATTATAGATCCATTGCTGATTGCCCTTGCTGCCATGGCAAGGATATAATATGACATCGGTCCCACTATAGTCCAAACACGATTCGTCTCTGCGTATCTCTCCAGTTTTACTGAGCATCCAGTACTGCGAGAATTTCAAAATATTTCATCGTAAAAAAATAACATCAAAAGAGTCGAAAAAATTTGCCTCAATACCCGAGCGACATTTCTGGCGTGCCACACAAATGAACGAAACCCCTTCATCATGGAATATTCATGCTCGTTCAAGTGAAAAGTGATTCTCGAAAAAATCGAATGGTCGAATCACTCAACTTTTGCCAAAGAGTAAAAATTTCGTCAAAAGATTTTTTTATTTTTATTCACTTTACAAAGGATCCCACCAGCAGTATTTATGACATGGATACAAATATATCAATTTTGTTATGGAAATTTGCCCTACTAGACAAAAAATCCGTCAAAGCGGAAGCTCGGATGGTTTTTTCGTTTTTTTGTTTCTTTTTTTCATGATTTTTTTTTTATTCGTATACAGAGATGAAACGGACACGAAGTTGCTGGTGATTTCCGATAAAGCACATGAAATCAAACGTATGTCAAGCAGCGAGGATGAGTGCAGGGAGCGGATAATGAGCATCGGACGTCAACAAATTGAGTCCAGTGGCCCTCGAAATTGAGTTGATGTCCGATGCGGTTTACCATCGCACCGCAGTTAGTTTTAGTCGTACCTCGTTCGTTCAATTTCACGTGGTAAATTCGGTAACGATGCAGAGTCTCTCTCTCTTTGTCAATATATAACAACGAGTTTATTACGATTATAAATTACAGCCAGAAATGTCGCTTCAGATTAAATATATTGATACGATTATCCACATGAAAAAAAAAATATATATATATATGCCAAAAATATGAATCTCAATAAATGTAAATATATCTAATTTGCTCTACGTATACGTTCGATATAAAGTTTCGATATTTTCAAGCATATTTATAAAAATATAAAAAAAAACTTATGTATATTCAAATTTTGAGACTTTTTTATCTGATTGCACATATACTTTTATCTCTCTCTGTGGATAAATTCGTTTGTTCGTAAAATTAGAAAAGCCGAGCGGATGCGTTAAGTAGGGTATGACAAGAGGCAATTTGAGAGGAAAGCAAAAGGATTTCATGCAAGCATTGCGAAGTCATTGTTGTTTTTAAATCTCAAGCCCAAAAATTCATCAGATATTTCATTCGTTAAAGCTCCTGCAGTTAATTTTCTTTATTAGCGCGGTATAAAAAAAAAAACAAAAAGTTGCACGAAATAGCTACAAGTAAGTAACGTGAAAACGTCGAGACTGATAGTACTTAAAATTAAAGAGAACGCAGAGTCTTCCAAGTTTTCGAGTAAGATGGCTGAGAAATGAATCATTAAATGCCGAGAAAACGTATAAAATTCGTTTACGATGTATTCGCAGCAGTTGGAAAGAAACAACGAAAAAATAAGAAAATAAAAATTTCGAAAAGTCTCTTGCAATACAGAGAGGAAAAACATAAAGAATCTCGTGGATCTCGCGATGGGGTGGAAATTTTCACGACTGGGAGAAATAGCGAGTGTTCTGTTACAGCGAAGGGACATTACCGGCAGGAGGACACAACGCGACACGAGGAGTATTTATATAGCAGGACTGTCGCGTCTTTTAGCGAGTGGCGACCGTTGAGACCACCTTCATTTGCCCTTGTGGCCATTCGAACGACGTCCAAAAGACTAATTACCGTGAACCATGGCTTAATTGAGGGAGTAAATACCTAAATTAAAGTGGTGCTTTGACTAGTGGCAGAGTCTAGAATACACACTCTATTCGTACATATATATGTGTGTGTAAATATATATATAGGGCATTTCAGGTCGACAGGACCTTTACCATTTTCAAATTCTTTTTATTCTCAGTATATTGTCATGTTACGCAAAATTTTTTATATATATTTTTATCAAATTCGTACCAGTCATTTATCTAAAAGCTAATAAATACCCGATCGTTATCAATTATTCGAAAATTTATGCAATAAATTCTTTACATTAAAATTCTTTATGTTAAAATATTCATTAATCACGCTGAGACGTGGTTTTTTGGAAAGAAAAAAAAACGAGCGATATTTTTGAAAAACTTTGCTCTGTTTATTTCTGTGTTTCTCTGCAATGAACTAAAAGGGGGGAAACAAATTTAAAATGTGAGGATCAAAGCTCTGTCGATTTGTTGTTGAATGGCCCATATGCAGACGTACATTACGTCTATGTATATATATATATATATATATATATATATATATATATATATATATATATATATATGTACGTAGTACATAAATATGGAGTAGAGAAGGTTGAATACGCGGACTGATTGTGTTTTTGTACGTAACTAGTTGGCTGCAATTATCGTAAATGCGGCGAGCACATACCCGAGTATGCCAGTGTACACGGGGTGAAAGCTCGTCGACCTCCTCCTACCCATATGTGTCGCTGATGAGAGGCCACGTAAAACCGCGAACGTGCTCGCAAAACACGACAGTGCGAGGACGACTAAGAGTAACAAAGTTCACGTGAGAGGGGCGGAGAGGGGGTGGGGGGATGGCGGCGCAAAAGGGTAATTTCTAGCTTCGTCCAGAAATAGGCAAAATCTCATTCTTAATTTAACTCGTGAACATTACGCTGGAGTGGATGAGTAATTGCATGTTTCCAATTTGCAGAATGCTATTAAAGAATTAATTGGCATACGAGACAAGAAAAATCTACACGACTTATTTTTCACGAGTTGCAATTGCAATATCGATATGAAAATTTTCCACCCAACTGAAATAATTGAAATTTAAATCAAAACGCTCAATTTAAAGTGAAATAATAGCAGTAAAAGAATGTGTGAATTTATATGTAGAGCGATATATATGTTAATGTTTTTAAAAAAAAATATTAATTGACAAGAGGACGAAGTATAAAATTTTCTTTGTCAACGACATCATAAATGTGCAACAGCGATCAGGAGCGGTTGCTATCTTCGATTTGTGGTTTTCCATTAGAGAGAGAGAGAGAGAGAGAGAGAGAGAGAGAGAGAGAGAGAGAGAGAGAGAGAGAAGGGCAAGAAAAAATGATAGGATCGATTCTACGCGTGTTGCCGTCTGAATATGAATGAGAAAATTGTCATACGTATATGAAATAAACTTTGAAGAAGAAAAATTGCATTTTAAGTAGAAACAAAAATACGAATAAAAGGAAATAATATCAATTGAAAATTAAATAAATTATCAGAAAAAAAAGGCAAAGCTTCCAATATGCTGTATCCTGGCATAGTAAGGAGTACACGTGCATTGAATTAATATTGAACGAATTAACGTATTAAAAAATACGACAATTAATTAATAAAATTTAAAAAAAAAATTTGACAAAATAATAATAATAATAAAATGAAGATATTCGCGATCCTGTCGTTTCATCGTTAAGGATCGTTGAACCTTTCGAAGAAAATATTTTTTAAATCGCGTCTCGACAATGCCTCGTAAAAAAAAAAACTCATTTATCATAAGAGCCTCGTGATATTTTTTTTTCTCAACTCAATGAACTCATGACAACTTATGTATATATACAGGAGTTATGGGGTGTGTTATATATATAACGATTCATGCCATACTTGATACGCCCTTTTAGTAAAAAGGGCGTATCAAGTATGGCATAACCATAGCCTATTTGCCCTTTTCATATTTAACCATCGATATGGAACTATTGGGTCAACGAGTTTGCGGCAAGTCCGTCAGATTCGCCGGACGATTAATCCGACTAGTCGCTGCGCACGGCGCGCGGCGCGATTGAGAATGACGTCTCGAGATAGTAAACGACGAGGGTACGTACTCGGCGAGGTGAAGAGAAAACGAGCCAACACAAACACACGATGTATGGAGGAGAGAGATCTAAAGTACTTTCGACGACGATTGATGAGCGACCTCGTCAGATTAACCGGAGAATTGCAGCGATTAAGAGAAGAAAAAAAAATAGAATTCCCGATTAAGGTAGTTCTCTCGGTAGAGTCTAGTCAAGAGTGTGCTAGATTTTTTTGTTTTTTTTTTTAAATTGATTAAACGAGCAAATTAGTTACGGATGAAGATAAAGGTGAGTATCAGACTAAAATTACATTTATAACAAGGAAAAAAATTAATAACAACAATATTTGCTCTACTTATAATCTCCGTTTGTCTTATTAATAAAAAAAATTGACACTTTGGTTCAATAATTTTGAAGAAAGAAGAAGAACAAAAGGCAGAAAAAAAAATAGGATTCCCGATTAAGGTAGTTCTGTCGGTAGAGTCTAGTCAAGAGTGTGCTAGTTTTTTTGTTTTTTTTTCAATTGATTAAACGAGGAAATTAGTTACGGATGAAGATAAAGGTGAATATCAGACTAAAATTATATTGATAACAAGGAAAAAAATTAATAACAACAATATTTGCTCTACTTATAATCTCCGTTTGTCTTATTGATAAAAAAAATTGACACTTTGGTTCAATAATTTTAGATCTAATTCGTAAAATTGATTTGATTTTACATTCTTCATTTATCGTTTCTGCGTATTGGTAAAAGGATACAATACGCTAATTTATTGAGCTAATTTTTTAATTATTTAATGATTTAAGTTTTAAATCAATAATTCGTCCAGTCATTGTTCCTGTAGAGTATTAATGATTTTTCAACACTAGAACATTTTTTTTTCACAATTCTGCAACGACAGGACGATAAATGCTGCTCGAATTCGTTACCACTCGTAAAGTGACTATCACTAAACTCCTAATTTTATTCCCAAATCTGAGCTTCGTGAATTCTCGCTCGTAATAATTTACGAAAATCTGACGTGAAAATGGTAATTTAATGATTTATCGTTCGTCACTTTAATTATAACAAGAGAGATTATTTCTCGGATCTGAGAACGACGAGAATAATGAATAGATTTTCTCAACTGTTGAATCAAATTCTAATCAGCGAATATAAAACGAAAAGAATAATTTAAAAAAAAGCACAAACACTCGAACAAGTCATTTCACACTGGGCTTTTCATTGTTGCGAGCAAATATTAATCAGAGAATGAGTTGTAAGTGAAATTATTGGAAATTGCGCCCAAAACCTGAACCTGTTAAATTTTTATCAGAGTTTAAGAATGCTTAACCGATAAGGTCAGGATCGAAAAATTAAATTCGATGAGAATTTTAGTACATCGTTAATATATTTAAGATAAAAATTGGAAAAAAAATCAAGCATAAACTACATAGTGAGAACATTGAGTTTAACCCTTCCAGTGTCACATTTATTTCTTATTTCCAAAATACAATTTTAGAAAGGAGAAATAATTTTTTGAAACGAAAATTTGAATACGTTACGCGTGAATAAATGTAAAAAAAAATCCAAACGGATATGTCCTGCCAATATTGAAAGGGTTAAAGCAATTATAATTACATAAACATATGAATAAAGTATTTTGAAAAAGTTCCATTTACTTAATATTTAGATCTTACAAAAAATCATTAAATGGGTTGAGTTGGATTTTTCAATATTTTTTTCGTAGCAAAATAAGAAATTTAGTTATGCCTGAATAAAATGATTTCATGTAATTGAACAGTCAATGATTTGGAAGTAGAGTCTCTTTGTAGAAAAATATATTGAATAATCATGATATTATTTGAATCTTCATCGAATTAAATTTCAAATTGTGACTGCATTTATAGGTGAGCACATATATTTTTTTTGATAAAAAGTTTGTTTGAAAAATGTAATACCAAATGGCCCGTTGTTAAATATTATTCTCTCTACAACCGTGCTTGTATTTTATTTGTGAAATTTTTGGTTGTTTATATATTGAAAAATATATTGAAAAATCATGACTTTATTTCAATTTTCATCGAATTAAATTTCTAATTGTGACTGCATTTATAGGTGAAGCACATATATTTTTTTTGATAAAAAGTTTGTTTGAAAAATGTAATACCAAATGTCCCATTGTTAAATATTATTCTCTCTACAACCGTGCTTGTATTTTATTTATGAATTTTTTTCCCCCACCCCGGGAACGTGGGACGATTCTTGTGTACCTGATTGCCGCCCTGGCGGTGACAAGGCCAAAGGCCAACGGGCTGGTGAAGATCTTCCGGTTTTCCGGACGAGTCTATACACACGTCGCTATCGAGTTGTCTTATCTGCATTGAAATTAATCAATAATTTACCGAATTCCAATAACGACAACGAGAAGAAAATAAAAAAAACAACAAAAACAACGCAATTCTTTCTAACGAATGATATACGATTATTAAAAAAAAAAAGTTTCGTATCATGATGGTAAACGTCAATATGGTATTTTTTTCTTGAGTTCCCTCTCAGAGATGGAACAAACAAAGAGAAAATAAAAAGCTTGGCGACATAACACAAGATTTGTACGAGGCAAACGCTTAGGATTTAGGTATTGTGAGTTGCCCACATGGAACATAAATTTATATGGAAAAATATATTTTTAAATATATCTTCCATGGACGTATAAATTAAAAATAAAAACAAAGCAGAAGTTAAAAAAATTTGCGAATAAAAATCGGTAAGTTGATCGGTTTAAAAATATATAAATTATTTATATTTTCTCATATACGATTCGAAATATTTCCACAAAAATTTCACAAATTTTTTTAAAATCGTACAAAATACACAGGCACACACACACACACATTGATAGAGTTTATGAAAATCGTAGTAGCGGATACGGTGACGGGCAGGCCTAAAACTTTTGATCGAGGATATATACATATATATATATATATATTGCTCTTTTTCGCTTATTGTTCAATCTACCTGATTGCCGCCCTGTCGATGGCACGGATAGAGTCCGGCTGGTTTGTGCAAGTCAGGCTTGCGAGCCGGCGAATCCAGACACGTGTTTCCGCCCTCGCCCAGATTACGAACCTGTCATGGTTAGTTTTCATTGTATAATGGTTAGTCACGACTCACAGCGAATAATATGAGCTTCGTTACAAATGACGAGGCAACAAAAGTTTAAACAAATTTACGATATAGATTAAATGATTCATGAGGTAAATAATGGCCAAAAGTCCTCTGCATTCGCTCGTTTAATCGCCTGAAGACCTTAAATACTTAAAAAAAAAATCGAGAACCTTTAATCCTGAATATAAATATTCAAAATAATAAATACATGATGGAATAAATATTACACACAACGTTGAATATTGCTGTAAAAAAAAAAAGCATCAAACGATTTAAGGGTAGAAATATCTGAAAAAAAAATCAACCCTTCTTGATTTCACAAAATAACGAATCCTGTGTTTCTGCGTCAACATGGATGGATATAGATTACGAGCCATATATTCAGATATGAGAGCTTTTACGTAATGTAATACATTCGGTGGTGCAGACAGGATCGTGCTTTCAATTTTTTCGCTAAGCCCCCAACGTATCGGCTAGTTCAAACAATGAAAATTTCCAACTACGACTACAGGGGTATCCATGTAGCCGCTCGAAAACGTTACGAATGTGTGTATTTTTTTTTTCATTCCCATCCCTTATCCCCGAGGCTTTTCTCGTTACGAACGTTTCGTTGGACAGAAGATTGGATTTTTTTTTTTTTTGCATCACCTCCCATGCTCGTCCATGAGTCGTCCTCGAAAAAAGTGGAACAAGAGCGGTCAGAAATTTTATTCTCGTTTGTCAAATATTTCCATGAACGTGAAATTTAAGACGAGGGGACAAAAAGAGCTCGACGATTCGTCGTGTACACGTGAGCAAGTTTAATTCAGGGCAGTTTCATTTTCAATGATAATTTAGTGCGACAAAGAATGGAATTTTTTTCCAATTGTATTATCAGATTTTTAGAATTTTTGAAAACTAATTAGTTTTTTTTAGTGGATGAAATCACATGGAATAGTTCATATATTATATAAGGATGTGAGGATCGAAGTCACGCAAAGTTTGGTCAGCGATCCCAATTTATCAGCTCTATAGAACGATTTTTCGCAGTCGCTGCAGTTTGAAAACCTCGTTCTCATCTCTCTGTGTATATGCCCGATGAATGTGAACGATGGCAGAGTGAGAGAGAATTTTTCTCCTCGTCGTTTGCATCGCCGGAAGCTCTGCTATGAAATGAAAATAATATTTAGTAAAGAAAAAAAAAAAAAGAAGGAAAAAAGAATTATGATTCATGACCCATGGCTCCTCTATGGCCTCGATAAACTTCCAAACTGGCTGGCGAGGCTCCTCTGTAGCTGATGCATTATAAGCTCTGTTGAAACTTAACGAGAATAGGGCAGAACAAAAAAAAAATACACGCACACGACCAAAAGTTTTTCCTAAAAAGTGAAAAATATGGTAAATAATAATGGCACGAAAGCTTTCACTCGCAGATGAATGAGATAAGTTATGCATGGAAAAAAAAAACCACGACAAAATTTACGAGTTCCCAACGAGATTATTATTTTTTTTTTGGTTTTATTATACTGCTCGGTCACGAATATATGTATCACAAAATTAGGAAAAGTAGATTAGTCACGCGATGAGCTGTCGATGTATTTCTCACTAATGCTTCTCAAGCTGGAAGTCAACGGAATTAATTGACTCATTGATGTCAATAAGAATATAAAAAAAAAAAAAAAGGATAAAAGAAAATTAGAATGAGAAATTGGATGACAAGGGAAATTGTATTTTCTTGATAAACTCGTAATCGACCAACGTCGTAGATTTTCTCGTTGGGATATTATTCAACGAATGGGAAGCAACGTGGAGCGAGAGAGTTGCGCTTTTTCAGGAAAGCATGAGCATGCTGTAACCCGAGAGAAAGGGAGTGGAGCTTTTCTGTCCGGTGCTAACTATAAATTTCCCCGAGAGGTGAAACCTCCTACGTGATTTACTTGGTAGCTGGCAGAGAGAACGAGGGAATATCCCAAATGGCGGATTATAACCATTGCGGAGAAACGAAGATGGAAAACAACGAGGGAGAGAGAGAGAGAGAAATGGTAAAAACATAAGTTTCGAGAGGGTCAGCTGTACGCGTCGTGAAATTGTTATTTTACACGCAGTGGTGCATTTCGTTGAGCTCACAAAAAAATTTCCTGTATAAAAGAAAAAACACTCATCGGACATAAACCTCCATTTTCATTTTTTACCTTACAAGTTTATTTTTATTTATTTTCTCTTGTTACGAGTTTGTAGTAAACAGCGTTTTTTTAAATATGAAAAATTGAGGAAACGTTGAATCTCGTGAATTTTAGGTACGAATCGTGACTGTTTGAAAAATATGCAAAAATTTGCACATTGAACGATTTCGTTTCTTTCAAGCTTTTGCGTAAATTTTTTCTGTACCAAAATAAACAAAAGAAAAAAAATAATTTCTTGAATTTTTTCATGACTTCAAATATATTTTTCCACTCATCACGAATTTACCAGTAATTTGTGCAAAGACTCATGAAAATTTCATAAGAAAATTCAATGACTGGAACTGAAACCGAGAATTTACTTTATTTGTGTTTTAATTTTATTTATTTTTTTCAATAATTCCATTGTCGTTAATTTATGGCTTCTCGTTATTTCGAACGAGCTAACGTGAGCGAGGTGGGTCGAGTATTAGTTATCGAGTATGGCAATTTGAAGCAAACGGGACTGCAGTAATATCGCAAGTACGAATGCTTCATCGAGAACAGTTTCGAGCGTATCAATCAATTTATGATTTATCGTCCGTGGCGTATAGACCCTCGTACGTCTCGCCAAATTAATGCACTATCAATCCCCGGCCCGGGATTCCGGTATGCTGGATTATAGCCAATCCGGCGATATACACGAGTAGCCTCAAAGCTCTCGTTCAACCATTCGACCAATCTCTGGAGATTCATTGGCAAAGTTTCTACGCAATTTCTGTAAATCGATCTCGACACGAGACTCTCATTCCAATTTCCGATAAATTCTTCATCGAGATTTCGTCGATACGAATAATCTCACAGGAAGAAAGAGAAAAATTAAAAAGAATTTTGTTTATATTAGTTCGATCGACAACCCCATGACATTTTTTTCTCCTGCATTTTCTCTTATGCTCATTTTTACATGTCTAACTTGTACATTTTTCTTTCTCCCCTTTTTCAGCCTCAATGCCTGAAAAGAAACTCAAACTTTCGTGCCTTGATTAAAATCCACCCCCTGATGCTAGATCGATCAAAGTAAAATATTATCAGAGCTCTCGTGGATTCAACCCAATTTTCCTGTATTGAAATATTTAATTGCATCATGAAGTCGTCCAACTCGCATCTTTGGTTGACTCCATTTTTCTCATTCGGCTAAATTTTAGCTGCAACATAACTGGAAAAATGGATTCTCTAAAAAATGAGAAATTTTCGATCTTACCTCGCCAGATGCAACCGCTTCTCCTGGTATGAAGAGCTCTGGATAAACGTTGTCGAGATACCATTTGAAGGATTTGCAACCGAGCTTTTTCCTGAGGGTCTTTCGATCTGAGACGTCACCATAGTTACCCTGTAATATTTAACATTTCCAATAACCATTTTGTTACGGGCAAGTTCTTATTTGAGTTAAAAATATTCATCGATAAAAAGAAAATTTTAAAATTTTCCAGAACAAAAATCCAATTTGCTAAAAATGACTTTAAAGCCAATGAAAATTTATCGTGATTCTGTAGAGTTGCAATGCGACGGAAGAGTTAATGGGAATACATGGAATAGCAAAAGAAAAATTACTTTATTCCTTTTTTAAAAATTATTTATTTCCACAGAGGCCTCATGAAAAATATTATTCGATTATAAAGAACAAACATTTTTTTTTTTTTTTAATTATTCGATCCATTCTGGGAACGATTCTGATGAAAATTATCATGAAAAAAAGGAATTATCAATTCACCTATGGATCTCGTAATAAAAATTTGATGGAAAATTATGAATAAAATTGCTTCAGTGGCAAAGAATATCTCGTTCTTGTGTAAAAATGACAAAGAATATTTTTCGAAACTCAAACATTCAGAATGATATAATAATAAAAAATGCTTTCGAGACAAAAAAATATAAAATAAGTAAAGTGTAAAAAAAAAACTATATACATATATATATAGACGATAAACATTTTTATGTTATCTATACTCGCCTTGTCGTGACCTATTCTCTGATAGTAGTACTTGGCGTACTCGTCCAGCCACACTTCGCTCAGCCTTATGCTGTTCCTCTTGAGCACGTTCACGCCGCTTCGCCACTTGTACGGCGAGCGCTTTCTGAAGATGTGACCCACGTGTGAGCAAGGCACAATTTCCAGAGTACCTATATGAGTGTGTGTGCATTGAAAAGAAAAAAAAAAAAGGGGGAAAAAAAATGGTGAGAAGGAGGAGATACAGAAAGATGACATAAAGGTACATGAGGGTTTGGGCGCAATTGCTCGTGAATAATAAGCTCTCGGAGCATTTTTCACCACCGATGCATCGAAACTTTTCGGTTTTTCAACGTACAAATTATAGACATAGATTATAGACCTCGAGAATATTTTAAGAAATCCGTTATTGTCTATCGATGCATATTTTTTATTCTTTCTTTTTTTTTCAGCAGGCTGCTTGAGGGATGGACATAATAATAGAGGAAACTAAGGGCTTACGTACCACCGCACATCCACGTTTTAAAGGAAAGTTCAAGATTCTCGCCGCCCCAGATGTCAAAGCCGCTGTCATAAGTGCCAAGACGCTCGAAGAATGCACGATCGATGGAAAAAAGACCACCAGCCATGGTTGGAGACCATACTGGCTCAGCTGGATTTTCGTGCCTCTTTTTTTCGCGTTCTGGTACAGCGTGCCAGTTGAACTGATGATGAAGAGATAATTACGATTTGAAAATAAAATCAAGAAGCTAGAGAAAAAAATTTCTTCCCAAATTCATCTGCCTCGTGGGCTTATTCTTTTCATTTAATTATACTTTGAGAAAATCAGACATTTCTCTCTCAAAACCATGTAATTGTTTCAATTTTTATACTATTTTTTTTTTGTTTCAATTAAATTTAACATCCTCGTGTTGACTCAGTCAACATCCAAAACCCGTGAAGTATTCGTGGAAAAAAAAAAAAGTTTTCAAAGCACAAAAATAAAGGGCATATCGCGTGTATCGTTAATGTATCGAAATAATGCCATTTCTCATGGCTCTTAATAAATTCTTACACCACTTGATCCACTTAGAAACGTAAAAAAATTGCAGACGATATAGAAGAAAAATGAGAATTAAAGATCTTACCTGAAGATTCCAATCGAAACCGCCGACGTTGACACCACCAGAATCTCTCCAGTGATATTCGAGTGTCGTATCATCGATAACATCGATAACAGGACATACGACGGTCGTTGGATTTTGTGCAATACGATCGACAAGAGGTTCGAGCCAGCCCTCGGTGCACTCGCAGTGACTGTCGAGATACGTGAGAACCGGAGCTTTTGCAACTTCAGCACCAAGTAAACGTGCCCTTATTAGACCCTCGCGTTTAGCAGCTCTTATTATCTTGACTTTTGGATAATTCATCATGTAATCTTCCAGCTGACGTTTCAGGTGAGCTGTAAATTTATTTGTATTCCATTTATTTCAATGAATTCGGTGCCCTCTCTCTCTCTCTCTCTCGACATATCTATTCTTGCAACTTAATATTTATTTATATTTTTAAATCGTTACTCTCAGCATGATAAATTTAAAGTTAATTTGTGTTCCCCCGAAAATAGATTATCTATAAGCAGCCTCATTACGAAACGTCTGCGAAATAACTGAATAGGTCAACAGTCCGTACGAGAGACTATTGACGTCATCACTTAACCTCGTTTTACTCCTCGACCGAGAATATTGCAATTTGCTAAAATACTTCGAGGACAAAAAAAAATAGTGTGAATTCATCCTGAAAGACTTTTTTGAGGTCACCCTGGACAAAAATATTTTTATCTCATAATGACAATTGCGATGTTTTTTTTTTACGTTAGCCCATAACAGAAAGAAATGCTTGTTCTGGTAACAAAAGATGGTTTCGCAACTCGTATCCTTTAAGGGTGGTATGAACGATATAGAAAGGTATCTTTAGGCACGGAAAAGAATGCCCGAGTAAGACGATATTTTACAAATTACTTCCTCACCAAGCAGAGTGAGAGAGAGTGAGAGAGAGAGAGAGAGAGAGAAATGAATGGTAACTCTCTTGCAGGAATTTCGGGAATGAAAGGTGAAAAATTATATACGACATCACATTTTCGACAGGATTTTCTTCTCTCTACGGGAATGAGAAAATTTAGATTTACCGCCCTCTTCTCTCTCTATTTATCTATCTCTGTATCTCCCCCCTCCTCCCCCCCGTCGACGAATAACGATCGTCGAGCAGCAATTAAGCAAACGGCCGTGATTTATGTTTCATCCGAATGGCTTTTATGAGAGCCATGTGGCTCTCTTGGCCTCTGTGACGCGAGCTCTATTCTGTTGCTAATCCTAAGCCATATCCCACATAATTAACCATGGACAGTCTGCCATGTTGCACACCACTCTATCTATATACGTTAACAAAAGGGATTTCCGCGGATCAACGAAACGGCCTGTGTATGGGCTTCCAGTTATCCAAGCTCTACGCACACTCACGAAGAATAAACATTTTCATTAATTAAGTAGGAAAAAGGTGTTAACTCTCCGCCATCGCACCTTTCTCATGAGAATTTCATCATAACGCAAATATTCATCTTTAAAATGAGTTTAAATTTTTTTTTAACTCACGTTATTATTGTACGCGTTTTGAGCAGCCTGATTGCTCTTGTAATATATTGTATGAATATTCGTACGAAATTTTCACATGAAATTCATGTGCTGGGTGCGGTAGATATACACGTTATGGCCACAGATCGGGGATCAGCGGCAAGAGAGAGAGAGAGAGAGAGAGAGAGAGAGAAAGGGAGATAGAGAGATGATGCGGGATGAGAAACACAGACGCATACAGAGTGTGTGCTCGCAGAGAACAATGGAGGGCTCGGTTCTCCCTCTTCCCATCATGGTGTTCCATTACCCAGCCATGTATCGTTATCTATCTGCTACATGCCGTTCGCTCTCCAACAATTCGATCCTCGAACCCATATTGCATGCATGCATGCATATATATGCTATATATATATGCTATATATATATATATATATATATATATATATATGCTTGTATATAGCTGTCTAGTAACAGAGCCGAGCAGCTGATATACCCAAGAGCAGCAAAACCTCTTCCGGGATCGTCTATTTGGAGTAACAGCAGCGCGAAATGAAAACCATTCTTTATTCAAGAAGGTATTACGTTGGTCCGCATAAGGAAGCGAGAAGATCGACGCAAGAAGCATTTTGACTCGCGCGATATTGAGTGAACAGCAGAGAGCAGATGAAGAGGTAGAGGAAGGAACTTTAATATTACACCTTGTATTATGATAAAACAATCGGCTTGGTTGGGTTTCCCGTGAAAATGGTTACGGTAATAATGCTAGTATATATATATATATATATATATATATATATATATATATGTGTGTGTGTGTGTGTGTGTAAAAGTAGTGAAAAAGCCAACGAAATTGGGAGCGCAAAAGCCACCAGCTAAGCGGAACAAGTAAACATGTTTATGGGCCTTTTCTTTCCGCCAGGGGTGTACTATATATATGTATAAACAATGGTTGGCTTATCTCTCTGAAGCTTTTGTGGGATCGGAGATGGGAAAGCCTGCTCTCTCAACACGACAACCCCTCTTAGCATTTTCACATCGCGCAGTTATCAACCCCGGAGGCATCTGCCTCTCTCGGGGGCCTAATAATCTTCGTACTTCTTCTTCACCTCGCTGTTCTACACGGTTTTATACGAACTTGAGACTCGATTGGCTCATCTGTCGGAGAATTCATCGAGCTATATATTTTTGATGCGCTTCAAAAATCTTCTTCGCGCACTTGTCATTCAATCAATATAATTGGCATGTACGCGTTTTTTTTTCTCTCGCGATTGGTTGGTTTTTTTTTATGAAATTGAACTCGGTGAGTTAAATATTGTCAGAGTCAACGCCATATAGAGAAGAGAGCGGAAAAAGCAATTTTTTTTTTCCTCTCACTCGCCGAGAAAGATCGTTGAAGCTTTCAGATTCGTCATCCCTTTTTTACTACGAAATGGAAGCTCGAACGTTCGGGTAATGACGCGCAGGAAGTAGGACGCGTTACAGAGGAGCGCGTGATAGATCGCGATTAATCGAGAACACACGGAAGGGTGAAGAACGGCCGGTGTAACAAATCAGCTCGGGACGAGGATCGTTGCTGCTCCCACACACACACACACACACACACACACACGCATATATATATATATATGGACAGATAAAGAGAAAAATAAAAGCCTGAAAAGAAACGCGCTTGGAGGATGATGCACAGTATATAAACGCGAGAAGTATATATGTATGTGTGTGTGTATATATATTTTTTTATACAATAGTTACTATGTGTATAGTTATGGGCTGCTGAGCCACCCCTAAAATTACCCGGAAATTCGTATTTCGGTAAATTTATAACCTCTCAGGTGCTTGAAAAAGTTTTGTACGTCCTCGTAATGATTCGTCTATAGGGGTAGCTGACAAGTGTGTTAACAATAAAAAAAATAATATTAAGAATGTACTCACGCATATCGGAAAAATCATCAACGAGAATGATTTCTTGAATAAGATGATCGGGTGATCTGTCGAGGACCGAATGAACCGTTCGCAATAGGACCGACCATGCCTCATTGTGGAAGCATATTATCACAGCTGTTGCTGGAAGATCGTCTCGATAACGACCTGGCTCCTTGCACCTGCAAAATATAAATGAAATAACGCGTTTCATTGATAAAATAAAATTACACGAGAGAAGAATATTTGATAAGGAAATGTAGCATTGAATACATGAGTTCTGGAATAATTGCGAGCAGATCGGTAAAGTGACGAGTGGAGAATTATCGACATAAATGTCAATCAACTTATGAGTCGTAAACGTATACGAGAAACTCGAATGGAGAATTTCCATGCTTGAGTGGGTGCATCGTTGTGGTCTATTTTACTGTTTTGCCGATGAGAGTATATATATAGCTGGGATTGATTTCTCGAGAAAGTGGACTGGGTAGATTTGTATGTTGGGTAACAGCATTACCACGTAGGTTCAAGCTGTCCATCATAATGGAAATGGCTCTCGTCATTGATCCCCAATCAACCATGCAACGTGCCGATATTATCTCGTTTGCACGATAAACCGATCGATAAACCGATAATTACTCGAGATGGTGCCAAGAGTAGCATAACTCGGATTATACATCGACCGAGTGACTTTGGATAATGCATCACACACGTGTGCCCTGATCCTCCCATCACAATCAAAGTCGCGAAATCTTGGGGTTTCGTTCGCAATCCGATCTGAAGGGAACATCAGGTTGAGTACTTTGGATGATGTCCATAACGAAGATGGTATACTAATTTCCAATAATTACATCTCGAACTCATATGAATAGACCGAAGAATTCAGAAAATCCACGTGAGAATCAACTCGACTATATATGGATTTAGACGACCCTAGGAAATTTTTCGTGTATATGGAAGCTTTTTATACAAGCACTCACTTTTGAAATTAAATCGTTAATTATGTTGGAAATAGTGAAGAAATCAAACTTGTGAATGAATAAGCATCGACGTACGTTTATGCTTTTAAAAATAATAGAGAATAATGTGCGTTGAAAAATATGAAAAATGTTTCATTAATCGATTAAATACGATGTATAAGTGTATGTGAATTGTACCAAGCTGGATTGCTAGCAAGTACAAAGAAGTAGATACAAATTTATACGAGTGTTCCGTAGATAATAAGACCCTAAAATTTAACTGGGCGCGTGAATAGTTTTCCAAATGTCAATGGATGACATTTCATAAGATTAGCCTTAACATTATTACCTTATAAAAATAATCAAACAAATCCTGCAATAATCAACCCAAACCTTGCTGTCCAATAATTTTTAGTTCAATCTCTCGTCAACTCTACTAAACTTTCTCTGAAGGGTATATTGCGAAAGCCGCATGTAACGCATGAAATATATCGTAAGTAGTACAAAGCGGATATAGTCAGACCAGCGAAAATCGATCTAAATTACCGTGCATTTTATAGAGTTAACAGCCTAAACTGCAATGACCATAGTTAAAGTATAGTTAAAGCTGGACGAAAATTTTTCAGTGACGAAACGGGAAAAGTGAGTTGGTGATGGTGACATTAAGGTCAAAAAATGGAATAAATATATATACCAAGTAAAAGCGAACAAGGCCCACGAGGTGAAGGGAATTTGGAGGAATAGCTACAACAGACCAGTCATCCGATAACAGTGCCTGATTTCGATACTTCCGGGCTTTTTTCGGTGCCATGGCAAGTGGATATCGCTGTTGAACGTCAATGGAACGGAAACGATTGAAATTGTTCGAGAAGGAGTTTAACCGACCATAGAGAAGTGCAAGGAGGTTTGTATGGCTGCAGTTTGCACTCTCGAAGGTATTTTCCACCACGAATCATTCAGATATACCTCATTTGCTCCACAGTATCAACTCTTTTGCATGTGGGTCCGATCAATCACACACGTGTTTAACGATAAACATCCCTCGTTTCTGTATCAAAAACCGATATACGTGATACGTGTTACTTTGTGATCGAAATTGTCACATGTTTTACTTGCTTTGTTGTACAGAAGAAGCTAAAATTTTGCAGATAAATACAACACTTTTTGTTCTCTATTGGCCTAGCTCAAAAGACTTTGTGACCGATCGTAGCCTGGCAATTCTCTATTTTTGTCTATATCGCATATTTTATCCGAGTTTTTTGATCGAGTCACTCGCCCTAACTCGGACGATGCAACAGTTTATGGTTTACTTCTCCTATCCATTATCTATTATATCGTGTCTAAACGTCATTATTTATTTTCTCAAATTTCCATATTATCGAAACGAGACTCATCATCATGATACTTGTGCTTAAATCTCTATCAACTGTGAAAAATCGGTAGAGTCCTGCATTTCGTGTCGTTCCCATTTGAATGAGTATGATATCGAGTGGAATAATCGAAGCCGCTCCAAACTCTAATCGAGAATGAAAAAAAATAAAAAATAAAATGAACGCTTACGTTGATATTTTCCGCATTTATCACCGTTGTATAACTCGAACAATAGGGTGCTTTCTTCCTCATTCTTCCCTCCACCTCATTTTCTTTTTCGTCTCTTGACTGCGTTCGTCTTCATCCCGATATATAACTCGCTTCTTTTTTTTCGACACCATAACCAAGGAACTTGATAAAGTCCGTTTCTTACGAGTTTTTTATCCCTCTCCATCGTGCAACCCTGTTCCTCGTTCTCTCGCGTGATAACCAGCCTTTGTGATTGGAAGAAAAGCGACCCTCGTTTTATGACAAGTATATTGTGGAGCTAAAAGAACGACTCTCGAGCTTCCCTGACACGTCTTGTTGGCTTGCGTATACGTTCAATGAAACCTCTCTCTCTCTCTCTCTCTCTCTCTCTCTCTCTCTCTCTCTCTATATATATATATATATATATATATATATATATATATATATATATATATATACCGATAGTATCGTATACGAGCGCTAAATATTTCCCAGAGCCGAGAGAAAATATCGGGTTTTCGCGTTTTCGCAGCCCGAGCTCTTTATCGGGGTGTACCAGCTGGCAAATGGATCGTGGAAAATAAGCTCATCAATTCAATTAACCGGCTGGCGAGCCTTCTCTTGCCTGAGAGCGATGAATCCATGTTGAACGCGCGCTGTTACCGGTCCTATATATTATACATATATACACTATATAATCCACCCCGATATTCCGTTTACTCTAGTGCCGTTCCGGTGTTGCACCTTGGGGAACAGTAAAGGTCCGGCAATTGCCGCACAGCAGACCGGAGGATTGGAGGATTTACCTTCTATCCAGGTTGACCGTATATATATATATATATATATATATATATATATATATATATATATATATTACACGTGCATGACCCTGCCGCGGAGTTTCATTAGTCCCGTATTTCTGAGAATAGAGGGCAGCGCATCTGCGCCTTTCGGCGCTAACCCGAAAAAGTTTAACATTGAAGCCGACATGCCCGTACGCACTCAGAGCTTGCGAGGGATCCCCGGAAGTGATATGAATTTTTATCGAACAATCGTGCACTGAATACGAAAATATCACTTGCAAAGGAGGGAAGAGGGAAGAATTTCAAGTAAATTTTACAACCCCTATTCATCTCATTCTTTTCAGACTAGGAGAAGGAAAAAAAAATCACTTCCTTGTTACCGCATCCTCCCTCTCTTTCTGCTTGTCGTTACTCGATAGAAACCGTTATACGCTCTTATTTAGTTTAGCAAAGACCTGAGGTTCGTCCTCGCGTGACAGTATGATAGCTAGGATTAACTAGTTACGAAAGTTTTTGCAAACTTCTCCGGCTTCTCGGTCTCTGTTGGGCCGAAGCAAAACTTTCGGCCGAGTTGTCAGAATGGATTTTAGTTATGAGGATCACCGCATTAGTTTTCAATCTGCCCTCGGTAAGAGAGAGAGAGAGAGAGAGAGAGAGAGAGAGAGAGAGAGAGAGAGAGAGAGAGAGAGAGAGAGAGAGAGAGAGAGAGAGAGAGAGAGAGAGAGAGAGAGGTGGATGGGCTTGCGTGTGTCTTCTACCATGACTTATTTCCATAATACTTGAAGCAGGAGACTCTTAGATATGAGCGTAGAAAAACTTATTTCTCATTCGATTGATCACGAACACGATCGAACATCCACGATAATGCGCAGCAGAAAGGGCAAATGGCGTACTAAAGAGATCGCTTGGGCGTATTTAGAAGACGCGATGGACGAATGGAGCCTGGGCAGTGACAACGTGATGATTGATAGTGTTTCCTCGCAATGAGTACAAAAATCCGCCTTGCACTCGATCTTTCTATCGCTGATTCGCCAACACCCTTCACCTCCAACTGCTACACATGGATGAGGAAAATTGTATGCGATGTGTCCTAATATATACGAAGTAACAACGTTGAGCTCCTTGCCAGAATGGATAATACAGTTGTGGATGAGATGACATTATCTCGAGAGGACTTGTCCAATTTATCGTCTCGAATAAAAATAATATATATATATATATATATATATATATATATATATATATATAATTGTTCCTCTTGGCTGCATCTGACAGAGACAAAAGTCTCCCTCGTACAATGGAGAAAGCATACAAAAAGCTACAAAGTGTCTGGCTGATATTTTCTCTCGTCTGTGCTCCGTCGTCATGGAAATGTTCAAGCCAGTATAGGAGGTATTTGTCTGAAGGGTATGAACGTTTAGTCCCTGTCAATGTGAGACATTATTCTGTCTCTGGAGGCCATGGGGGTCAGGGGGGGGGGGGGGAGTATCTCGTCAAGACGTAACATAATTATCGGCATGCGGAGACAATGGGGCTCGTTAGTCGGTACGAAACTATTGCATCATGGAGGCAGAGTAGACAGGGCAGACAAGAAACGAGAAGGAGTCAGCCTGTGGGGTTTGCGGGAAGATTCCAGAGCATACATCTCTGTGGCTCCTTCGCATCCCGTAGGAGTCGGTATTACTTCCTGTTTGGATCAGAGCCAAGTTTCTAGCTGCTTATTGGGCAACTGTCTTCCTGCTAACTGAAGCACCCGCATCAGCAGCGATGCTAACCACATATATATATGTATATATATATGTATGTCTGCTCTCATGCTTTCTCAGATTTCCTCAACGACGCGCGGTACACCCCTTACGTTATTGCTGAATTCTACCTATCAAGGACGAATGATATACCCATTTCAAATTTTCATCATTGGCTACGATCGCGGTTTCTCTCGTCTCCTCTTTCCCGTTCCATGCTCAAGAGAACAAAAAACGACATTCGTCGAACTTGCCATTGCCAAAATGCCGACAGAGGGTTTTTTTTTGGCACAGAATTCTTGGATGGATTCGCGGAGGTTAAATTGACATTTTTATAGCTGCTGGGCGACAGGAGTGCGATAAGTTATAAAGTTTCGCTGATGTATATGGGAAAGCATAAATCTGACGGATACCCGAGCCATGTCATGCGGTGACATAAATAAGAACCCCCCTTTGCCAGGGCTATATATAATATATAAGTATATAGGTAGCCACAAGGGCCTATAATTACAGACTACTCAAGTATTATGGTCGGTCCACCCTCTCATAAAACACCCGAGCGGCAAAACACACCCCCTTATGTATACGTGTGGCAAAACACCCTATTAAACCATCAGAATCACATTGGAATAACTGAAATGCTCGATTTGTGGGGATAAAAAAAAAATGAAATAATTTACCGACAAAAAGTCGAGAGCAATGCCAAAAGGTGTATATATAAAATAAATAGTTGCCCATTTCTCGTCCAGGCACACACATAGTTCATGAATTAATTGGTCTCGCCTCGTGATTAGTCGGGTATCTCCCGAGTTTGCGCGAGCACAAATTATGGCGTTTCGGTGCGAGGAGAGAGAAAGGTAATTAATAACTCGACGTTGCCAACTTTTGCCAGAGCGGAAGATTAATTTCGCAAAGGCCACGGAGATACATGAGAGAGAATGTCGCGACAGTTGGGGGATGAAACGAGGGAGAGAGAAGGGGCTGTACACGAAGCAGAATCAGGAGTGTATGTACGGTCAGAAGTTTTAATACACAGAGAGAACAGCGGTTTGTCTCTTCGTAAAACGGACACACGATGAGGGATACACGAGGGATTCGCGAACGTGGAAAATTTTCGCTGGACTCGGAAATGCTTTTCCCTCTTGTGTGATCTCGTAGTGTGGAAAGTTTTTGTCTCTCTCTCTCTCTCTCTCTCTCTCTCTCTCTCTCTCTCTCTCTCTATATATATATATATATATATATATATATATATATATATATATATATATATATATATATATATAGGGAGAGAGAGAGAGAGAACATATCCAGAGGTACAGATCGAGTGACCCTACCAGCAATTGGTGCAGCTGCTCACGGTCCAGATCTGTTCATCTTCTACCGCAAAACACCTTTGCAACAAGGAGACACACGAGGTTGACCAGTGTGGTCTGATAACGTTGGTGCCTTTTCCAAACTGATGTGTGCACAGTATCAAATTGCCTATCGTGCGATAGTACAACAGCCAAGAGAACGAGAGGGGTGGGGGAGCAATAAAATTTATGATATTCCCTTCCGTTAACCGCTGGGAATGCGTTTTCATTGTACCGAGCTGTGCAATATCAACGAGCTCAATTTCAATTCCCGATTCAATCCACGTGCGTATCTATGTGTCCTCTTGTATGTACATACGCGCTCCAGTCTTTGTGTACGACACAGAATTTCGACGTGTCACGCATCGCACCGAGAGATGTGAATTATTTTACACTGCTGATGCGAGAGCATGTTTTTGCGCGTTGATGAGCGTGTTCGAATCCAGTAACAAGCAGCGACATTGGCAAATGACAGTAGCGAGAGAATGCTTTGTTGTTACCGTATTTAATTAACATATGCATCATATACCGTTCGGCAACGGCTACATGAAATATACCGACATTGTTCGCGCTCTCAATACTCCTCCACCGCACCATCGGGAAAGCCAGAAACATCGCTTTAATCATAAAGATCGCCCGGACGTAATTAGTGGAACATTGTACAGAATATATATATATATATATATATATATACATATATACATACTGTAACAGAGCTAATTTCACATTCACTGCCGATTGAAATGGATGCCTGACATTATTAGCAGAAATTGAGCTCATTTTATCAACCTAATTAATTGAAATACGTATATCGATGAGTATCATGTGTAAAACTAATCTACATTTGGCAACACTTGAAGCTGATTGGCATAAATTGCATTATAGGAGATTGGAATTTATGACAACGGATTCAAAAATAAAACTGGACAGAGAAAACAGGGAGAGGTTTGCATACACGAGATACATAAAGTAAAAAGATACAAAATAACTTTCACATATACGTAAAAGTATTAGTTTCAGTTGGAAATGTTTGCTGATCTCGTTTACTTTAACTGAATCGAAATATGTCTCTTTGATCGCATCAACTAGAGGGATCCTCGAGTAATATCGATATTGTAATCTCTTAATATTTCATAGAAGCTTGAAATAGTGGAAAACTGGTAGGATGAACGATCGATGTAAGATCTTTGGCCAAGTATAACTTTTCAATAAAGTTTCACCAAATTTCCAGGAATATTATTATATGTTTGCATGCATGAATTGTTTATATACTTTATATTGTGATATAATGAAAAGCTCATATGTAATCCATCGGTATATTTACTTGATGAAATATTCACGAGATATTATTGATAGTTGAAAACGACAAAGCACATTAATTATTTAAATAATATTTGATACGACAGACTTGAACGAAAACTGCGGTAATCTCTTGACTGGTATATGAGAAAATCAAAAGAGATTCGTTTTGATATGAAATTTTTTTAATTTATCACACCAGGGAAGCATTAATAACTCTGAATAAGAGAACATCCGGGCTGTCCAGCAATGAAATTCCTACGCAATATGTGTATATTTCAACTCGGTTCTCGCTTTCGCGAATATTATATTTCAACGAGCAATAATGGCGTAAGGAAAATTCCAGTCTGTGAAATAGAGTCGTTTGGCTGAAATCACGAATTCCAACGCGGGTTAAATGTCATCGGGAGACATGCGTGTATGCAAGAATGTCGACGAGTTCATTCTCAAAAATGATAATGGTCATTGGAAAAAAATAATAATAATTTAATGAAACAGTCGAATTATGAATATAATAAAATATTTCGTTAAATCAGCAGATAAAATTGACTTTACTAGAGCAAAATTCTCGATTCATTCAGCGTCAGATGAGAACGAAAAAGTCTAAGTATATATAATATAAAGTGACTGATTGACTTGGTCATTTATTTGTGTTCCCTTTTTTTTTTTTTTTTTTTTTCTTAACTACTGTTACTGACGCTTGAGTTGGCGGTTTCGGGTCAGTCACGCGAGGACGCGATTTATTTTCTACCTGACGAGGAAATCCCGAAACGTGGAAAAAGTCGATATAGAGGGGAGCGAGAATACGTGCTGGGGGTATACTTTTTTGCTACTCCAAAAAAGAAAAAAAAAACTTAATTGAAATTCCCACCCCTGTAAGTAAGATCTTTATTATCATCTTGATCGTTACTATTATCCATCGATTAATACCTTTCTCATATTTTTATCCTCGTCGTTATTATATATTATTATTCGTATTATTATTATTATTCTCATTATTATTCGAATTCGCATCGAAACTGGAAATGCAGAGGAGAGTATATCCCTTGCCTCATTGACCCGGTCTCTAACGAGCGCACATACGAGTACCTCAAGACAAGTGGATCTTCACTTGCGACCACGTTGGTACACTCGCGCCCCTTTGCATACGGTGCATCGGAGGGTTAGACGATGCTGGTGGGTACAGTTTGTGACACAAATATTTCTCATCACCGAATGTCAATCTTGAAGCGATGTTTTTTTTGTTTTTTTTTTTTTGCTTTGGCATGCTATAATACTAAAATTTCACGTACGCATATAAATTATTATCAGCCCCTGCTTTATTGATCTCACAAAATTTTCCATTAATTGAAAATATTACTCGTTTAATCTCATTGGTAAATATTGGCCAGTAGTAATTTTTGTTAGAGATTGTACACGAGTACTTGTCGAGGTATACCTGAACAAGTTCTTCCGAGCACACGAGGGTTGAACCATATCGGCGTGTCGGTTGTATAAGGGCTGTAAGGGAGAAATCTCACTTGGCACAAGCACTTGAGAGTATATGCAGCATCGCGAACAGCCTTAATGGCAGAGGAACTCTTTCGCAAGACAGTGAAATCTCATCTTCCTTTTATCGTCTACTGCATCGTGTGCTGCATCGAGTCTCACGTGCCTCATAATTATAACTAGACGTGCTCAAAAGCAAGACACATCATATGAGAGATAAGGGTGGATAAAAATCCACCCTGTATACATTAGTACACGCTGTATGGAGTGAGATATGAATTTTCATACGTCTACGACGAATTTTCAAGCACTCGAAGAAATACGTGGAACAATCGGATTCTTTTCGTGAAAAGAATACTCAACATTCACATATATATATATTTATTTTCTCATATTTTTTTAGATTTTATCCAACATTTAATAACATGCACACGAAAAGCTAGCTAGCAGTCGAAGAAAGCTCCCACCGGGCGAGACAGCAGCCGAAGGAATTCACGAGGAATTTTTGTCAATGCCGAAATACGCCCCGAGGGCCTTTCCTTCTTTGATATTGCAGATGTGCACAAAAGCTCTCTCTCTCTCCCTCCCCCCTCTCTCTCACGGTTGTCGACTCTTTCTCTCTTATTTTCCGACAGTTTTCGCGTAACGCGCAAAGCTTTTCCGAGTATCCTCACAGTTTTTGTAGGAAAACTTGAGAGTCAGAGGAGAAGAAAGGGAGGGAGAGAGAGAGAGAGAGAGAGAGAGTCGTTGAGCTCGACTCGCACGTACAGCCAAAAGCTCGCTCTCGTCTTTGAATAGACAAGTGCACTTACGCATTCTTTCCACATTTATAAGTATATGTACATACGTATGGAACTTTGTGCTCGATAGAAATTTACTTCACGAGGTATTGGAAAAAAAGAAAAAAGTTTATTTTTATTATTTGCAACGTTGGCCGTTGGCAAGTAAAAAAAGGATATTTTTCAATGACAAAAACAAAAAGGGAAAAAAAGCATCTCTACGCATTCTTTCCACATTTATAAGTATACATACGTATGGAACTTTGTGCTCGACAGTAATTTACATCACGAGGTATTGGAAAAAAAGAAAAAAGTTTATTTTTATTATTTGCAACGTTGGCCGATGGAAAGGCAAGTAAAAAAAAAGGATATTTTTCAATGACAAAAAGAAATGGGAAAAAAAGCATCTCTAACCCTAAACTAAGCGGGTATAGTCTCGGTCACAAAGCCGGATAATTACGTAATTAGAGGCTACTCTAATTTATTTTTCTTCGTGCTCGTTTTTTTTTCTTCCTCTCTACTCTCTCGAGCACTTTTAAAAGTCGTTGGGAAGAATTCCCTTTCCACGTTATATCCAGCTCACACGAGAAAATGAAGCTTTTCCTTTTATGTATCGATGGAATAAACTGTGTGCCTCGATAACTTAACCTGCCCTTATTTACACACACACATACACACATCTATGGCTTTTTTTTGTTTCTTTCTTTGAGACACGATATTTATAGCGTATACGAGGGAGCAAAAAAAATGAGCTTTGAACTCGTCACTAGCGCGTTGTTGAGAATGCACAAGTATAATTTTCCACCCCATATATTTTAGTTCCAAGTTGTCCTACGAAGATGAAATGGAATGCCGAGCAACTCATAAAGCGGCTCTCTCGCAAGGGGCCAAAACAATTAGGTTTCCTTCCCTCCTACTCATTCTTTGTAAATAAAACTGTCTGTGTATTTTCCGAAAGCTTTTTTCCGATTGCACTTTACGAACTATTATATATGGAGGATTTTACGAGGTGGAAATCTATTGACATGTGTGTGTGTGTGCAAGCAAAACCACATATGTACAGTTTTATATACGTCCTAACTTGGCGCGTAACGTACCCATCGTAAAACCTAATCGACTTCAACATTTTTCACGGACTTTCATGATCTGGTTGTCCTGTGCACGGTAAAAGAGTCTGCAGAGAGAAAACGCGGATGGTTTGTGAGTAAAACTGTGCGAGTGATAAATACTTGGACTCGGAATAAGGACAGAGAACGAAGGAGAGAAGGTGGAGGAACAATTTTCACCCGAAACGAGCCAAGACATTATTAAGCTCTTGGCCGATCCCAGCCAGCGTTCACAAACTTTTCGCGACTCTTGCTTAGCCAAACGAAAATTAAGAAGACGCCAGAAGAGACTTTAGCCGGGTTTGCTTCGAGGAAAACTCCTATCATCCCCTCTTTGCCCTCGTTTTTCTCAACAGTTCGCACAAAAAATCGGGAAATGCACGTTTTTGTTTCTTTTACTTCTCCCTTTCTGGTCTTTCTTCGTATAACTGCCCTTGCACAGCTGCAACATCATGGCGACGTAAAACTCTAACGGGTGTACACAAACACACACACACACATGCATAAATGAGACATTGTCTTGTTGCATCGATATTCTCGAGGGAGTTGGTTGCTCTCTTTGGAATTGCGAAAACCAGAATGAAAGGGGGTGAAAATGTTGGATTTTTTTTCTCGCCATAACGCTAACTGGCGAGATTGTTGAAAAAACTTTAATCATTATATAAATTAAATTGAGTCGGAAAATAAAAACAATGAAGTTTCTTGTCATCGAATGTTCATTTTCTATCTTCGTTTTAAAACTTTTCTAATTAAAAGCATTGAGAGTTTTCTTGTCAACGATTTCATAATTAATTGAGAGAAAGAACGTTGAGATTTTAGTTTTATCGTATTGTAAGGACAAAGGACAACTTCTTCTTCTTACAATACGATAAATCGTCCATTAACTTCTACCTTTCATTCCAAAAAGTCATATAAAATGGTCTCACCGGCTGATGACTGATGACCAGTAAATTTTATTCGATCAATCAATATTTATTTTAACTTTAATATTAATTTGGAACTTCTCATCTTTTCATAATCGTTGAATTTTCATTTTATGTCTGTTATCATGCAATCGTGATTTTAGAATATGAGAATCCCTTTATATCTTAAAAACAAGAAGTTTAAAAAAAGATTTCCCTCGTTAAATACTTGTGCAGGCAAAAATTTAGATTATTCACATTTTCTATCAAAAGTGTTTCAAGTAGCTTTTGTCACTTTTGAAATATAATGTGAAGAAATAATTCATATTACGAAATTATCATGCAAACACAGGAAACACCCAGACCTGATTGGATTTTTCTCTGTCAGTGTTTCTGCATACAAAACTTCAATTTATAAATATTTTTGATCAAAACGAATATGATTAAAATGTCCGAATTTTCGACCAGGCATTAACGATTTGAATACTCATTTTAATACGAAATAAATATACAACTGAGTTTAGAATCGCAAAATCAATAGTCGCGAACTTTCTCTCTCTCTCTCTCTCTCTCTCTCAATCTCTCTCGTAACATGTAGTAATAATGAAGCTTCATCATGTCCGAGAGGCTATTAGCAACTTGTTCACGTGATTCACGAGCTTACATGACTCTCTCTCTCTCTCTCTCTGCTTCTCTATCTATCTATCTGCGTACCTGAGGCTCGTCGTGACTCATCCACAATGATGAAGGAACGAATTACAACCGCGGATTTCCTCGCCCACAGCCTTTAATAGAGCACCAATAAATTATGAAAGACATGCAAGTATATAAGCCTGACGAGGAGATGAATTGGCATAATAGAGAACTCTTCCTATACTTTGTCATTAGACAGTGTGACGCTTTAATACCACCCCTATTAAAATATTCACGATCCCTCGGATTTTCCAGCTCTCGTTCACAACACACACACACACACAGAAACGTGTGCAGGAAGAGCAGGAACGTGATACACTTTGAAGAACGTGGGATGATTTTTTTGTTTTTTTGTTTTAGAGACTAAGTATAGAGGAGAGGACGAATAAAAAATTTAGGTGTGCTACGAGAGCTCTGCCAATACCCTTGAGGATAACGAGAGCAAGGGATTACGCTCAACTCCTGAGTGTTTTTTTATTTTTATTTTTTGCACTTTTCGAGCACACGGCACGAATGAAGAAAAATTATTAATGAGCCTCTCGAAGTTTATAGCGCAGTGTGCGATTGGTGGTACTGGAAAATTTGAATTTTACGATTCACGCAAATGTTCTATCAATGGTTAATTTTTTTTTTTTTATTAATATTTCGCGGGATCATATGCGGGAAGATAACTGAGAAATGTACTTGAAGAACTACTGGAATGGATGGAGAGGCAGAGAGAGAGAGAGGGAGAGAGAAGCTAGATAAGAGAATCTACAAAATTGCATACGTATGCAGTTTTGTTCCGGTCACCATGGCTTCGGTTTACGAGAGGGACACTATTGGCTGGGCCCTCTCTGTGGTCCATGCATATACATATATACACACACACACATATATATATACGTATGCTGATTCTCTTGGTTCTCCGGTTCATTTTCACCCTCACAGGATTTCACGAGTGCTCCGCTCCATTGTCGCACACGCGACTGGCTTAATTGGACGTACGTACTGGCAATGTAAATCTCAGGGTCTTTGCGCGCGCGCGCGCAGCCGCGCAAGTCTGCACCACGGGATAATACTAATTAGACGTTGGGTGAATTAATTCAGCGAAGACCATGGAGAAAACCCTTGAGACACACTGGAGAAGTCCAGACGATTCATATACACCGATGGTCTTTACGAGAGACTCTATAATACACCTTTTGGAGTCATTAATTAAACAAGCAATTGTCGAGAGAACGAGATGATAGGAGAGAAACTCGAAGAGCTTAAAAGTACTGCTCGGTTCGTTCGTCCTGAGGACTCTTTCTTATCTGCTCTATTTCTTTTTCGCAGCTAAGAAGTCACTCGCGAAGTTAAGTACACGTTTTCCGTCTCTTGGAAATAAGAAACCGGAAGTGAAAGCTCCCTTTTCTGTCAAGCTCTCGATTTATACATATATATATATATGTGGATGCTCGTTTGTGTGTTTGTGTCTGTGTGTCTGTCTACTAAGGCAGGATACACTTGGCAAATTCTCGACGTGCTTCGAGGCTCTTCGTCACCGGCATCAGCGGGATTTTCGATTCTGATTCCTCTTATCTGATACCTTGAACGCCACCGCCGGGCAAACGTCCAACGAGTAAAGCCCAACTGTTTTCTCGAGTGTGCCCTAAATCTCGATCCCCTAGAGACCTTTGCTTCTCCCCTCGAATCAACTTTGCTCAACGCTCCCTCCTCTTCTTCACTCACACGCGAGCGTCTCTCTAATTCACACACATATATATATATATATATGTATATATATTATATGTTTCTGTATTTTTTTCCCTCTCTTCTGTTTGATACGAAAATATTTTTCTGCGACACTTAGCGTTCCCTTTAGTTCAATCTTCAACTCACACAATTTATCAATTTTTCCCTTTTCGTTACATATCGAGCGTTAGTCCGGATAAATATGTAAAATATTCATTATCGGCTAGGAAAATCGAACTGTTATAATTTATTTAGCAAAAGAATTTTCAGAATTTTGTCTCCCATCAATGGACAATGAGATGTGCGGCGAGTACTAATTTAGCTCAAACGATTTTCCTCATTTGTTACACCCATCATCTTACTGCGTCATGTCGCTTTGTAAATACCAACCCTCGAAAGTCTCGTGCGGAATAGGCATTGAGGCACGATCACGCGGCTATATAACGCCCGTTTGATACGAGGAACGTGCTGACTCGGTCGTTAACGAGACGTCGAGACACCTATCCCGCTCTTCGTTCCTCGTTCCTACACCCCTGTCACTATATATATATACAAAGTCACCATATATATACAGATATCGCTCACGAATTCGCTTGTCTCCAAGTCTCGTTAAACGATATAACGATTGGTGCAAACGAATTTCCGACGACCGCTCGAGTGTCTCGCGACTCTCCCTTTATCTCGATCGCGATCTCACTCGATTACTTTCCCCCCGACATTTCTCAACGTGGCGTGTTTAATCGTCGCATTCACGTCTTTCAAAAAGCAAGGCAAAATTATCGATACTTTATTCCGGATTAGCGCATCAATTGACCAATTTTTATAATGATCCTTCACGTTGTGTCCTTTTTTATAGCCATTTTTTTTTAACTCACCATTTGATTTTTATTTTACATAAAAAAAAACGAAGAAGCGTAAAAATTTCTCACTGAGCAATTCTGGCGGAAAGTCTGTACGAACATTTTTTAAGAAAGTGGTACTTCGAAATTCACGTTTTTCTCCGAGAGATTGTGGCCCGGGGAATAATGTAGTTAAAGTTTCTTATTAACATCAAGTACATAAAGAGAGAGAGAGAGAGAGAGAGAGAGAGAGAGAGAAGGACTAAACTTTTCCCCTTGCTATCCATGAAAAACACTTTGCACGACAGAGCAGCACTTTTCGAGATAACAACGGCTTGTGCCTGGTCCCGACCGAGTGCGTCTTCATTCCGTTATGCAAGGCAGATTCCCAGAATCCGAAAACAAACTCTCGCAGTACCCGCACACTGGTACTAATTATATATACGCTCTTTTCAACCTTTGGAGCTAATATATAGGCGTTTTAACTCCTTTCTCTCTCTCTCTCTCTCTCTCTCTCTCTCTCTCTCTCTCTCTCTCTCTCTCTCTCTCTCTCTCTCAGCTGCGCTCACGAAAATTCGTACTATTTTACCTACCGTGTTCATCGTGTTTTATAAAACGGATTACAGCTCTCGAGCTGCATGCCAAAGTAGTAACATCGCGTTATGGTCAGACGTAAAATTTTCTGAACTTGAAAAAGATACTTCAATGTCACAATTCCTATTCGGACATACATTATACTCAAAATATATAATTTATATGCCAAAAGCATTGATTAAAAATACTTGGTCAATTTTTTTTATTTTTTGTATACAATTAATTGATACTAATTGTTAATATAATATGGTATAAATTAATCTTTATACTTAATTATAATGGCAATATTTTTCATAGACAATCGATTTTATCGATCTAGATCGAACGAGGACCATTTTTATTTCCGTAAAATAAGTATTATTTCAATTTAAATTCAATCATATATTATTTTCCTGAATTTTCGTTAATTATCCAGAGGGACATAATTTTTCTCGTATATGAATTTTTGTCAAATAGACCTAAGTCTGTAAAAACACAAGAGACATTTGCGAGAGGGATGATGTGCAAACAAGAGTATATGATCATCAGTGCCGTATGAAATAATTTAATATCGCGTATCTGTATTGGAGTTAATGCGTTTGTTTGCCTCGCAAACCATATCCGTCATAGTCATGTTCCTCTAATTCTCGTTCTCTCGGGGGGTTGCGAAGCCCTCTCGCAAAGAGAGAATCCACAAGGACGTCGGGGGTGCCGGATGACGGCACTTCAACACTCGTCGGAGTGTGGAGTAATGTGATAATTGGCTCCAGGCAACGGGATGGCGTACGTGTAGCGGCAACGTGAAAGAGCATCTTATCAAGCCAACCGTTTGCGCGAACCGTTTGCATATTTAAATTTGCATTCTCGCTCTGCGCAACGATGAGAGGGCATAGAATCCACAGCTCCGGGGCTTTTTATGCGAACGAACCCCATTCCACCCCGTAATTCCGTCGAATCCCGGAGGGTTGTTTGATATCGCGTATTGCTCGCGAGCAAAAAGACTGGAGACTGTTGAACGTCGCATTGACGACACTTAAATCGACGCTATAGAGGCAAACTCGTGACGAAATTTTTTAAACTCTCCCCATTCACCCCGAATTTTATTTAAAAATTCTCATTTCTCACACATACAATATTGTTTAATGAAAAATCCTACGCAACTTGGAATGAGAAATTTTTTTTGACCTTTTTCTGCCCTAAGAGAGAGAATTAACGAGCATTGAGAATATACTATTTAAAATCACCGAATCGATTTATAAATATCTGTGAATGAAAGTGATCAAAGTGACCCTTCAACTTGTCCAATATTGACTTGCACGACTGATGGATAATTAAGAAAATCAAATCATAATATAGATTATCGAAATTTCCGACCGCTTTGTGGCACGAAGATACTGACAGCGAAATTGGAAGTTACACAAGTCGTTGGGAAAATCTCCGTGTGTAGCATATGCAAGTGACAATTTCTCCTATAATCTTGGCTATGTATAGTTATTTAAAGCGACGCAGAGATAGGGAGAGAGAGAGAGAGAGAGAGAGAGAGAGAGAGAGAAAAGGTAACTAACAGAGCGGGCACTCGAGTCAGCGACAACTGGTGCATTCGCGAGAACTTCGCCCACCTGTCCTGATAATGTCGGTTAATATCATGTAAATTGTAATTAATATTCATGGGCTTAATTTGGGGGTTGCGGCGCGGATGTATGGTCGACGCCTGCTATTCCTGTACACCAATCTCTCTCTCTCTCTCTCTGTCTGTCTCTGTCTGTCTGTCTGTCTGTCTCTCTCCCTCTCTCTTTCTCTCCCCCCCCCTCCCCCCTCCCCCCTCCCCCCTCTCCCTCTCTACTCCCTCTGCACAGAATGAAGACTTTCACACCCAAAATTTACGATCATATGCGCGAGGGCGGGCAAAACATATTTTCAACACAGCCAGTAACCGCTGGTAACAACATTTTTCCTATACCAGTAGAGAAGTACCAGTACACGTATCCACCTGTATACGTAGGAGGAGTTGAGGGCACCTAAATTCTGCAACCCACACCCCACCCGGCGAATTGTTCTCTATCATTTTTTTTCCACCGACAAGTTACCGATGCCAAAAAGTACGAAATTGTGCGAGAAAAGAGGATAAAAAATCGTAACTTGTAAAAATGTAAAATTTACTATTAAAAAATCATTAAAAAGATAGAATATTGGAAAAAAAAATTAAGAATGAAGAAGAAAAATCGAAATTGACAAAAATTTCCAAAATTATATTATCCGTTATATTTTTAAAGCTTTCATTGAACTTAAAATTTTGACACGATCGATTTTTTTATTTATTTACTTTTGAATTTGTTAACATACAATTTATAAGATGAACAAAAACTTACCATTGATCGCGAGGATCCGGAAGTGTTCTGTGAACGGAAATGAGATCACTGGCGTACTGATTAAATGCATTGTTTAACCATCCATCGTCGACGAGCTTTTTCGTCTCGGTTGTAACATTGGTGGGAAGAACAACGGGTCTTCCCATTTCACCTGGTGCAGCTGCGTCAGGTTCTCGGGGTGCGGCAAGAACTCCGCCACCTTTAAGCCAGAAGATTATTAAATTTTTGTAAAATTAACAAACAATTTGAGTTTTATAATCTTTTTGTTTTTTTCCATAAATTCATCACGATGTCAAGAAATATCTTGTACGTTTAATCAAAAATTGTACGCTACGATGAGTAATTAATTCTATTAATTATTTTTTTTTTTTTCACCGGTGGCCAGTTATTTGTTGACATAAATATATGTACACGAGGAATACAATTTTCTGATTTACAACGTACCTTGTTCGGGTCCAGCCTGATTGATTTTTGATTTACTTTGACCATTGCCCGGAGTTTCTCTCCTTATGACCTGAGCCGGTGGTACAAATCCATTGGCTACTTGAGGCGCTGCAGCGATTCCCGATGGTGCCAAACCGGTTTGCACATCACCGGAAGCAGCACGATCTTCCGTATAGAGAAGAAAGCACACGGTGACCCAAACCGCTGCTGCCAAAACTCCTACTTTCAGCCACAATGATCTTCTTCGTGGAAATCCCATAATCATTTTGTTTTATTTAACCGCCCTCGTTTTATTGACGAAACAAGCTCTAATTAATCAACCTCAATAGTTATTGTGATTATCGCTCTCCGCCGTTTTTTCGGCGTTACACGCCGATTTTGAGAGAGGCGGACAAATATTTTGCGTTACCTCAACAACATTTTTCTCCAGCTCACAAACAGTTTAGTTGTTCGGTTTTCTCTTTTTTTCTAATTCTCTAGCGAGTTCACCGATTTTACGACATTCGTGCTCCGTCAATCATCAAAATCCATGAATAAATATTTAAATCTCGAGTTTAAGATTCTTGTCAGACTCTTGTATACGGGGAGTCAATAACTGGATATGTTGATCATCAAATTGATAAAAGAAAAAAGAAAAACAAAAAATCGTCTCCGAATTTAACAATTGTCAACATAAGCTCGCCACTGATAACGCAGATACTCCTTCTGAGTATACTTGCAAGATGAGATATTCAATCGATCTGTCAAAATGATATGAGAAGATCTTCTATTTCTTTTGATTTTGATATCTTTATTTTTTTCCAATCGAAACTATTCGAACGATATGTGTCTCCATAAAATTAGAGATTCATGTTCCAGGTCAATAGGTCAAAATTTCTAGAACAGACAAAAAGGGAAAAAGGTTATGAAAAAATATTATATGTCTTGTCAGCTGGATGATTTTTTTCGTCGAATGGATAAAGGTCGAGGTTTTTTTTTTTTTTTTTTTCCAGAGATCTCGCAGTCTCAAGTTCTTTACATTTTTCATGCATGACGTGAGGCTTTCCGTTTGGGTAGTTTTTCGTCATGTGTATGCAGCGAGAGTGGCCCAATTCTCATTATATTATCACATCCTTCGCATGAGCACACGAAAGCCAGAAGTTTAATGACGATCGATCGAGCTTCTCTCTCTCTCTCTCACACACACAAACGAATGAATATGTAGAAACGCGAAACGAAATTCGACGTAGAGTGAATGAGGGAAGAATGGATTAACGGTATACTAGTTTTGTATTCATTGACGAACTCCCATGTTCGAGGAAATCCCGAGAACAATTTCGGGATATAGTCGAGCCTCGGGTGATATCAAAACAAGCGATACGGTTATTGGCCAATTTTCACATAGTAATTGGCCAGTATCAAAGGCAAAATCTCAATCAAAATCTCGCGTCACCGTGCGGTGGGCTGGATACTGATGAAAGAAAAGTTCATATTTATCGATAACCCCGAACGTGTGAGGAAAAAAGATATATTCGTGATATTATGCAATTTGCGTATTTGCTCGTGTAGATTGACAAATAAAAAATAGAAAATTTTTACAGGACAAGTTCAGAATAGTTGAGAGACTATTCGACTGTAAATTTTTCAGTATTCAATATGGTCCGACAGCTCCGGAGACTAAAAGAGGGCCGTATTACCTCACATTTTTCTCAAAGAATGGAACAGCATCAGTGATATTCGTAAATTTTAATCGAGTTGCGACAAAAAGATTCTCCAAGAGAGATGAATTTATTTCGTAGTAAAACTTCGTTTAAGGTAAATTATTGAAGGCTCTCATTGTGTTTTTACACTTCCAGCATTTTTTTTGTTCCTTCTACATAGAGGCCTTTTTTTAGCGCGATCCTTTCGATATGGACGAATATTACGATAAATAAAAAACAGAGTATCACATCTCTCGTTAAACGTAAAAAGAGCAGAATGATTTTTAATGACTATAAACGCGTGTATCAAAAAAAAAAAAAAAACTTTAACGTCCTGGTTGACATGGTTTTATACGAATGTTTAAAGATATTTTTCTTGTGCTCAAAACTAGACATTTCCCACTCCATGGTTCCCTAATCGATAGTTTCGTAATAAAATAATGATAGGATTTTGGCAAAAGGTGCTCTGAAACATCGTCACATCCTTCAAAGTTATGCAATTATCCTGACGTCCCAGCTTTGCTAAAATTAGGCAGTGTACGATTTACTCTGACATGGTCTAAAATAATAGAGGAAATCGAATGTTACACATAGGGATTTAATCAATGTGTATGTATGTATATGTGTATAGGATAACGCAGAATAACTCGACATAGATATAACTCAAGCAGGCAAATCTCTCGTGTTATATACTTTTTTCCTGACTATTTCTCGATCGAGGCGAAATCGTTGGTTACCGCAAATATCTGGCGGGAAATTCAATCGTCTCTCACAAAGGTACCCTTGACGTGAAGCGTTTCGTTGAGTACATAGAGACCAAAGTGGTCGTACTTTCAATACATATATATATATATATATATATAGGAAACGTTCGAAATGGACTCGTCGGAAGAATGGGAGAAGAGAGAAAGAGAGAGATAGACTCTGTTCGTAAAAGTCTCCGATTTCGCGGATAGAAGACCAGAGCCAGGAAAAGCTGGTGGGAGAGAATGAGAAGCTGCACAGTGGAAGAAGGGAATCCCATCTGTTGGCAAAACACACAAGTGTGTATATGCAGTCGATGTGTGTTGAGTATTGCACGAGCCAAAGGCACTCTAATCGTGAAAAGGATTGAGGTAAGCCTTTCTGTGAGTGCGGTCCACATTTTCCGCGAGTAGCTATATATACGTCGCCTTATATATAAAACCAACCTGCGCGTAGGTTACGTACAGCATATACATATATATATATATATAATGTGTTTATAAAACACACGTACGCGGTAGAGCATTAACGTACCCACTCGAGGCCTTCTCGGTGAATTGCCAAAGCTAAACGTTTGCTTCCACCTCTATATTTTCTCTCTCTCTCTCTCTCTCTCTCTCTCCCTCTCTTCTGCTCGCCCTGTGCAATTCTGTATTCGTTACCCCTTGCTGTATATATATATTGTTTTTTGTTCACAAAAATGCAGTCTACAGGGTGAACTAACCGTTTGCTACTTGCAAAGCACTACCATCTGGTATACTTCGTGTGGAGAGAAAGAGAAAAGAGAGAGAAAGGGAGAGAAAGAGAGAGAGAAAGAGAGAGAGAGAAAACCGAATTCCAAGGTGTGAGCGAAGGCGTAACTTGTGCCAGAAGTATACTCTCTCATCCTCTCATGCAATGTAGCACCCGCGTTATAGCACCCACACAGTATAATGTAATATATAGCGTCACAATTTACAACAGTCATATACACAGACACTCGCAATGTCCTGCAAGGAAAGTTTCCATTTTCCAAATATAGAGCTGAATCCACCAGACATATTTTTCAAACGATTCCATTCTCACCCTCTGACAGACCATCATCTTCCCTCGCTTCGACATGTTTAGCAAATTTCACCGATAACATGTGCATCGAATGCCCATCACGTTTATTCATCCCAAGTTCTATTTCCGCGACTGGCAACGCAAAGCTTTTCCCGTCTCTCATTTCTATCGCAACGAGACACTAAACCGTGTAGCAAGAACGATCGAGTCAAAGCCAATTTCTGTATTTTATAAATAATCAAGCTTATTTGGATTGGACTTTTTTTCATTTTTTTTTTGCGAACCGATGTTGATCCACTGGGGTGTCGCGCCCAGGATGAAAGGCGTGTAAATTCAACGGTAAACATGGGAGAGAAAAAAAGAAAAATATACTGACATGCCTCTCGACAGACAGCCGGAGAATCTATTTCAGAGTTTATCTGTAAATTCTCACCGCTTCGTGCTGTGACTCGACTCGGATAACGAGGCGATATGACAGCTGCCAGAACGACGAATCACTCGATCTGACGTTGAAATTTTTTCGTTCTCATAAAATTGGCGAATTTTCACCACGTCTATATTTACCGCTCACGTTGACACTCTCTTCCCCGTATATATATATATATATAACATAGTGCATGGCAACACTCAATCCCTGCGGATTCTCTCGACATATATGTCGGAAATATATCCGAGTCTCCATTTTTTCTCGTTTTTAGCTTCTCGCTGAGCCCCGAGATTTGAAAAAAAAAAATGAAAAAAAAAGATCGGGTACACATGGAGCTCTCTGGCTTTATATCAAGAGAAATGAATAAAACAGCGTTGAGCGCTCTCTTTGTTCTAGAATTAAGGTGAATATTGCACGTGGTGTTAATATCGGGGTATGTGTAACTTGATGGTCTACGAGAGGAGAGCAAACTGTTGACGAGGCAAAAAAGAGAGTGAGAGAGACAAACATTCGATTTGCATGTGTTTGCTGTGCGCTATCGGTGAAGGGAGATTTAAAATTTTCACGAGTTTGTCGAATGGACGAAAACGTCACGCGATGAATGAGATGAATGGAAAAGTAGCAGGGAAACTGTGCAGGAATATAAAGATAGAAAATGATATATTGTGGAGCAGAGTGGAGATTCGGAAAATAATCAGAAGAGCGACAAACACACCAGGAATCAGGCCATTTTTTTTCGCCCAGCTGCCCCGCAGCATGAGAAGCTGCACAGACTGCAAACTCGTAAAATATATAACGATGAGGAATAAACGTCGATGAAGCATTCGTAGCACTCACTGTGTGCAATTTTAATTTTCTATTATCCCCTCACTCTCGTATATATTCAACCAATGCACCTTTTTTTTCCCGAGAATCTTTTTATTTTTCGTCCAAAGCCCGTCGGCTATTTTTTATTACCTGATGCATCCCGCGTTTTTCTTTTATCCGCTCGCCAACGTGCTATTTCTATCCTACCTCCTTCGTGCTTGGCGTTTTTTTGTCATATATAAATATATATATATATATATATATATATATATACTAAATTCTTTCATAATGCAACTCCGAGACGCAAGCGACAAACCCAAAGATAATATTATTTCTAGGAGAGACAGAGGTTGTATTTCCGCGAAAGCTCCCGGTCTACTTGTATGCCCCAAGGGAATAATTTCCTCGTGAGCTCTGAGAAAAGAAAAAAATGAGTTCCCGCGGTACATCTCATCTAGCCCATCCTCCCTCCTCCCTCACGAGAAATTTTCATAATGAAAATATTTTTTTTTCAACGAGTGGAACGTAATGAGCGTTATTCTATAAATTTAGTGCCAAAATCCATTTGAAATATTATTTCACAAAACTACAATAATTCGTCAAAATTATGAAGAGAAATTACAAAATTTACATCTGTTTGAAGTTAGTGGTCCAGCGACTGGGGTATTTTTATCTTATATGAAACCCTTGTGGTCGGCTAGAAAACGAGCGTTAAACGCCCCTCACGAGACTCGAGAGAGAACATTTTTTGCTGGACTCTTGTCACATATATATATATATAAGAGATTATTGCGCGGAAGACGAGCATTAAAGCTCGGAGAATGGTGAGGATCGCCAAGAGGCTCATAGACCGTGATACAAGGCAATTGGGACTTAACACAGTGACCGCTGATGGAGTAATGGACATTCTGAGCTACAGAAGGGGTAAAGAGATGAGGGAGCGAGAGAGAGAGAGAGAGAGAGAGAGGCTGGAAGCTCGTCCGCGAAGGGACTTTGGCCAAATAAGTACCCATCAGCTATCTAAGCTTTATATATGAGGCATTCCAGCCCAAATCGATAGATCCGTAACCACCACCCTCTGGGATTTAGCCCCCAATTTCTTATATCGTTGTTTTCTACCCTAAAAAACATGTGATTTTTTGTAAATTTTTTTGGCTGGCCTATTTGATGTTTAAAAAAATGTTTATAAAAATAAAAAAAGTATATATATGTATGTATGTATTTACACAAAATAAATGGTTAGACACAGTAAAATCTTGAAAAAAATTGACACAAAATTGACACAAAATTGCAGAGGGTTAGAATGACAAATCTGTCAATTTTCGAGCTTGCATATCCCATACATGTCGTCTGAATGTTCGTGTACTGTGTCTCACTACTCTCGTGCGATCGAATCGAGGTAACGTCGATCTTTCAATTCGGATCATTTCCACAACTACACATATGTGCATAGCATCGTTGCCTTTTGAGCTTCGTTTTCCATTTCCATCTCATCATATAGCATCTCAGAGCGTCGTTTACATTTAATCGATAAAATTTCGTACATGATCGCGATCACTGACGAGCAAAGAGGCTGACAATTTCCGGTATGGCTTCAAACGGCAAAGCTACACGGACATAATAAGAAAATTCATTCACGGTGACATTAAGTATCGATGAGAAAGTTTTGATTGAAAACCAGAAAATTACTATGCATCAGGATATAAAATTTTAATTAACGGTATGGAAAGTTGGTTGTCATCCCAAGACGTAAATTCCAAAGGGATGAAAAAGAAATTACGAGAGTTCGAAAATATGATTTACCAAAAAAAAATATAAAAAAATGGAATAAATTGCTATTCGATAGAATCCTTTTGTATCCTTTGTCGTGTACGTTTTGCAAAAGGAAAATAATTAACTGGGCTATCAGAGGGGAGCGAACTAACGATATTTGGGATAATTTCATCCACGGTTAATTGAGTGACCCATTCGCAAAGGGCAAATTACATCAGAGGCGCTGAAGGGGATCACATGGGTGTGCCATAAAGTGCTATCGCGCGCTCGACCGGTCCATATAACGTCGTTGTTCGATAAGTAACGCTTGGATATCACGACTATAGACCGGGAAACGTATAGATCTTGAACCTTTGGCGAAAGCATTATGCCGAGGGTGGTAAAACAATGTTTCGTCCGTGTGCCTGAAGCGTTCCACGTAAATCTTATCCACCTCTTTCACCTCCTTACTGAACTATGCGATATACATATTAATGTTATTAATATACGAGGTAATGTAAACTTCACTATAGTGAAGTTGCCTTATCCCAATCGCTGATGGGAAATATTGTTCCTTTTATGCACGAAGTCGAGTATATATATATATATATATATATATATATATATATATGCAAACTTCAGATTATATTATAATATCATCGATTCATTATTCACCTAGCAAGCGAAATCTCGTTAACTGGAGCATTTGACAAACGCGATTGGATAAGAATAATGGATAATAAACAAAAGTATATTAAAAAGGGTAAAATATGTTAAAATGTAGTGGTAAGAATAACGACACACACACACACACACACATATATATATACAGGGATTGCATATAAATAAAAATTTTGCGTGCGAGACTATGCGTGCTCAAGTCACTCGCACACCTGTTCAACCGGGTCAAGGGTCACGGGGTCAGTTCTCACGAATTATAGAGGTGCTATACAGTGAAGGTGATTACCAGTGCTACGAATACGATTGCAGAACCCTCGAGCGAAATGTTCTGGCCTCTGATGTTTCTCGGGAAATCATCAATCAGCGTTGACCACTGCAAATAAACCGCCCTTGGGATACATTTGTTTTCTTGGTTAATTAATGGTACAGAATGGACGAGCCCAGTCGAGCCGCGCACGGTTGTCCACTTTACAGAGACTAAAAGAGGAAGACAGAAGAAAGGGTGAAATGGGGGAGCAGGGTGAATCGCACTGTTACATTGGACAGAAACTCCTGGGAACATCGGAGAATCGGACAACCACATTTCGGGCTCGTTTCTCGTCTATGTAGAATAGCTGCTGTTTCCCAGGCAAGGTTTTGCGATATTCCACCTTAAAGGGTCACAATGGAGTGCGAGGTTCGTGACCACAACTATTTTGACGTCCCGGTAGCATTGAGCTTCTGATTATAGATAGCCAAAACCTCTTGCCATGACCATTCCCCCGAGGGCATCCATTGGAATGCTGAAATTAGTGCATGAAGCAAACTCGATAGACTCCATTGCTGCTATATCTACCACTTCTTGTTCGAATTTTATACCCTTGGGCGATTTCGCTAGCGTGAAACACGGAGAGATACGCTTGACTTTGCGGGATTTCTAAACCACGAAGAGAGAACTAGGGGAGGTGTAAGAGGGACTGCCAAGTTCGAGGATTTTGAGAGTACCACAGTAATTTCAACACCCCGATGCAATCCCTCAATCGGATCAGAGCGCGACTCGAGATTTCGAGAAATGGCCAGACGACTGGCAAACTCTTAAGAAACGATTTACATAAATTCTAGAAGGATTTAGCCTCAAAGAAGTAGAGCTAACGTCAATAGTACATTTGGCTAAATGTATGCATATGGGACATTCAACATTATATCGGCCACCTGTTTGACCTTTGAGTCTCCTTTACATAAATAAATTAAAGTTGCTGGATAAAATTAAAATGGGACTGAAAGATGTTGAGCCAAATATAGTGATGACGCATTAGCGCTGAGAATGCTCCGGATATTCGCTGTGGTGAAACTTCAGGGTCATCCCTCGAATTTCCAGAGTTGAAGTCCACCCATTTTGGTCCCCAAATTGCGGATGACACATATGGGGAGAATTTAAATGTTTTTTTCACTTGCTTGCCAAATTCCAATTCCTCTGGCAGCAAAAAGGAATAACAAGTAACCAATTTGACGTGAAATGTCTCTTAATTTTTGCCTTATGGACCGTAAAATGGGATTTAAAATCTTTTATTTCTATTATAATGGACAAAATGGACTAGATTATCATCCCAAAAAGATTCCCATGAATATTTTCCAATGGATAAGAAAATGCCAATTGTTAAGTCTGATGAATTTCGACCGTTTATTGAACAAATGGCTATATATACAGAGACTGGGTTACGAAGTTAAAAGAGAAATAAAAAGTTATGTACAACATTGATGTTTCGGGAAATCGACAACTTTGATTTTTTTTTTTTTTGGGTAGCCGAATAATGATTTATATCGTTGGCCGCTCATTTCGGTTGGACATTTGATTTACCATGGAAAGTCTTGAACTCACAGAGCAGTTGAATTTTCGTGAGACTAAAAATGTTGGGAGGGCTAGGTAAATCCAGCCTTCTGTACTCACTGAACATACGAGAGAGAGAGAGAGAGAGAGAGAGAGAGAGAGAGAGAGAGAGAGAGAGATGAAGAGAATGGCGAAAGTGGAATATTTACCGAAATGGTCGTAGAAACTCGAGAGACCACAGCGAAAACCGCAGCAGCAGACTCGAGAGAGACAGAAATGTTCTCGTGTCTCGTCTCGTAGTTTTAGTTTGTCTGTATGGCTGTTAACTTTTCAGTTTATGATCAAACGCTCGGTATAGTGGAGTGTTGTATGTCGAATGCCACTCCCAATTGTTTGACTAGAGTACATTTGAAACGTAAAAAGTAAAAATTAAATAAAAAAAGACAAATCTTACTCCGCAAGAGTGGCCTCCGAGCCGCAAGTTGTTCTTAAAATGTCCTTAGTTACAAGACAAACCTAAAGTGAGAAGCACAGCGTCTTGATTTTCGAAACAAGAATGATATACGAAAGTGAAATTGCCAGCCGATATATGACGTGATATGAAGGTACTCGTAATTTTTGTTTCACTCGAGGCATGAAGAAAGTTTGCCCTGAATTTTATTTTCTATTTTTTTTTAAGGTGGATGAGATATAGAGCTAGCTATAAAAAGGGTTATTTTTTTGGTGCTGAAACGAGGCTTTTGCGAGGGCGTTATGAGCGGGAGCATTCACTCACCTGGCTTGAGAACATGACATGCCTCGGGTGTGTGTACGTTTCCTCTTTTATCCCATTTGTATAGAAGAGCCTTAAAAAAAAAGTGAGATGTGTGCGTACCTATGCACATATATGGACCACCGGTAAAACGCGAAGCCCAAAGAGGTGTTTTTGTAACAAAAACTCTCGCGTTTATTTTTTCACTTTTTCGATGTGTATATATTCGAGCAATTGCCGAGAAATGTTTGGACTTGGCAAACGCATTTTTTTGGATGATAGACAGCAAAGGATTATACACAATGAGAAAAATTACTCCGCGATATGAGTAGTTGATGGATGCTGGAGTTGTGCACTGAGAAAAAAATAATAATCTCGTCAAGATAAAATGACCGCCACAACATCATAAGGAAAATGACCAATTCGGTCAAAAAATCTACCATACTGGATTTTTCACATAAGCGAGTAAATAAATAACCTTCTATTACCATCAATTGGCTCAAAACTTACGAATCTTAATGTCGAATGTATGCTCGATATTAGAATAATTTTCGATCTTGTTGATGTTCGTGCTTAAGAAAATTGATTTTTCACATCATTTCTCGTTACTACGAAATATATTAGTCCGAGTTGACCCGAATCGAGTCACGAAGAATGAGAAGTCGATCATTTTTTTTTTCCTCCACTTTCTGTATAATAATGTATCGAATCACAGCAAGACTATTTTCTCTCGAATCGAAATACATTAATACTTAAATGCTTAAGAAAATTGATTTTTCACATAATTTCTCGTTACTACGAAATATATTAGTCCCAGTTGACCCGAATCGAGTCACGAAGAATGAGAAGTCGATCATTTTTTTTTTCCTCCACTTTATGTATAATAATGTATCGAATCACAGCGAGACTATTTTCTCTCGAATCGAAATACATTAATACTTAAATGCTTAAGAAAATTGATTTTTCACATAATTTCTCGTTACTACGAAATATATTAGTCCCAGTTGACCCGAATCGAGTCACGAAGAATGAGAAGTCGATCATTTTTTTTTTCCTCCACTTTATGTATAATAATGTATCGATTCACAGCAAGACTATTTTCTCTCGAATCGAAATACATTGTATTTTAATACAGCAAAATATATGTACATATCTCGAAGAATTTTTTATTGTATATAAGAGGGAGAATGTAAATAAAGCTAACAAAAAAATGTAACGATCGAACATTGCATATACGATCGAGGATGAAAACTCCGATGACGAAGGCTCGCGGGACCGGGCCATATCCTGTTCCTTCATCCTCGACGGGAAACTTATGCATCGGTGAATGCATTGTGCCGATTCGCTTGCTGCCAGCAAGAGGCGATGTGCTGCCTGGGCTTTCGACCCATTTGTTAGATGAGAGAGGGGCGATTCGAAAAAGCTCTCTCATGCCACGCTTTCCCCCCAAGCACGAATAAAATACAGAGTAATGCCGGGAAAAATGGCCCACCAAAATATTTTTCCCTATTAAAAACGACCATCGGAGTTTAAACAGCATCTTTCTTTTTTTTACAAGTGCGGATAAGTTTGAGATAGATATACTCGATAAACCCTTCAAATTATAATATTATGATTTTATCATTTTCTGCTAGTTCTTCGTTCTTTAATTTGTTGACTATTATCTTTATTTGGATTGGTGATATAGATTACCATAATTCCAAGGTAAGCTTTCGAAATTATTGCATGAAATTATTTCAATCGCTATAAATGAGAATTGATGAGTCAAAATTGATATGTGCCATTCAAATTTTTCTAGTAATTTCCATGAAAAAAAAAGCACTGGTCCATTTGATTGAACTGGGCCATATTTCCCGACTTTATCCTAAACCGCATATACATGCGTATATACTATATAGTATAACTTCCGTTCTCTCGTTGCCAGCTTTTCACTGGGAATGCAATGCAAATGGCGAATTCACGGGACACTATGGATGTTCGAGCTGGGAGTTATTCGAGTGCTTCTTCAATTCCGACACCGATTGCCAATCGAACCGATATCCCACAATGGGGACTGTGTATATCTACCATTACTGAATAGTCTGGTTTTTTTTTCATCTCTCTCTCTCCATATTCACAATTTTTCGTTATTTTTTTAAATATTTATACCTTCCTATGGAGTATCTTTTAAAAAATTTTGCAACCTCATTCATTCGACCTCAACTTCATCTCAGACTTTTATCAATGATGCGGAATCGGCGCTGGCATCAAACTGTAAGCTGAATAAGTTTCACGGTCCATTCGGGGGAAAGAGAATATCTCTCAGGTATTACGCAAAACAATGGAAACGCGACGACGACAAGCGCCCCCCCTCATGGAATCTCAAGAATCCTTGACAATTCTCGGGTATAATGAAGCCCCGGCGTTGGCGACGCGACGAATTTGCATGGAGTGAAAGGAAAAGAGCGAGACTTGTTCAAATGACATGAATTGTTTCTCTCTCGTTTCTCCGATCAATCGCTTGGGTCATATACATATATATAGTAATAGAAATAGAGAAAGGAGACTCCACTCGTAGTTTTTTTTCTCTTGAGAAATGTCATTTGTCATGAACGTGTGTGTGTGTGTGTGTGTGTGTGTGTGTGTGTGTGTGAGAGAGAGAGAGAGAGACAGGGAGAACGAAATAAAGAGGATTCTCATTTCCAGTGAATCGATCTGTTTTTCGTTGAATTGGTTTGACTGTGTCGGTCGTCTCGTGACGAGAAAACATTTCTGCAAATAAACGACGTCTCGTCATGTAAATGAATTTTACAAGCGTTTCAATGGGATGTACTCTATTCGCTATATACAAGTGTATTTATGCTTCACAATAATTGTAATTTGTCTTAAATACGAGTAAAGTGATGCAAAGCCCTTGAAAAATAAATAACGTTTGAAGCCATCCTATTGGACAAATACAAATACTCATATATATATATAATAGCGGATTATGTAATGTCGCGATTGCAGTTGATTATTACGTATTTTATTGGAAAGTATAATCGTCCGAGATATTTCTTTATGAAATAATAAAATGCATTATTTTTCTGGTCGATTTTACGACTCGATACATTTTTACTATATTACAAAACGTTATTTTCTATAGCGATCATTTTATCGTGGTTGCTGGATTTTTTTTTTTTTTGCCACTCAACCATGGATAATTAGTTTTATGCAATCGTGTCAGTTAATTTTTTTTTTCTCGCGATACCCGAGACAAAAGTGGGAGAAAAAAATGGTTGCGACGAATGTTGAATTGGCACGAACCGATAATCGAGACAGCAACTTTTCCGAAGCATCGAAGCGTGTCCGCGTGCACACGCTATATGCAAACGACAGAGTGGCAATTGGAGAAATTTTGTCGTGGCCTTTTGCTCGGACTGTCGCGTGTTTTGCACAGGAAAAGCTTCAATCTTATCGGGTGACACGCGAACGATATATATAGAGCACATATGTGTAACGATTCTCGCAAAAATTATAATTATAGAGGAAAAGAATTATTTTCACGCCTTGTTTCGTTGCTTTAACGTTATCTATTTTATCTCCCGCCTATTCTTTTATCTTCCGAATAACTTTCCAATCAGCGGACACACAAAAATTGAAGTAACCCACATTGATAAGAAATTCCGAAGATGTGGAACAAGAATATCTCGAGTATTACTCGAGAAGTTGTAAGAGAAACGCGGAAAGATATTCTTGTTCAGTTGAAGAAATACAGAGCTCGTATAATGGAATGTAACATTTTTTTTAATGGCTTTCGTATACGACAAAATTTGCATTTTATGAAAATTTCAAAAATTATTATTATTCTTATAAACAAAAAATTATCACGCAAGTTACTCGTTTGAATAAATATATAAACATGGCGCAGCTCCATGTCGCGCTGACATCCGCGGAACAATAACTTCCTGATGCGATATATATATATATATATATATATATATATATATATATATATATATATATATATATATATATATATATACGAGCAAGCGAGCATGTATCTTTTGACTCATACACGCCAAGAAATTGTCTGTTCACGACTCAGAACTTTACCGATGCTTCAGAAGCACTAAGATATATTTATACTACTGCACTTGACAGATCTTTGTGAAATTTTCGTTATGGGAGGATGAAATTCTCTTTTGACACTGTGTGACACGTGGTGACATTTTGAGGAGAAAAACTTGTTGAAGTATTGGCGAAAGGTTTGCAGCAGACGAAGATATGAAAGTCTATACTGAGAAGTTTCCTCGCTTGTACCATACAAGAAGATTTATCATCGACGTCAATCCAGCATCAAGTGCAACTTCTTTATATGTGCATTTTGCTCTCTGAGCAAATATTAACGTTTTCAAAAGTAAATTATTTATATATGTATATATATACATATGTCCGTCCGCCATAATGAACGGCGGGGAACTAATTACAAAGTGTATATACTTCAACATCGTTGCCGATAAGCATTACTTGGTGCTATCTCGTCTCGCGTCTGGCACACAAGAGCGTTTTATCTCACGCCTGGTAAAATCGATTTGTCGATACCAGAGAGAAAGAGAGGGGGGGGGGGGGAGAGGAAGATAGAACGGCGTTATCACACCGTCAAAATCTTCATATCACGACGATCCTTCGAACAAGCGATTCGACAAACTCTCGCCCGCCTCTCGCTGCTTTTGCTATTATCGGATATAGCCCATTATCCATACCATGTTATATATATATATATATATATATATATATATATATATATATATATATCCCATACAGGATTTCCCATCGTTTCATCCAGAAGCTCCACACCGCCTTAACAAATTGCTCGGTGAACAATTTTGAGGGGAAAATTTTTTCGACTTCTTTATTTGTAGGAGCATGAAAGCCCATCGTGTCATGACAGCGAATACCGATATTGGATTTTTCGTTAGAAATATAAACAGTGGAATTTTTTTTTCGAACGCAGAAAGAGATATTACCAATTTTAATCCGTCGAGGCTGAGTCATTCGAGATACGTGAACATTCTTACACCAGATTTCTTAGGACATTCTTTCTTATTTTCTATTGACGATCATAAAATTCTTACGCTTTGTATTTTGATATTTTAAAATATTTACCGTACACATTGTATTTGTCATAATTGGAAAATATACTGAATAATCAACTTATTAAAGAGGAGGACGCCATGTGAGAAAAATCTTATCAATTGTTTCGGAATTTCCACAATTAATTAAATGATAAAAAAAGAAAATATTTTTATATGAAAATTATTTCGAAATTATTAGAAATTTGTTTTAAAGTGGCACTGAACGTCCTGATAGATGAAGTGATAAAAAGTGTGAGGATGACGAGCCTGTTGATTTGACGTGGATTGCCCGAAAAATAGCTCGATCTCGTTAGAAGGATCGCTTATCGAACATCGCGAGATAACGTGTTTCCGAAATCGTTTCGATGAAACGAGATATTCTCGAGCAAAGCATCGAATCAGCATATCCGCAGACTGGCACTCGGAACCTTGCCGATCGACCAATCGGTATTCGATTTCCGATTTTCAACGATGGCTCTCTCCCTCGTTATGTCTCTCTCAGCTTACACAGTCGAGGGGTTTCATTGCTCTCGAACAGTTATATTATGATTGCTCGCCCGAGACTCGACCATTCGACGATATTAATCTCGAGCATTCTGCCGAAAGAAAAACTTTTCGAACAAAGTCTGGAAGTACGATAGAAAAAAAAAAAAAAAAAAAAAAAAGAGTGGCATTGTTTCACACGAGCACAGCATGGAAACAATGCCTGTCTTGCTCGAGACTTTGGCAAAGTCTGGAAATAATTCTCAGAACGGACAAGACTTTTCTTCCCTGTAACAATCTAAACCGGGAGAACAAGAAGATGGAAAAATCAAGGGGGAAGAGGGCAGAGAGAGAGAGAGAAAAATCGAAGAGAAATCGCTCAACCGTGTATATAAGTTGGTGTAATTGCAAGTTAGTAACGACAGGCAACGGACGAGAGAGAAAAGAGGTAAAAAAAATACAACAGATTCACGAAGTTCGTTATATACAGTGATAATATGCCGAGATATAAAAACTCTACGGTTATATATATATATATATATTATATATATTATTATATTATATATATTATAATATATATATATTGTGGGCGTTGAAAGCACTTGATCGAAGACTACTGTAAAGTACAGATGATTTTAAAGCAGATCCATCAATGAACGAAAACGTCCAATAGAATCTGTATGAAATTTATTGCATCCAAAATTAGCCAATTTATAAATAATTCGTTAGAAAATTACTCTTCATTGTTTTTTATTCGAATGGTGCTCATAGCCGTTTGATATGCACTAAGGGCATACTCAATGTCAGCATAATTGAACTCGTAATTTTTTAACCATTCGCATAAATTTACTGCAGTATTTTAATTTCTTTCTGAATCCGTCTTGGACACATTTAATCATTTAGAATGGAGACGGGATGAAAAATTAAAATATTAAAGATCGAGTATTATCGCAGTTCAGTTGTTGGGATTTTAACTGCATATTTAATCCACTGGCTCAGGTTTAATATTCCATACTATAATATATTGTCTATATATATATACATATATATACTTCGAATGCATTATTCTTTGGTGCTTATCCATGGTCATTTCGGTTCAAAATATTCATTAATATTATTCGTATGTGATATATCGTGCATATCGATCTCACGAAAATACGGTGGATCAGTTCGTTTATATGTTTAGGGAACCGTCGCACGTGCGCCGGACAGATGCAGCATAATGTGCGGTTTCGAGAGAGCTCGCTGTACTAATACATAGATCAACAGACCAAGAGAGAGAGAGAGAGAGAGAGAGAGAGAGAGAGAGGAAGCTCAACATCGGCAGTAGCAGGCGGGATCGATGAAAAATTAATGAGTCGCTCGGCTTGTGGCACCGGCACGATTAGCGGATGAGACTGACGAGGACCAGGGTGAACGAGGGCAGATGGGATGTCGGTCAACGTCAACGAGCGCGAGTGAAACGACGAGCGAAAACTTGTCGGACGAAGCTTCGTTTCCCCCAGCGCACACGCATACACATATGTGTATTTGTACGTATATATATATATACAATATGTGGTTAAAGACTTTGCCCAGCATCGACGATGCCCGGTCGATCGCCATCGCTTCGAATTTTCCGACGGCAGCCTGGCCAAAAGAACGAAGAGCAACGCCCACACAAGCGACTAGTTCCTCGACGTCTGGCCGACAGGAGAATTAAACGAGGGGGACATACTCGGTCTGGTACTGACAGCAAAGAAGAATGAATATACTTGGACCCATTTCGTTTGTAAAAGCTTCGGACCCTTATAATTAATTTTTCCCTGCTTTTGTAATGGAGAATTAGAAAAAGATAATTCTCCATTACAAAAGCATTTGTATGGAAATGATTAAAATCATTTTTTTTCATAGATTATACGAGGCGAGTTATTAATCCAAATTCGTTGCGTTCAAGTTGCATTTGAAGGATTTTTTATTTATTATTAATTGCTCTGTTGTCGAAAGCTAAAAACATTTATTGTGAGTACTGTGAATTGTTTTTCAACAAATCGTTTTTTTTTGTTATCAAGGAATTTATCCATGCACGGAGGATCGAGAATCATATGTCTCCCAAGTCCAATTTTTCATTCTCTTTCCAGCCAGAAATTTAGCAAAAATCAGGCTGTGAGAAGTGTTCACTGAAAGTGACCCAATATTTGCAATCGCAATGGAGAAAATCGTGATATACATTTTGTGAGCTCCAAGTGGGTTCTAACAAAATGCATGGACGCCATTGAAAATCGGAAAGTTGCAATTTCTATTTCTATTCTATCGCTGATGATTATCTACATAATATATAGGTGACAGTAATCAGCGATTCGCTATTTTCTGACTTTTTTTTTAAGTGGAAAAGCGAGGAGATTGGACGAATGATGCATTACTCGGTATATCGAGAGAAAGTGGAGATTCCACGAAAGTCAGGTATCCCCAATGCTCTAAATTTGTATACGCGGTAGCATTCGTATATATATATATATATATATATATATATATATATATATATATATATATATATATATATATGTGTGTGTGTGTGTGTGTGTGTGTGTGTGGGTATAGCTCTCGAGCTACAATGGTATAGATTGGGAAATCGTTCGTCGTCAGTGGGTCCAATATATCGCTTTTTGCATGATGAGAGAGCAAACGAAAGAGAGTTGGAGTGCCGGAAATTCGTTTCGTCCGGGCATATATAGGGTGTAGTTTAGGATAGCTGGGTGCTTATATACGCGAGAGGGTCACTGGAAAAGCTGGCTGGGGAAAGAGAGGAAGAGGGATAAAGAGAGATAGAGAGAGAGAGAGAGAGAGACGAGGTGGAGGGCGGAGGGTGAAGAGCAATCGCGGGCGATCTGTCGCTCGGTGTGCTCACCACCATCAAGAAGTCGTGAAAAAAGTCATACACACACATACACACACGGAGACACGTGCGCGCCCAGATACATATTCACGTACACGTATATATATATATAGGTTGAGGGGAAAACGGGAGAGTAAAAGGGGTAAAGAATGAAAAGCTAAAGCTGCCACAGGGTGGCACGAGCCGGGTTCAATTAAAGCGTCACCTCTAGCGCAGAAAACTTTGATATGAATGGGTTTCATTACGCGGTGCACTTATTAAAGCTGCTGGGTGCGGATGCTGCCTCGGAGAGGCCCCAAGCGTCGCGTCGTCGACATAAATGTTCCAAGGCAAAACTCATCCACCGAGAAAAAAGAGCGCAAGAGAACGAAGAAGAAGAAGAAGAGGAGCGTAAGATCGCGACGGTTTTGTTATCAGCCGTGAAGATTTTGCTGAACTCAACGATGACGAATATAAAGGGAACAAATTTTTTTTAGACAGCTCATCACTTTTCCGTAAAAACAAGTTTAAAATTAGTCATATCGTTTATAATACATCGGACATCTTAGCTTCATTTATCATTATATTTAAGTGTACCAGAAAGTATATTTCATTATTATTATATGGCTGATTCACGTGTATATTTACCTTTTAACGGGAGCCCCGTGTAGATTATACTCCAGTTTTGTTGGCAGTGTAGACATGTCTGTAACAATGAAATATCCAACATTCGAATCGATAGACGTATAAATTAATTTATAAATAAACGAAGAACGAACACGTGTAACGGTTAAATTTAATATTTCGCATCGCTCAATGAATAATAATTGATCTCTGGTGGACCAAACGCGGGATAAAAATGTTTGGCTCTGGTACATGTATATAAAAATATGTATGTGGATATATATATATACACATGTTTAGCAGAGAAACGCGAAACTGCTCTGTCTGCCCCTCCTAAATCGCATTTTTATCCAACTCGCAATATTGTCTTGTTAACCGAGAATAGCAGTATAGCCACGAGCTACGCTCTTCCCCTCCCCCCTCTCTCTCTCTCTCTCTCTCTGTGGCCCGTGCGTATAATGTACCTCGTGAATCACGAGCAGTTATATTTCTCATAGGAAAAGCCGCACGTGCATATAGCAAAACCCTGGACAGAAGCGAATGTTCCCTCCCTTTCTCCTCGTTTCTCGCGCGCGGCTCCACGTACATCGTTTTTTATATCCGGTGTAATATTACCTCTTTCGTTATGTAGGTATTACACGTGCCGCGGTCTGTAGTAATGTTTCGTTTTTAACTAACGAGAACGTTCAACCGTTTGCCGATGTATAAACTCAGCTGATATAGATTAATAATAATAATAATAATAAGCGCACGTGCACATTGTGAATTATATGATATGAAAATAATCCGAGGCTACCGGATAATAATAGTCAAGAGATCTACCATTCGTGAGAAGAATATAATTTTATGAAAATGGAAAAGATTTTTTTACTCCCAAAAGCTTTTTATGTGGAGAGATTTTTTTAGGTATCATTAATAATGTAGCGATACTCGTTTGGGTTAAACGAGGCAAGGGAGATTTACAGTCTTGAATAGCGAGGATGAATGACAGATTCTTAAATTCTATATATTTTAGCGATTAAATGGATATAGAAAAGTGTATGAAAGGGCAAAGGGTGGATAAGGTAGCCGGGGTTTTGAGTTTTGTAGCCCTGTCACTACTTGCCGAGAGAGATATGAGAGTTCCATTGAAGTTGGAAAATTTACCTTTTTCATCCCAACTCATATCGACGGTTTAGATGCAGAAAGACGTTCAAGCTTGTACACAAAAACTATTCAGAGTCTCGAAGCATTGAGCCATCGACATAATTGTGTCGTTAATTGCATCTCTCGAGATGCAACAAAATGTCTCTCAGCGGATGAATACTCGTTAGCTCCATAATATCGTCGCTACTTCTTAGATTTAAAAAAAATCTTATTTTCCTCAGGGCTGAAAATATGATTTTTCACATTTTCCTCTATTACTCATCCAAAGTCTCTGAAGGGATATTTATTAGTCTGGCAGCCTTCGGGCTCCCCACCATTTTTCTCTGACTATTTCTCCTGTCTCGGTTCGTCAATTTTTTTTATGCTTCCACTGTGGCTGGTCTCTAATTATTCACCCTCCACCCCAGAAAAATCTTCGTGCCTTTATGAAGATCCCTGCTTGTTCCATGGTGGCTATACGAGTATATTTCTCAATGTGTCTCCATCAACGCCTGAGATTTGTTTGTCATTAATTGAGAAAAATCTGTCCGTATATATGCAACGATGATAAATTTTTCGTCAAATCGTTAATAGAGGGGCGAATATTGAGAGGGCGGAAATTGTGAGCTATGTGTGAAACGTACTTTATCGTTACTTTATCGTACAAGAGCCTATACCAGAGGCAATGCACCATCGTTTCCTGCTCCCAAAGTAGAGTACCCAGTTCGTAAAGTTATGATATATATATATATATGTGGATATATAATAAACGAATACAGTAGAAGAGGAGAAAGAGCACAAGGCAAAAGTTGTACAAGAGTAACGAGGGGGGAGTCGACACATTTCGAAAAGAGGAAGAAGAGCTTTGCCAAAGTATGTATAGCGTTATGTACACATCATGCACAAGTTAGGTACTCTCATACCAATAACTATGTAACATATAGCGAAAGAAGACATGAGCTTTTACTCAGGGGTAGCAAATATATGAGACCTTGGAGGAGATACCTTAACGCACATATTGCCCGGTCTACTGCCTGCTACTCCGTAAATACGATGTGTATATGACTGTATATGCGCGATGATATATATTCTGATGCTATACGGGTTGTTAAGAACCGCCGGGACGAAAATTCGTGTAATTCCAGCTCGTAATTTAATTTAACGCCGTAACGCCGTTGGAAACTTTCTCGTCTGCTAAATCCCACCATCTATACAGTGTATCTCCACCCTCTTGCCTTCACTCGCACCACGGCTGGTCGACAAAGCATCAGGCTAGATACCAAAGAAGAAAGCTGAGAGAGGATTTGTTGAGAAAACTCCTGGAAAAGATGCTACACTGAAAGCTAAAGAGAAAGAGAAAAAGAGGGGAGGATGAAACCTCCACTTTGTGCTTGCCGGGGAAAAACAAGCCAGTAGTAAAGAAGAGCTTTTTGGAATGAATGGATTTTTACCGCTGACTCCTTTGGCGAACCGCAAAAGAATTCACCAGGCGCAGATTTCGCCCACACACCGCACATTGCATTACACACATGTGCAAACCGCACGCGCAATCTGTGCTGTATCTGCGCGGAGAGAGCGAGCCGAATCAGCGACTGATAAAACCAAAGCTTCTCTCTGCTAGATATGCTCTCTCTGCTATATACATATATATATATATATATATATATATATATGTAAAACTCTGTGAGCAGCCCTCTCGTACGTCTCTGACAGAGATCGGTGAACCAGAGGCACACGCAAATATAAATTTGTATATGGGGTTTGTGTGTATGTGTATTTGTAAACAGATACGAAACGTTTGAAACGTATATGGATAGATTTGTGGCTGCGGTACACCGACACGAGGAGGAAAAGCGACTGGTTACTCCGGGGAAAATTCATTCGATAGGAATCTCGTCCAGTATGGGATTTACCAGGGTTTATGCACAATTTTGTGGATGAGCAGCAACAGCATTGGAAGCTTTTCCAATGAAATAGGTAAACGTCCAACGAGTGAACGACGATGACGAGAATAACAAGATACCAAAAGGAATGGCGACCATCAAGCCTTCCCGCGCTCCAGCTTGACCCGACTGACCGGTTTCGCTAACGGTCTGCTAACCTGCAATTTTTTTCGTTTTCTTTCGATTGCCTCTTGCATGGCTCTTTCATTGGAAGAAAAACGAGTCGAGAAAAAGGAGAAATAATCTCAAGAGAGAGAGAGAGAGAGAGAGAGAGATGGCTATATATGTATATATGGAGAAAGGCTGGTTGCGAGGTCATCCACGAGACATCTTGACCGCGGGAATGAAGAGACTTTTTTATTCTCAACATTCACCAAATAACCTTCTTTCGAATATTTCGATTTTTCTAGCTATACATCTCTCGATCGGTAAATTTCGTCGCGAGGTGTGCTGTTTGAATGTGGACCTCGAGCATTAAATGGGAAGAAAAAATTCTTTCAAGATCTTCCTCTTTATTAGGTTTAATTCGAATATAAATTGTCTTTTCTGGTTACTGGAAAAATTTTCATTGAAAACCTGTTGTATCAGATATGGGGACACAAATTATACTGTATATTATCGTATAAAATACAGATATGTATATATATATATATCTGTATTTTACGTCACGGTCCAGTGAATAACGGACTTTTAGCTCGAATTTTTATACGGGCCACCATCGGAATCCACAAAGCGGTGTGTATACGGCAGCATTGAGAGAAGGAGAGATGCGATAGAGGTAGAGATTGATGTATTCACTGAATTGAGAGTAACGATCTTCTCGTATAAAAGTAATCTCTACATATATATATATATCGATCCATATATATCTTTGCTATGAGAAGCATGTCAAGAGTTCTACTCCTTCTCCCGAATTACAAAAAGTTATATACGCTAGAAAGAGTAAGAGAGAAATGATCGTTCTGGAATGAAAGCCAATACGAAAAGCACTACCAGAGTCCCTTTTACTTCGACTATGGCACAACATTCGCGGAGAATCTTCATTCACCGACCTTATCTCTGGCATAGGATAGACCAAAAGATAGGAATAGGAATCGATCCTTGTGATTCGGTACACGTTTATTTTCCTTTCGAATCCTTCGCGTTTTTTCTTTTTTTTTTTTTTTTTTTACTTCATCGAAGCACCTTCACCAATTTTATTGTTGCGCCGTGTTTAAATCCAGGAGGGAAGTCTTCGATAGAGCAAAGAGAAATATAAGAATGAGGGAAGATTCTGCTGATATATATATGTAGAGGTAAATGGGTGTGCTTGGTACAAGATCGTGGCTAAAAGAAATGAGACGGAACGCTCGAGATATCCGAAGGGATGAATGTATATCGCTTGTACCCTTGGTAGCTATATATATGGGAATAAAGTGAGATCGCTGCTCCATCTTGAGGAGAGAAGTCTCGCGGCGAAAATGACGTCAACTTTATCCTATACATCGACAAATTTTCCCACCCCTGGCTATATATATGCTTTTTCCCAAAGATTCGTTCGTGGCGTGAGGGAATCCCTGCTGGATGTCGAATCGAGGGTCGCCTTCCGTTTGCTTTCCTATGTACTATTACAATATATATGTGCGATGTTATATATATATATATATATATATATATATATATATATATATATATATAGTAAACTACTCTGCTTTTTCGCATCACCAAACTCTTGACGTCATTCAAAGAACGGGGAGGGGTGGGGGTATGTATGTATGTGTACAAAGCCCAGAGCTGTATTACTCTCGCTTTATCGTCGACAACCGCTTTTCTCACACACAGTGGTGTCTACGTTTCTGTACGATAAAGCAGCCGGGGTTACATCGGTACGCCATTAGGGTAATCCCACATTTGTACATGCCTGACGAGACGACGCTATCGACTAATCGTCCGACATCAGCCCTCGACTCCTATATATGCATATATATATATATATATATATATATATATATATATATATATATATACCCGGGTGAGATCGAACAGACCCAACCGTGGTATTCCCCCCCCCTGGCCCCTCGGGCGACTTATTCGAAACATTCGTTCACTCTCGGACACTTGTAAAACGATGTTTTCTGCTGAAGCTCGAATCCACCAGAGGATTTGTGAAATGGACGAGAAGCTTGGGCACTATATACACATCGATTTTAGCTCCAGGAGTGACGTTCATTCTCTATCGAAATCGACAGACAGCGCTCGCAGTTCCTACACACCGCTAATTTACACATAATGTCTGCTGGGATTACATTTTAAACGGATTTTCCTGATGGGGAACTATATAGTTACAGAAACGAAAAGTTCATCTCTCGCGAAATTTCAAATATTATTGCATTTATGTTACTGCGAAATAACTAAATTTGTGCTGAATTTATTTCACATTTTGATAACTATGCGCATACCATTCGAAATAATTTCCCAACAAAATGATATAGTAGAGAAAACTATTCACTCGCAATTAATTTGTCCATTTTATAATAATAATAATACATAATTATTTTTTCATTAAATAACTTTTAAAGGTTCGTCATTTAAACGATACGTCCATATCTTTCTTATAATAAGGTGTATATATATATAGATGGGAACGCTTGTAAGCAGATCCAGGCAAGTTTCTAACTAAAAAATCGTATGGATCTGCCGCCAAAGGAGTTGTAACGGTACTCTGTCCTTATAGGCCTATATAGGATACCGTGCACGCTATATATCTCGCGGTTGCGCAGCATCTCGACAAGTTTCCCACGAAGTTTGATTAGCAGCGTGACGGACGAAAAAAAAAACTATCGAAATTTTTGTCCCATTGATATAAAAATATTTATAAGAGACGAGCCAGCCGCTTCTTTATTTCCATAAGCATTGATTATTGGCAAATCTTTTCATTATGCGCTGCTCTGTTACAGAGGAGAGAAGTGATTATGGTGGGATGCTGTGGCATTCGATAACGGTGTATGTATAAGTGATGCTCGTGAGCGCCCGCGAGAGTTGCACGGAACACGCGAGCTTGTTCAAGCAAACAAGGGACGAGGTGATTTTCTCTCCCTCTCTCTCTCTCTCTCTCTCTCTCTCTCTCTCTCTCTCTTTCTCTCTCGCTCCCTCTTCACGACCACGGGAACTTAATCGTTCGAACGTCGGCATGAGATAATGGCTCTACATCGCATAAACGTAATCAAATTTCCGGGTGGCTGTTATAATCCGCACAAGCCGCACCAGTTTCGATACCAAAGACAAGATCATTCTGTGTTTTTGACCCGTCATATAATCAACTTTAGATTCGTGAAAATTGCATCTTTAGAAAAGAATTTTACATATTTAAAAAAAGAATTCGATATTGTAACAAAGTGTCTTTTGTACATATTGTCAAGTGAAAATGATCAAATTTTTTATTAGAAAACTTTGGGAGGATCAATTGGACCGGAAAATGAAGATTAAAACAAAAGCTGATTTGTATCTCGAGCGAAAAACGAAACAATATATATATATATATATATATATATATATATATACGTAACGAAACCAAAAAGAGTCCTCTCAGCCTTTTTGTATAACGGATATGAAAAGTGTGATTGGCATTTCACACCAATTGATCGTAAAGTAGCTTTTACTCAAAGCTGGAACACATGCCCAAGAGAGCCATCGTCGAACAAAAGATCGTGAGAGATCGTTAAATAAAAATATATAGATGTAAACCTGAGAGAAGTGTGAATAAACCGAGCATTTTCTTAGTGCCTGACAGCAATACAAGCATTAGCTACAGTTTAAGAGAAAAGAGCATCGTGGCAAAAAAAAAAATAAACTTCCTTCCTCAGCAAATCTCAAATGAAACTGACCAAGTAGCGAGAGAAAAAAAAAAGACTCGACTCCACCAAGTATCTTCGATGAAGCGAGAGATTTCACCCTTATCTTATCCGCTGTGTATCAACTCCTCATGTATATAGATATAAAAGTTAGAGAAGAACAGCGAATGGGCTTGACAGTCATCTCACGGAAGTGATCATCAAACCAGAGGAGAATCGGATTATGTCGAAAAGTCCGGAGCGGGGACGAAGACACGAGATTCAACGATATCCAATAATTGTTCCAAGTGTAAATCCGGATTTACGAAGAGTTGAGATATTCCCGGGAGATATCCTTCGAGCATGAAAATCTGCGATATTATAAGATGGTATATGATGCTGAGAGAAAGAGATAAGATGAGAGAAGAAGAGAGAGGGAGTCGAGGACATCAGGATTTACGAGGAAAATGAAAGAAGTTTTTCGCCAGGCTTGCCGTAATATAAGGCCGAGTGCGTCGTAAATGTGAACGAAGAGAACCGAGAGAGAAAGAACAAGTGGATCTTTCGGGCTGATGGCGAGAGACAAAAAAAAATAAGTAAGTTGAGTTGGGACAGACGGTATTCCTTCCAGCAGAGAAGATCGGTAAGAGGTAGGATGGGTTTCCTCTTCGAAGCTCACACATAGACACACAAACCAGCGTTTTCCGTCCAGGGAGCAATCTTTACGGGGGGGCAAAGTGGTGCGTGCGATAAGAGCAGCAAGGAAAACTCGAAATCCACCCCACCGCCCCTTCCTTTCTCGCTTTCTCTTTCTAAAGATGGTCATGTAGCCCCGGTGCGTTGGCACTTCGTAAAGGGGACACTGGAAATAAGAGACGAGTGACAATGGCAAATGGTAGGTCTCGTACCAAAGACAAAGGGAGGACCAGTTATGGAAGAGAGGATGGCATAAAATTCGAGACTTTTATATATAAGCCCTGGTGGTGCGGCCATCTTGGTCCTCCGGGGGATAATTTGCATGGGGGTTCGGGTTTTTATCGTTGTCGGGGGTTGATATACTCCTCACTTTTCCACGTTATATGTGCTCTTCCTCTCGGCCTCGCGCACTCGTTCCCTCTCACTCTTTAATGGCCATGCGATAATTCACAAAGTTGAGGCTATCACGAGAGACGTGAACTCGCGAGTTTAAAGAGCGACCATCAGGAGCTGGAGAAGAACGAAAAAAAAAAAAAACCCGAAATCCGGATGGTATAGAATTGATCGCGGACAATTCTCGTTGAATCGAATGAAATGCAAATTTAATCGTATTTGCGCACATTTTATTCTCGGTCCAATAATTTCCATCGCAATTTCATGACAAATTGGAGTTGAGGGAAGATATGGGTGCACTTTGAGCCAATTTCCGCTTCCCTTTATAGAGCCGTATAATCCTGATTAAAGTCGATTATACGCCAAAATTTTAATTGAATAAATTAAAAGAAGTAGAGTTTCTCGATTTCCCAACTCCTCTCGATGCATATTCCATGCAAATTCGATATATATATATATTTTTTTTCACAACCATAAAAGCGACGAAATAATTTCCGCGAGAGTCATTTGAAATTGTATAGGAAAAAAGCAATGAAATGTCACACGTGGGAGAAGTTCATTCTAAAAGATGAAAATCGGATCGGACTGGTAAGATGGTGGACTTTATGTGCTCTCCCTCTGTGCCCTCGTACATTGTAGATATTTTTGCAGAAGCTTTCGATACAAAATGTATTCGAGATATGGAGTCGAGATGTTCACAAATGGTATGACTGTGAGCACACGAAGAGAAAAGTCTAGAATCCCGATAAAGGAAACGAGATTTATCGACGACCACTGGGGTGTGAATGGTGTCTGGGAGATTCGTGCACGAGCAGGGCATGAAGGTGCTCGATGTGTGATCGACCGGCCGGCGAAATTCAAACACCGAGACAAAGAAAAGGGTCGGACGGCTTGTCGCTTTGATGTGGCTCGCATGGACATTTCTACATTTCGATATATGTATAGAATTCTACTTACTAAGATTCTAGTCATTCGCGAACACATAAAACAGGTATTTCCTGCCAGCAAAGCTTGTGGCATTACGACAAAAGCAGATGCGGTGAATTTATCGTATTTTAGCGCTTAGGTGAATGGTCGAGAGCTGACACAGACCGAGAACAAGTTTATACAACGGGGCAAACATTGATCGGAATGGAAGTACGATTTACACACGTACTTCAATTTTCTTTCATGAAATAAATTGTCTCGCGAGTATAGGCAAGTGGCACGCGATTCTCCACAAGCTCGTAGATACTTCCACGTAATCAGCTCCAGGCTTACTTGTTGGAAGAGAATGAGACAGAGAGGTAGAGGGAGAGCGAGAGGCGCGGCTCGTCCAACCCAAACGGAAATCAGTGTATAGCCAACGAAGCTCGAGATAAAAATGAAAAAATAAATAAAGAAGCGAACGGGCAATTCTCAAACGAGATTTTCCGTTCGATGGTTAACTAATTAGAAAAGGGAGTTATTTATATATATATGTATAATCTCACATGGAGAATGAATGAAATAATGAAGATATTTCAAACTGCTAAAGTGATGCAATAATTCATTGAGAATTACATTTCTTTATGATTAAATTCTTGAAGATATTAAATAAATTCGCAAAATCAGTTTTATTCCTGTGTGATTGCTTAACCCAATTAATTAACTCGTCCTCTTAGTCGTATCCTCTTAAGGTATTCTTGTCGCGAACGAGATTCCAACTCGGCTCAATTTTATATATGTTGTAATATTTATTATCTAATTTTAGGTTGAAGACATTTTCTGGGGCGTCGACTGCGACGTTTTGTATATAAAATAACGACAATATTTAATTATAATAACATACTTTCGTACACAATATACACAAACCCGCAAGACATATAAATTCAAAGAAAACCAAACTGCATATAGATAATCGCACATTTTCAAAAGGGACGGTGGAATTTTTCAGTCATTTATTTTTGTAGTTATCTGACATCTACATGCCAGGGACGCCAACCCTTAAGCCAATCAAGGTTTACGAAATTACTTAGCACAAGGAAAGACCAATGAATATGTCCGATCCAAACGCTCGAAGACTTCTCCTTCCAACTCACAAATAGAGGAAGTAAAAATTTGTCTTTGCACTTTTTAGTTGGTGTTGAGTTATTAATTGCCGAGTCAACTTCACGATCAGACCTTTTACTCTTCTCGACACACACACACACACACGATAAACAATTGTAACTTTAGAATTATCCGTGAAATTTAAAATATAGTCCATTATTTGTTAACCCTGAATCCTTACATTGTTATCATTACGCGAAACCAGTTATAGCCGATTAATTTCTACTGCGCAACACGTACCGTTTAACTTCGTCGCAATACCAGCGCACGAGAATTTAAAACTCTCGTGAATTTTCAAAAAAGAATCGCGAGACCGCTCGGTACAATACACATTGTCTGTTATCAGTACAAGAAGTTCATCTCTGAAAATCGTGTTTTTGTATAACATCAGAGGATAAGACATGACAGGACCAATCTCAATATTAAATAATAATTAACTTGGATAAACGTCTCATTGGGACCTAAAAAAGCGTCTCTGAATTTAATTCTGTAGATTATACAGATTTTTTAGATTGTAGAAATTTAGCGAACGAGAAACTCGATAAGAATTGTTCATTGAAGAGATTTAATTTAACGTCTTTCTGCCTGCCATGAAGAGTCTTATCAGAATATAACTAAAATTCCATCGCGATGCACGGAATTGTCGACTTAATCTGATCCCAAAGACGTTTCCCCACAAAGACTTAATAATCGCTTCATCTTTTCCACTCCCTGACGTCTATATTTTCGCCCGTGTGTGTGTGTGTGTGTGTGTGTGCGTTTGTGTGCTTTGGAAGATAGAAAACCAAATTCACGTACAGTTGGAAAAGTGATGGCGCGTCGATACCGTGACAATATCCACAGAAATAACGAAGCTCCTCTCGCCGATAAGAACGTGGCAGTACTGCGGTATCGGTCAATTCTCGCGCTCATGGCCACAATTCTGCGAAGATAAAACCGATTTCTCGATTACGCGTTCTACGTGATAACGTTCTGTCGATGACTGGTACATATCCTATCTATATATGTATATATATACACATATATATTCAACCTTTTACACCGTTCCATCGCTCTCATCGTTCCAAAAAATTGTTTTCCCACCTTTTGGTGGGAAAAACATAACTCAACATTTTGGAGTAAAATTAAATTTTTATTTCCTCCTCCCGATGCTCCAACCATAGGCATAGATTTGTATTATGTATCAAGAGTAATCAATCAATCTCATTGTAAATCCTTATAACGTGAACTGTAATATTTAAAAATATATTTCAATTAAATCGCAGGAGGTCCAACTTCAAAGTGTTACTGGAAATACGCGATAAAAGCACATCGGAGTGCATACAATTTCCATAATACAAACATCATTCTCGACACAGTGCATATTCGTGTTTAAGCGAAAATGTTGAATTGTTCCAAAACGTTTGACATGGCAAACTAATAAAGCCCTTCAATGTTACAGTTCGACACTCACCAGAACCTCGATTGTTCCTCCCAAGCACCGATCATAAATATATACAATCACGTATTGCACTCTCATAATTTTGCCTCTATTTTTCCTTCGTTACTAGAATCCATTTTGTTTCGTAATTTCGTCAAAATGCATGCACGCGGTACGAGCAAACTGTCCAATTTATTAATTGGAAAAATACACGAGGCGAGTCGATATTTTTGTCAACAACTGCATTATTGGGTTAAAATATCGGAATTTACAAACTCCGTATATGCAACCATCGCGTTGTGTCTATATAATATTCATATTGAATAACGATATATATATAACCACAAAAAATTCGATGTAATTGGCCGTAACATTTGTACGCAAAAAAATTCGCCCACCCAAAATTCTTCCATGTAGAATTTAATATTGTGTGAGTATATATATATGCGCTGTTCGAGCGTACAAAATAACTGATAGGGCACACATACCTACACACACGGAATATGTTGAGTTTATGCTAGATATTGCGTGTTGTTTAATCTAACTATCTGTATTCGTTGTTGAACAAAAGCGATGGTTGAGGGCGTGGAAGGTGGGGTGGGTGGTCGGTACAGGAGGCCCTCTAGAGTCGAGTTTATACAAAGATGAGTGTGTATATATATATATATATATACGATACTGTGTCCGTACATACACTCGTAACTAGCCGATCGGCACGTATAATTTATCGATCGATCTATCGATATATCGATCCCTTTTATATGCATGTACACGCAGAGTTCATCCCTCTGTTGCTTGTGGCTGCTGTTGGTTTGGGTGGCTTCACCAGTCATTATTCGAAATACTCCGCGTTCTATATGCCTATATATCATCACACTCACCAACACTTTGGGGTATGCCAAAAATGTGTGTGAATGTATATATATATATAATGCGTGTTGGGTCGAGTGTGCATGTATAGGGAAAGGCTAATTCTAGGCAACCCTCGGGCACAGGAGCACTGAGCGCCAAGCAGCTCGGGTACTTTAGCTTCGACCTCTCTCGATTGAATATATTATCGGGTACGCGTGAGTTCCGCAGCGTCAGATCAACCCTCTCATTTCCATGAAATAATCTCGGAAAATGAGGGGATGTGAAATTCTCTATCTTTGGGAGATGAAAAATAAAAAGTGGAAACAAACGAGTACGTAGAGAGTCTCTGCTAGCACAATCGAAAGGTTGTTTTTTTTTTTGTTACTCTGTGCATCCATGTGCAATATATATCAACGACAATTTATCAATTTATCAGTCAATAACAATTGAATAATAGCCGAATGTCAGCGATCCTGATGGAAGAGGAGGCACAAAAAAGGAGTATTGAAAATAATGGAAAAGCCTGCATAATCTCGATGGTTTTATATTCTCCGCTGCAACTGGAGACAACAGCTGGCAGAAAACGCACTTTTCATGGATAATGGAGAGCTTCTAGAGAGCTATATTATACAGCTGAATATATTTTCGTATTTTTCATCCATAAAATGAGCCATAGTAAAATTCATCATCATCTCATTACTCGGAATAATCATGATACATTTTTTTTTTTCATCACAAAATATGGCAATACGAGGGAAAATGTTAAAACGATAAGAAATTTTCCTTCTCTGCTGGGTCATTGCACGCAAATGACACGGTCTCTCATGATTCAGGACTGGATGTTTAAGGGCTCGAGTTGACTGCCGGGAAATCAACCATCGCAAAATAAGGAGAACTATGTCTCTCTCGCGAGAACCGTTCTGATCGCGTTTTCTCGGAAGTCTCGATCGCATGTTGCAACTGTAAATGTACATATATATATTTCTGATGATCGTAAAGAGAACACGAGAAGATTCGCGATGTGTGGAGATTCGTCTATACTGGAATTGAAATAAGATCGGAGGTGCTACAGCATAGACTCGGAGAGAATTCTCTCATACACTACCGATCAAAAGTATTTTTCCACCTATGAAAATCTTTGTACGCTAAAACGCCATTTTTAAATTCATATACATATATTTTTTATTTTTAGTTTACGTGATTGGAACGATATATAGTTAAATCAAATCAAATAGTCACAAAGGAAGAATTCTTGCAATTTATTGAGGTGATAAAATACTTTTGACCGGTAGTGTATTTATTCTGCTCTCTTCACATGGTCAGTCTGCGACTGTATATACTGATATATATAGAAGAGCGGACGTGTACGTGAAACGTATCTATGTAGGTGCCAATCTGAGAGAGCAAAGGGAAGGGGTCACATGCTTTTTACGAGGATAGCCTCGTTACTTGGCGACCCTGCATTAAACGACGAGAGCACGAGGGTTCAACACCGGGGGAATATGTAGGCCGTTCACCATGTGCGGCCAAAGTACCAATTCCAAGGGGAAATTTGTTCCCTCCATACTTCCTCTGATCTAATACACGCTTTCATCATCGTCCCTCTCTGTGTGTCTCGATTTCCTCTCCTGAGATTCAAGCAGAGTGCACATCGACGAGCCATTTGAACGAGATATACGTATCTGATGAGAAGACGAAAAACTCGACAAAATTTGCCGAATTCGCGAGATTGGCATTTTACTTACAAGACAGCGAGGTCTTTTTCTTTTGGCATTCTCATTCGAATTAACAGCCATTTAAATAATTCTTTTCAATCAGGACTAATCAATAATCATGGCATGATATGATTTTATCCCAAAAAAAAAAATCAATGAAAGCATTTATAATTATAATAATTCAGGCAAGAGACGCCATATTATTAGATCACTTAGTGATTTCTAGCTACCAATTGTTTCAATCTCAAATATCACCAATACGAGAAAGAAATTTACGAGATATCGTCTCTTCCTTATCAAATATATTTCGAAATATTGCAGGCTAATGTATATTTATTAATTTATGTCTATGTAATATCTCACAGTAGAAATTTCGACATGCCACACGTATATATTATACGTGTATATTATACACGTATAGATTACACGTATAGTTATTATTCTATACAAAACTTCATATTCTATGTGAATAAACTTCGTAGACACGAAGCTCGAGTCTAACGCCGCGTGTCAAGAGGAACTTTAGATCAAGATCGGCTTTAAATTTTAAGCCCCTCTCCCCCCTCCCCCCTTTTTCTATATACCACAAGTTTCGCGTTTCTCGCTCTGAATTCTTTAACACTGTGATATGTATTACCGCTGTAACACACGAGTACCAGATGTGCAAAGTTCGCTAATGCAAAACTTCGTATCCACATTGAACAAAAGTCAAATTGTAGTATGCAGAGAAAGTCTGCAAAGGGTTTTATACACTTGAAACTTATCGATCGATTTAGTAAACGTTCGCGTTTAACTTTGAAATACGTGAGCAGTTATTTTAACAATTCTTTGATAAAAATGTTGTAATGTTGGACATTAAATGTAGGTGGCATAATTTTTCGATATATTATATTTTTCCAACATGTGATTTAGCGAAATCACGAATGAGTATTTACTATTCTGCATGGTAAAATATACTCGAATTTTGTCAGAGAGTTCGTTCGTAAACTATTGTTTATAGAGGACTATCGCGATCTCGTATCGATTTGTGTCAATATACTATTATCATTATGACGTTAAATCTCCCACGTTCTCTCTCCGTATTTTCTCTGAATTACAAATTTGATAAATTAGATTTTCATGAATTTTCCTCCAAATGATTATATTACAGGATCAAAATCATGAATTTATGGTTAGTCGAATAATTCATTTTGCAACGATGTCATTCGATGAAATATTTACGTACATAAATCTATAATTACCAATGGATGCTGCTGTCCAATATTTAATATTGGTGTTGGTGTGTAGGTTCGTAGTATTTTTATTAACCAGTGGCGAACAAGTTTGTAAAAGGTAAATTTGTCAACGGGAAATTCACTCGTGCTACTCGTTTCTCTCCCCCCCCCCCTCCCTCTGTCACTCTTCGCTCGATAATTCCTTTGGAAAACTGTGAATGCGACAACACCCAGCTGTTTCATCATATGAGCGCATATTTTCAATGCCGAGAGAGAAAGACACATAGGCAACGAACCACCCTCGCATGGCGCCAGACCGAGCAGCCTCGCGGGAATTCAGCCTGACGTTTCGAGTTGACGAACCAATTTTCGAACGAACGAATAGAGCTCAACGTGTGACGTATTTTTTATACTCAACGTAAAAGGATAAAACGTGAATAATTTTCAATTCGTGCTATATATCCGAGCGGCCTTTCTATTCTACGGATATCGTTGCTCCCGTATATACTCTCTACACACACCTTTCTCTTTATTACATATTGAAATATTTTTGAGGCTTTCATTTTCAACGAGAGAAAGAAAAGAGGTAATCCGGGAGAACAGAATGCTGCGTGCGTACGGTTGGACCAATAGCGCACCGCGAACATGAACAAAAAGCTTCGACAAGTAATTTTTTTGCTATCGTAAAAATGAAAAATAAATAACTAAAGTAACGATTTTGGAGATTAAGAGAAAAAAACATGAATAAAATTCACTAACCGTATATTTTTTTGCCTCGTGCAATCAGGCAGAATGACGTTAAAAAAAAAAAATTCACAGAAATCGGGAATCTGACGCAGAGAAAAAATGCGAAAATAACAAAATAGAATAAAGAAGGGATGAGTCCGCGCTATATATGATCATCGAGTATTTAGATTCAACGCATTTTTCCAACTACCGAACGTGTATTGAATCTCGAAATATATTTGCATATGCTTGATGAATTTTGTGGATATACATATATGTTGGTATATGTTATAAATATATATCGGGTGCAGGGAGATTTTAGCCACCGGGAGATTATATCGATGACTCCATTCCCGTGATATCCGATCCAATGAACATCGATGCATCATGCACGAATGAGATTGAAAAAAGAGAAAAAAGGAAAACACAAAAATGAACAAACGATCAAGCTGCTCGTTAAAGCCTTCGTGAATTTATTGAGTCCTTCGAGGGAGCGTGATCGCATGAACTGGGGGATTCAGTACAGTAGAGAGTTTGACAAATACATGCACACGAGTGCAGCAACAAAGGCAGTGAAATTGCAGGTTTTTTCCGCTGACGAGAAAAAGTTGAATAGTTTCGGACTCGAAATATACGCGAGATTCAATTTATTCTCCCCTCCCAACCCACCCCACCCGCCTCTCCCAACCCTCAGAATATAAACAATACAGGTATCACCTGACGTGTATCGTCAAAAATAATCTGGATAAAAGCCCCAAATTGACAAAAATCTCATCATACAGTCAGAGTACAGTTGATCGACGTATCCCGAAGCAGATTAAATTTTTCGCCCAGCGCATTGGCCAACTATAAAAGTCAAGTTGACGTGCCAATTTTTACTCTATTTCGTAAAGAAATATTTTTGAAAAAATATTTGTCTCATCCGTATAGCTTCGCTTATTACATGAGTCCCATATTTTCTTCATTTTTCAAATTTGTGACGATACAATCGACTCTGTCGACATAATTTAGTGCTTCCACAGGGAATCGACTAGACTCTGGGAAAATAAAACCTCCCCCCTCAGCTATTCGATGATGGCGGCTGTCAGCATGGGGCCAAGCAGTCACCGAACCAAGTACGGACCTCGTCCAATGCTGCTTAACTTCGGTGACTGCCAAAGCCATGCACTGACCGCGTACTCATCGCAAAAGAAATATTCAATCGATATACGAAATGGAATATTGTAGCTTCTAGCATGCTCAATTAGTAAAATGGTATCAATACATGAATACGTTTTCGAGCTTAATTTGTACACGGATCGGCGAATACTATAATATTCACGAACCATGAGATTCACGAGCAATGGACGGAAAACAAGCTGAATTTAGAGGAAAAAAGTAATAACACAGGCGATACGCGCGATCCATTATTGCGACGCTGTACGCGTTGAACCCAAACGTTCAATTCGTAATGTTGTTTCGAACTCCGAGAGCGAATTCGTAACTGATAAATTATGCAGAAAACAGTGTGGTACGCGTATAATAGTATATATATGCTCTCTTGTTGGAACGCCAATGCATTTCCAAAATTGGTGATTGTGCAACGATAGACGCGAGAATGGAGTTATCTGAATATAGAGGGTAATGTTAGGGAATATGGACCACAAAAATATTTCTACAGCATCTAGCCGGAGGTCGGCTAATATCGGAGTTCAAGTCACGTTTGACAGGTGGGAAATTTTCTCACCAAATTACGATTTATTGAGTCTTGAAAATCAAAGATTTCAAAAAATGTTTAATTCCATTATTTTTGCAAAGGTCAATCTCAACTTATTTAACTTGTTTTTGTTTTGGTTTTGATTGATAAAGTAGATCACATGAGTCGGCTACTATAGACGATCAATGGTGCGAGACAAATTTAACATAATTATAAATAATCGAAAAAATTTACAACATTTTAAAGTGATGGCATTTAACTAGAGTTTAACGTTGAGTTATTCGGTACACCGTTTGGTAGGTCATAGAAATGGGAGAATGACAGGTAGTTGTGATGATTGAGTACTCACGTTTAGCTAGTGTCAATTATATGGTATAAAGTTGGTGTCTTTCAGTCCTGATTGATATGAGGGTGATGGATCGTTGGTGTAAATTCGTATGGTCCTCGTAACATTCAGTTGACATAAAACTCCTGAGCTATTGGGACTTGGCAAAGATCGGGACCCAACTGGTTTGAAAAACTGAGTTTATACGGGGTGACCATTTGGCTCCTTCAAACTGAATCTGCATTTGCCAAATCTCATATTGATATATCCTCTGTTTTGTTTGATAATATCGGAGGGATTTCGCTGCAGTTCTCTAATCAGTATGATAAAAGTTTCTACAGTGGTAATTGTTGCTTATTCGTATCTGCCAGTTTGATATCAAATATGGCTACCCTTGCCAATCAGCTGTCAGACTCATCCGGAGAAAGAACAAAACATGGGAGTAATCAGGTGGGGACGTAACTCGAGTTCGATCCGGTGGGGGACAATTTTTCGGAATCATCACAAGAGTCCAAGAAATGCCTAACTTCTCGTGGGATTTTCCAAATAACTAAGTTTGGTGCATTTCATATTTTTCAAACAGGGCATTTGTGTGGACAAACACTGGCCGATCTTATCAGCCGGATATTTCCATATTTCACTCTGTATACAAACACCGAGCGAGTAGAAAAGCGAAAGAAAGAAATACGAGTGTTGCGCGAAACTTATGGAATGAAATCATCCGTCGTCAATTACAAATACAATACGAAGAATGCTCGTGATGCATCAATCAATAAACCAAAAGTTCGTGCAGCGAGAAACAACAGTAACGCATGCATGTTGTGTCCGTTTCCCTCTTTTGAATTTATTTTTTACATAACTGGATGATATTTCACGTTATTAATTATCATCTTTCATCTATAGATATATGTTACACGGAAGAGTGATTTATCATATGCCCGTTTTCATTCGACCTGTAACGGATCGACAGAATTCTATTTCCACTTGTTAATATTGCAAAAATGAACAATATATTTTTTTTTCTACTTACTATTAAAATCATTATTTACTAAATCGAATATACCGTTAATTTTGGTTCGTATGAAAAATCATGAAATTGCAATCTCATCGATTTTAGGGTAAATAGTAATAATCGAAATAGACATAACGTTTATAACGAAAAAAAATAAATATTCTTTCTTTCCGTTACGGAAAAAATATTTTTTATTTTCTTGAAATGTTTTCCTCGGCAACAAGTGGCGAATCTTCAATTTTTTCCATTTTTGCTTCTTGACCCTCTTATTTCATCGTTTTTCCATAAAAATCATCTACGAAATTTATTCGAAAAACCCGGGCTGACCATCTTGTAACGACCAAAACCATCAAAGACACGAATGAGTGAAACGGTAAAGAAGACGTCGTCATTTTTATTCTCTAGTAGACGTAGCCCATTCCCTCCGTTAACCGACAGCTGCAACGTACAGCCGATATCGTAAAAATTTATTGCTATGTATCGTCTCAAGAGTTCAACCATCGTCGGTGAAAATTTTCCCTTGTGAATAAAAAGTATCATCGTCTATTTTCGTGGTAATACAACCACTATAGTCGATCATTTACATCGAAACAAGAGCGAACTCTGATAATAATTGATCGGTGCTAAAAATATGATCGTCGGAAGAATTTAATGATTGAAATCGACGTGGTATCGAGAATAGGAGCGGGTGGGGGTAAACGATCTCAGGTGACGGAGAAGGGAGAGGAGATTTTCGGCGTGAGGTGAGAGAGGCGACAGAGCTCTGATATCAGTTGCGCGAGACACACACGTCTCGTCTTTAAAATTATATTTTTCCATCTTTGTCACCTGCATGGAATATTCGAATTCCACTTCCTTGTGCACCGTGTATTCCTCGATGTAAATCTCGACCAAAAGGGGACCATTCTATGGAGTACATCGAGGCAAATGCGAAGCGATCACTGATCCGCCATCGTCACCATGCTGTGTCTCTCAAATAAGAAAGATAAGTACCCACTTGGGTTATTCTTTTAAAAGAACATACAAAGAGCATTATCGCCTGCTTATGTTCCGTCTTTTTGTTTTTGTCTTTTGTACATGGATAGCAGATGCCTACCATAATTATTGCCAGCAATTAATAACGATTCACACTCTGATTTTATAATTTATTCATTTTACGTGTGAGTGTATTTTGGTAATTTATTGTATGCGTTCATCGATACGGAATATATATATAAGATTAGCGACTGTCGCAGACTGTGATTATTCAAGAGCATTTACTGTAAATTTCTGTGTAAAGGCATATTTTATCGACATAAACCTCAATATGCCCGAAATCGTGATTTATCGCATGCCTTGCTGTCTTCTTAATTTTTGTCATCGTTATTGTATTAATATTTCTTATGAGGCATTCGATCACATATAAATCTATATCAATTATAACAATTGAAATGAATGATATATAAAGAAAAAATAATTTTTTACTGAAATAAAATAAATTCCCACAAGAATAAAGATCCATTTGCCGATTTATCCATCTGGATTGCAACGAGACATAATCTCGAGTTTCGAGAATAAAATTCTTCGAAGGTCCTACACTTTTTTTCTTCATGTTTGCTCTCTCGGTTCGTTTGCAATGTGAAAACTCAAATTGCTCGAATCCTGGTGGATGGGGAATAAAACGTTCGGTATCTGCTTCTTCTGGTTTGGAGAGACAAAAGGTTTCTCCGACTAGCTCGCGCTTCCCAGTGGAGATTACTGGGGAAACGGAAAAAAATTTAGAAGACGAAGCAAAGAGAGAGAAGGAAAAAAGTTGAGAAGTTTTCTGAGCTCATCGACGGTGAGAATAAGCTTTTTGCGCCGATTTTGTGCCATGCTGGACCACTCTGGCAGGAGGAATCCTACTAAGGAACCTTTGGATGAATGGTCTCGCAAAACCGGAAACGGGAAACCAACAGCTATGAATAACGTTTGGATTACGACGTTTTTGGCACTGAAGAGTTTTTTCGAGGACTCTGTGGGTTTTTTTTTACGACATCTTTAACCACGAGGCTTTAGCCGGGATATCGCAGACAGAAAGAGAGTCCCATATCGCCCTCGGCGTGGGCAAAAGGCAGAATCGAAAAGATGCTGGGACGAGGATACGGAAGTCGCGACAAGTCTACGTACAGAACGATAAAGAACGAAGAAACTTCAATTTCCGGATAGATCAGAAAGATCCGCGAGCATCATGTGCTTTTTCGTCAAGACACGAAGCTTACACTCACTCAAGAATGGTCAACTTCTCTCGACTTTCTCGTCGTCTTCCCGAGAGGGAAACTATCTCGAAGTCTGGGAAGTTGGAAATTACGAATTAGATAATGTTCATCCCTCTCTGCATTTTTTTCTCTCAGTATGTATGCCCGAAACGACCCCTATCGTGGTTAAGTTTCGTAAATACGAAGAGGATGCCGAAGCATCTGGCAAAAGCGGAGACCTTTCGCGTTGCGTGTTTTGACAATTTTTATAAAGATATCTGAGATGAATTTGAGAAATAAAATTCGACTAAACGACGAGAACGTCCTTGTACGTTCTCGACGAAAAATTAATTAAAAAAGATCGAGTGACACGCAGATGCGTCAGTAGCCCAAAAAGGAACGTTCAGACTTTCACAATGAGAGACGCGAGAACATGCGAGTAAAACATTTGCGTATATGCTTTGTGAGAATTGCATGACCCACAACGCTTATAATCTGCCGTGTATCAGGACACGAACATCATAGGACACATTTGCGACAAGATATATTGGTAATTAGACATTCATCATCGGACTTGGAAATTTCTCCGTAAGTACGATAGCGAGCTAACTCGCTATACGGGAGTTTCATCACCATATAATATTATTTTAATTGAAGAAAGGATTCTGAGATTCTTGGTCGACGAATCTGACTAATCGTTTATTAACGCTTTCGCTTTTATTTCGCCTCGTATGGGCAGCTTTATGTATATCGTAATCTCAGGCGGATGAAGAATAAGCCAATATAAAGCCGATTCTGAATATTGCATGCGTATAGAATATTGCAGCATCTTCTTTTACACATTTTGGAAAGTTGTTTTTTTTTTATTAGGTCTCAGCAAATACCAAGTACCAGTGGGCTGTCCAAATGTGAGATCCCCCATCGTACGAGAGATCTCACAGTTTACGTTCTAGGAATTTAATTATGAGATTTCAGGCCTTAGATTGGACAGTTCTATGGCTTGAGTTACAACAACTTGAGCCTTAAATCGAACTTTCAACTTTTGAAATGTCAAGAAAAAACATATGTCAACCGCCCACGAAAACTTTTTCAAAGTTTTCTTTCTTTTTTTCGTTTCTTTCAATTACATGTCAATAGAACGGCATGCGTTAGGATAGTTTCGCACATATAGTTTATCCAAAGGGACAGCCTGAACTAACTCAATTGAAGGTCCGAAATTACCGCTAGTGTATACGCAAATGACGAAAACTTTCGATTGGTATGCAACTAAGCAGGTGCAGGAAAGAAGCTGAGATCTTTACAGGGATGAAGGCAGCGAGTAAGATTTAATTGTGAGAAGTTACATTACGACTTTTGTCATTATAAGCTAAATGTAATCTCTCTTAGAAAGAAGAAGTGAAGTTTAATAAATATGATAATTTTTTGACAAATCGAATTGGTTCATATTTCATGGTAACCGCGTAAAACTTTTGGCCAACATCAAGTTTGAAAGATACGCGGCGTATCGAGCGAAGCGATAAAGGGATACTTTTTTTAAAGCAAACCAGCATCCATCTGTGGGCTTCTGGTGTTCTCGTATGACAGAAGGTAGAACTTCATTTTACTCTTTTTGTCAATTTTGTCCTCGTCATGTCTGTCCTCGTTGGTGCGGGGACGAACAAGCTTATGCTGGAAGAACAAGAGATTCGCACTGACGGGCAAGTGAGAGAAACACTTCGTTCACCTCTTTCACGTGAAAACCCACGAAACGTGTACATGAGCCCGCGGATTTCACGAAGAAAACTCTCTCTCGCTCTCTCTCCGTCTCACTCACTCTGTCAGAGTGTTCTCGTTGGCTCTCTGTGAACACTCGAGAAACGAGCTTTCTCGTTCCTTCTTATAACTCCTCTTGTGGAGCAAAAGTGTGCTCCCTTTGTCTAGTAAGTACAAAGGGTACATGCAGGTTGGTTAAAGGGGACGTATAACAAAACGTGCAGAATATGTTACTGTGTATAGATCGTATGCATATACAGAAGCGCCTAACCCAAACACCTAACGCACGTAGCATATAGGAATATTTGCGGCAACATCCTCAATATATATATAAATATATATATATATATGTAAAGTTAAATGTAAATTCCACATACCGAAAATATACACAGTGTATAGCAAATCCTACCGATTATTCAAAGCTCTCACACGTTTAATATATTGCGCATAGATATCTCCTCCAATCACACGAAACGATGAGAACATAATGGATTTCATTCCACGATTATGACTGCTATTAATAGAGTCAATCTCGTAATCAAACGAACATCTCACAACGACACTTGGCATTTCGCACTGAACGTGGATTAATATGTTTTCTTCATCGAAAATACAAAAATATGTAAAGTTTAAGATGCCGATGGGCACATATATTTTTCACTTTCGAAATGATAAAGCTAACAGTATATCGTTCGATTATGGAGAGAGAGAGAGAGAGAGAGACCATCAAGGACGCTGATGGTCCCATCACGTGTCCAATCGATTACGAAGAGGTGGATATACAGAATTAAATTTCAAGACCTCTTCAGATTACGTAACCAGTAAGTGTACGTTCTCTTAATCGTAAATTCGTAAGCTCACGAGTCTGCTACAAGCTGCAATCCAACTGCAATCATCGGAAGCAAAGTGCTTTTGGCCTTGGTCAATGATCGATGATTAATTTACTATACCGTGGATGTTTTATACCAGGTCGTCACGATTTGACAGAACATTTTTTATGCATGAGCTCATCAGTGCGAAGGGATCTCAAGGAAAACAAGTCTCAACAGAGGATTATCTTGTGTGTCTATCGGATCTACCAGTATATCGGATCTATCAGTTTATCGGGCCTGTCGCTATCGAGATTTCAGTAAACCTTCGCTAGTATCCAAGCGCTATACGTGTACCTTAACAAATATTATCAGATCTTCGTCGTATAGCAGTGAATCCTGAACAAACAGAGTCTCAAAAAAAAAATAAAAAATAAAAGGATAGAATTTAAATGGGAGCAGCGAGAAACGGAAGAAAGAAAAAATGAATATGGATGAACACGTGCTGCGGTTTTACAATGAATTCGCCATTTTCTAGGACACGAAGACAGAAGCCACCCCCCGAGGGCACTCCGTACCAGAGGATTAAGAATGCCAGGAGTGTCCTCTTTCTCACTCGATATTATATGCCTGCCCAGGCACCGCCAAGTCTCGAACCAACGTCGCGTCGAGGACTCTGTGACAAAAGGGATGCAACGTTTGCAAAACCCTCGGAGATCAAAACTGGTGAAATGAAACGTTCCAGTTTCCTCGGTTAAAGATTCGAAAAAATCTTGAGAATAACCAAGGCGAGGAAAATATATAAAAAAATTTTTAGATCCAGAGTTTTTAAGCCTTTCCATACAATGTGAAAAACCGGCAGCTGATCCATACAAACATACATGGGTCTTTCAAGTTTGATTACTTTTCCCCCATGCAAAATGATTGTAAAAATTCCTAAAAATTTGCGAATATAATTTGAACTTTGAACTTCATTTTGGAAGAAAAAAAAAATCAAACAAGTTTATAACCATTTAATTATCGAAGATTAATCAATGATTGGAGAGATAAATTGAATTGACTGGACACGAACGACCCACGTTTGTACGAAAAGGGTTTGTACGAAAAGGGTAAAGGGTGAGGTCTTTCGCGACTTTTTTTTCCTTTCTCGGTCGCGCACGATTCTACTTTTGGTTAACGCCCAGAGTCGTAAAAAGAGTGTCGCACACGGTGCAAACACATGGATGGGGACCAGTGCACATGCTGAGAACGTGAGCAACGAGAACAAGAAGAGATTCCCCGTGAGACGTAAGAGAGGTGCCGACGAGTAATAGCCAAGCGGATTTTGTCCCAGAACGAAAAAGGGGAGAAATAAGCGAATGCACGATAAAGCCGTCGACGTGAGCTTTAGATGTTCGTCAGATTGTTCAAAAACATGCACCAGAGATCTGAGCTCGCCGACAACGACGAGAACGACGTTGTCGTCGTCGTCACTCTTGAGACTTGGCTAAGCCTCCTTTGTTGACTTCCCCTGCTTTCTCGTTAATACGCTACACACCGAAGACAAAACCGCTGTGACGATGATGCAGGAATATCGTACATCAGAGGCAAAAATTGTATATTGTGAAATTTAAAATAATAATAATAATATAACGTTGAATATTTTCGTAATTTCTCATAATTACAAGAAAAAATCAACGAGAAAATTCGTCGAGATTTCTAGCCAACGGTGCTCGTGTTACATCACACACCAGCTCTGGATGGGACCCATAGATGCTGTTCTTTCGCTTTTAATGTTTTCGTGCTCTTCGTGTTCTCTGTCATCATCGTGTTCCCCGCCTCCTCATTCGCGACTCAAAGATCGTCGGCTCGCGTTCTGCTACGTATATGCATAGAACTGTAAACTTCTCACCAATTCAACGACCGCATCGCTGAGGTTTTCACGAAAGAGGGTAAGCGGGTCTATGTAACCTCTTGATAGACATATACATATATATATATCTATAGTAGATTGCAGATGCATGTGTTGGTTACGTAACAATGGTCCGACTTGTACCGCACCACGTAGAGTTAACGTAAACTTGTTTCACATCTGAGTTAGACGAAGTTAGTTAAGGCACAATTACGCCCTCGCACTCTCCCAGTTCGTAGGTTCACGCGAATCTATATATATATATATATATAGGAATCACACGCTCTTTCTCTCATTGCTACTATAGTTTGTTGCAGGAAATAAAAGTGGAAAAAGCAACGGACGAGCCCGCGAGCTTGCGTACGTGACACGCATTTATGTGTCAATTCAACAAACACTGTGTGGTAATGAAGGTAAACATTGTCTGTGTAAAACCATCTCGTATTTTGTCATTTTCTTATTACAACTATAAGTTTTTGGTTTTTTTTTTTACTTCTTCATCTCCCATTCATTCGACCGCAAGCGTGGTTAATGGATTTTTATCCGCTGTGTTCAACTATAGAAAGAGAGTGTATGCATATATATATATATATATATATATATATATATATATATATATATACATATATATATATATCTGTGTGTGTAAAGAAAGAGCGATGAACGGGAAAATCTCTGCTGGTGTTTTCTTGGTATGTGGCCGGGTGAAAGCCGCTTTTCCCTGCTCTCGCTTTTCTGTAAAAGGGGATGAGAAACGAGTGGAAAAGACACGAAGAAATAAGAGGGATTTATAACGGTGCGCGATGTTGTATATAAGAGGAATAAAGGTGTTCTGTTGCTGGCACGACGAAGGGCGTACTGTGAAATCAGAGGGTGGATGGTTTATATAACCCCGTAGTGGTGTATTAAATCGCCGGGGTGCGCTGTCCCCGTGGATGCTGGTGCGCCTGTGCGCTCCTTCGCCAGCAAAGTCACTTAATTAAGAGACCCTCGCCCTCAGCACGGACGGACTGAGAATCACTGAAAGCATCCGTGAGGGAGCTGCAATTTATAAAACGCCCGCCTGAAAGCCAACGAAAAACTTTTCCAATTCAATATTTTTGCCCTCCTTGGGGGCCCATCGGATGTGACATAAATGCGAAATGTTTCTCACCATTAAAAATATCCAAATGATTTCTTTCACCTTCTCAATTGCCCTCGTAATTTTTTTTTTTAATATCGTAAATCAGAACGTAAGTCGTGGCGAAGAGATTTAAATTTTTTAAAGAAACACATTTTCCTGCTAATTTTCGATGAAATTATTCTTTTTTTTTTTACTTTGCGTGAAAATAACTGGAGAATTGACAATTAGCTGGAAAAAATGCATTGATAAAAATACAGGCTTCTGAGGGAAAATTAAAAAAATCATTTTAGATAAATTATCTTTACGATTTTAATTATATTTATTCCAATTAACCAGCAATAAGTTTGAAACTTTATGCCGAGAAAACACTCGTGAAATGATTATTGCTAGAACTTGAAAATTCCATCTGTTTTGAACTTTAAAATCATCGTCATGGTTCTCATCCCTCGCTACGTTTCACCCTAATCAACCGATCACTTTTTATTCTTGATCCTACTCAAGTTGGGCCGAAAATTAAAATATGTCGAATTACCATCGCGTATTTTTCAAATATATGCTAGAACAGTTGAAAATGATTGCTCTGTTGAATTCAGTACGCTGTTCGTACATATATATATACGGACATGTAATATTCTACAAAGTTGAATTACTCGATCAGCTATCGATACTCAATCCTTTCTTGGCTATTTATCACCCCTTACCCACCCCCACCTCTCCTCATTGCATCTCGAATTTTACGCCTCGATGATTCGTGTTCACTCGAGCCTTCGGATAGGAGAAACGCCGATGGAGCTTCCTTCCTCCCTTTTGCTTTTGGAACTGCCTCGGTATATATACATATATATATATATATATGGATGGATGCCATTACTATATTCTCTACCCCTATTCCTTTCCGCTCACAGACTAATATACACAACGTGAACTGCAGGAGGATGGAAAAGGCGAAGGAAATCGAGTTGATTCTATACAGGCATATATGGTTATGTCTCGGGTCACGATATAGACTCTGTTTCAGATCTACCGACGATCGTAAGTCAGAAAATACGAGCGTGACCGTTTTTCTTCAGCGATGCGAAGCGAGAGACAAGCCGCGTGATCGAGAGAAGAACAAATTACACCTGAATGTATATACGTCGTATCGAAGAATTATAGCAAAAGGCACGGATAAATTTTGAGTCGATAAACACTGGAGAGATATCGATAGGCTTTGTGAGATTGGCACATTTTACGTAAAATTTGAATTTAATATTTTAAACCGACATGAGGCCTTCAAGCTAGAGATGGAATTTTGTTGATTATTATTTTTTTTTAAATAATTTTGTAGACTCTAATCTGGCAGAATGAAAATTTGGCTTTGTTGAATGTTGCGAGAACGATATTCCAGCTCAAGGGGTTGAAACTGAAAGCTCGATACTATATAACGAGACGATCCTATATATGTATATTTGCTATATGAACTTTGGAGTTCATCTAGGTGCATGTGTAGTGCAGAAGTTAGGCAATCGAAGCTCCGAAGAACACGCAAAGTGAATATTAGGAGCTAAAGGAGAGTCGACAGACTAATATGCGACAAACTTTTGCGACTCGTCGTGTGAACGAGTGCTGGTCGTTAAAAAAAAAAAAAAAAAAAAACTTCATCACTGCGTGATAATCCACCATCGAGTTTCTCTCTGTTTCTAGTGGCATAATTATTATATCGTTCGGAAACACCCAGAAAAAAAAAATTAGTTGGAATTAACCAAATGTCGTATACGAATTGTTTAGTTGATTTTAAATGAACTATTTGCTTTATTCAACGAAACGAATATAAATATGATACACGCCTTAATTGCCTTGTTCTAGCACTCGACGCAATCAATCAAATAAAATATTTAGTTAAGTCAAACAAATAATTTATTTGAAATTAACTAAAAGTTTAGTAGGCCAAAATTCAAATAATATTCACATGATCGAACGAAATTTTTTCTCTCGATGTAGACCGTCATATCGATGTTTAGTTTATGTTCAATCGACAAGTAGAAAAAAATCTCTTTGATTAGTATAAATATTTTAATCTGAGTTTACGCTGATCTGACTTAATTCCTCGGTCACATGTCATATAGATTATGAATTTATATCAATCTGTATAACAGTCGAGTTTGAGCAAAGAAAAGTTTGGTTTGCTCACTTCACATCATGGATGCATAATGTCGTAATCATTTCGACGCTTTGTCTTTCGTTCTGTCTCGCTCACGTATCAGAGTTCATGTGTGTGTGTGTGTATCTTCATGAATGATGATAATACCAAAGAGACGATAAAGGCCGGCAGAATTCTTCACTGTGGTCAGCACGTTTCAGTTTGCCAGGCCAAAGGATATGAGAGAGTTTGCGGTTCGTGGCGATTACATGTGAGCAGAGACATGAATGTGATGAGCTGGATAATAAACTGGACGACGAGGACTATCGTGTTTATCACTTTTATCACACAACAGAGGGAAAGTGACAAATCAAGCGACGTGTATTCTGCGGTGGTTTTTGCGCGAGTTGCAGATTATTATGTTCATCACGTATACCCTATCTATATATATATATATATATATATATATATATATATATATACCGAAGTGTCGAGATTTATTCTCACCGCAGACCAACTTCAATTGGCAAAGAGCTCATTTCGCACAAACTCCCTCTCTCGTTCACTATTCCCATCCACTTGGAAAAAGACTCGACGAATGATGCTGCTTTTCAAGGATATACTTTTTACTCGAGCAATTAGTTTTCGACCGTTAACTCTTGGCTGGAGACGAACGGAATTCGCCACAGACGAGAGATTGGCGACGACGACGTGAGGCTATTCAGTTATGCAAAACCACAAACATGACGGTCGTTTTTATCGGTGAAATAATTGTGCGTTGTTAAAATGTCTAAATCTCAGTCACGAATATCGGTGTATTGCTGGGGCTCTATACAGCATTAACTATTAATAAAAAATTAATCCCTGAATAAAATCGTGAAATGTCAAAAATTTTATTGAATCGTTTTTTTTTTCCTGTTTATTATAAAATTACATCGTAATTCGATAAGATAAGAGGTGAGTTAAAAATAATTAAATCTTTACTGTCGATCAATTACGAAGATTTTTTGAATATTGATGATGCTTGAAAATTTAAAAAAGTTCCAACTTCCATTCTCATGATAATCGTTCATAATTATTTTCGCATAAAATCATTGGAATTTTATTTTTTAAATTATAAATCGTGCACATCCATAAATCAAGATGTTTACATAAGCCTTGAATATATATGCTCTAGGCGAGAACGAGAGTGGAGAAATTGAATGAGAGAGAGAGAGAGAAGAGAAAATCGCAATATCGAGAGGGCGATGGCCGCATTTATATACCCACTAGTTTTCCTCCCTCGTGTCCGCCTCTCTTGCCATTCTCACCTTAATTTCCACCTTGGCGAAATTTGCTCGCAGACCTCTTTCACCCGCGGTCGACGACGATAACTTCACCCACCGCATAATTAGACTAATTGCACCAGTGGAGAGAGAATAGGAGGTAGAAAACTCGCGCAATTCTCGTCGTCACGTCCCCCTCGCCCCCTCCTACGTTGTTAATATACTGTTGCAGAGATGCGATGACTCTGTTGAAAATGGCGCTCCTTTATCGTCGTTGTCGCGCCTGTGCTCAAAAGATATTCACACCCGTACCGACGATCTCTCTCTCTCTCTCTCTCTCTCTCTCTCTCTCCCTCTCTCGCTCTCTCTCTCTCTCTCTCTCTCTCTCTCCCTCTCTCGCTCTCTCTCTCTCTCTCTCTCTCGTGATCTCTCTATCGCTCTCCCCGTTCAACAATGTTGAAGTCGCGAAAGCTTTTTGTGACCGCAAAACAATTTGGTTAAATTACGTAATTTCATTAAGGCCGAGGCGCCAGTCTTTTCGCAACGGGTAAAGTAAGAAAAAAATAGCCCAGGTCAGTAGGTTAGATCACTCGTTTTTATTTTTCAAATTTACTGCGAATTTTCTTTAAAATCTTTTGCGATAAAATCAACACTGAGTGCACACTGACGAGAGCGTTAATGGCCAGTAATAAAAAGCTGGTATTAATCTGCATCATAACTTGAAAATATTCAATATATATATATATATTCAAAGATGGCTGAATGAAACTCAATTAAAGTTTTTTGGCGGTACGCCATTGTACACTCGCCATAATTCTGCATCGATTCTAAACGATTGATTGATTTTTGTATCGTTGGAATAGTATATGGCCCGCGACCAATTACAACGTGCCAAGTGTTGAAGAATTGATGCAGCACATTTGCATAGTTATATGTATATGAGTTCATAGGTGTATTTTAGCATATCCTATATAGTGTATTTATACGATATTATGGGATTATAAGTCAACGGCTGATATATAGTTAAACAAGTTCATTTATACCGGTTAGGAAGGATGAAATTATAAATTGATTCATACAATCAAATTGATTAGAACTCGTTAAGCTCATTGATTGAGACCGATGATCGTAAATTATCGCGTATCTCGTCATCTGTATATATATATATATGTGGGAGGATGATCGCCCGAGGGAATTATCGATACGATTTGCCGTCTGCATATATATCGTGCAATATATATATATATATAGAAATAGCGATTTTACACGAGCACTCAACGTTATTGCTATAACATTTCGAAACGGAGGACGCATATCACATCCCTATATACACGTATATGTGTATACATATATATATATGGTATCGAGAACGTGATCGCAGTTGACAATCTCGTCCTCTCGTTTTCACCGAATTCCCCGTTTCGAATATATAATAAACTTTTGGCCCACAGAGAGAGTCTGTGCGAGAGTTCTCTCTCACTCCTCATGGCATATTATTGGTGGAGGAACATTCGATCGTGGGATCACAGGATTTTGGCCACCTGCCAAGTAACTCTCGCGAAAATGCGCGAAGTTACGTGCATCGTATAACCATCCTCGTATAATACGTTCTCGATCGTTCACATATATACGTATATATAGGCTTTTCTAGTATACAGTTAAGTATGGGAAGAGGGAGAGAGGGGAAGGAATGAAGAGCCGATCGCAAAACTCCAACTCCAACTGCACAACACTTGCCAGAGAATCAAGATCTTCTCTGGCATCGGGCTGAGAATCGATTGTGACTCGAGTCGAGAGGGGAAAATTCTAATCCATTCTCGATCATTTATGGATCATTCGTGGCCGCGAGGACACTGATGAGAGGGAAATATAAATACGAGTGTACGGGGCAAAGGTTAATGATCGTTTTGTGCCTCGTGGCGGCACACAAAACGATTTTTTTTGCACAAATGAGAAAAGAGGAATGAGATTTGTGCCCATTACAAGATGCAGGAATATCAAGAGGGTCGAGAGATTACCACCAAATTTTTTCAGGGAAATGTCAATATTCATCATTCCGGTCTCGGGTATCAAATTTTACAACATTTCGTAATCTACTGTTTCATGGAGACCACAAAATTGAGTCTTTCCTTCTTTCACATTTAATAAGTATCATTATTAAATTTGCTTATTTATGTAAAACTTTCAACGAGTTTGAGTAAAAAAAAAAACAACGAAATTTATCATTAATAGTGTATAATCGTAGCTCGCAAATTTTTCATTCACCAAAAATATTCATAGCAATAAACATAACTCATATTATATGAATCTACAGATAATCTAAATAAATAAATAAAAATATACCCGCTATAGCAAATATAACGCCGACAACCCCAGCATCGATAAACAATTTTTACATCGTCAGTTCTCTCGTGTGCATCGTATATTATGCGTCACAAATTTTCTCAATTTCAAGTGATTTATGCAAAAGTGCCAACAATATCAATGAAATGTTAGCGAAGAGAAAAAAAAATCACTCGGGAATTCTGAACGAGTGTTTTCGATATTTCCATATCTTCGTCTCATTCTATTGTTATTGGATAATTTGACGTCGATCAATTAACCCATTCGAGATCGATTGCACTTGCAATTGATTTCCGAGGGTTCGAAAAAAATCGCCGTCTCGAATGGATTAACCAATCAGTTTCGACTTAATTTTCACATCTCTCGTCATTCATAATCCTATCGAGGATGAATCATCTGTTAACTTTTCATTCTCTTCTTCATCTTCATGAATGTTTCTGCATAAATCAAGTCTACAGCGAGTCTCCGGCTTCAATATTATATAGGAAAAGTTGACCTTTTAACGGCACACTTTCCCAATGGCGGCGACCTTAAGTCGCGACCTCTCTCTTGCCTTCCGCAACCGTAGGGTATCACGTGTACTTTTACATACCTATATACACACCCACATGCACACACACACACACACACATATATATATATATATATATATATATGTATAACCACCGTTCACCAGGATGGGATCCTCTGGGAGCGTCTCGAGTGCGACATCGCATCGTCGCGTCGACTCGTCTTCTAGTCGTGGCCCACATATTTTACAGAGAAGAACTTCAGAGGTAGACGTTGGAAGCAAGAGAGCGAGAGGCAGAGAGAGAGGAGAGAGGGAAGAGAGAGAGAGAGAGAGAGAGAGAGAGAGAGAGAGAGAGAGAGAGAGAGAGAGAGAGAGAGAGAGAGAGGCAGAGACAGAGAGAGAGAGAGAGAGAGGCAGTGAGAAAGAGAGAGAGAGAGACAGAGACAGAGACAGAGAGAGAGAGAGAGAGAGAGAGAGGCAGTGAGAGAGACAGTGAGAAAGAGAGAGAGGATATAAAGGAGACCCTGAGACGCCGTATGCCGATCGAGTATCCTCAAGTTCCTACATCAAAGATGTGTATACATGCATAGATATATGTATATACGCTCACCTCACCTGATCGGCAAAGAGGGCGCTCATATCGCATCGTGTCACAAAAATTCCTCGAACTCACTTGGAGTTTCGAGCTTTATACTTATTCGCATCGTAGGTACGTCGGCGTGGTCGTCTCCGCGGTGACGATGAGAGAGATATAGGAGGCCGATCGATACGTGACCTCTTCGGTACCTCCCCTGTGAGCCAACACCAAAGACCACCCTCAACAGAGAGATTGTCATCGTTTTCTTTCCTCGAGAATTTTTTTTGTTTTTTTTTTTTTTTTTTTTTTTTTTTTTTTTTTTTTTTCAACGAATCTATGAAACACTCTGTAACCCCTTATCCAGGATAGATGGGACACTCTTAAGTAGGTTGAAATTTTTAACGAGACAACTATATATACATATATAAGACTAGCGATATTTAAAAAATACTCGAACGTCAAAGAGAAATCGCTGATCTTGAAAGTAAATTAATATTCGACAATTATCCAAACAGAAAAGATTTTTTTTGTATGGTTATGGAAATTTAGGTCGAATTTTGTCTACTGAAGATAAAAAACGATTTGATACGAAAATCTTGAGAAATATTTTTTACTGTCCTCAAAAGTAAAACTCCCGCTTCGATGTCTCTTATTATTTAAGATGACACATGAATTTCTTAAATGGTTTCCTACTGACATTATGAGAAAATCCTGCAAAAGGAAGTGTTTGACGAATGAATTTTTTTTAAATATGTACATGCAGCTATCTCGTAGTCCTTAGCGTCCTGACTTTATTGACCTTTATTCCTGTGTAGCTCTATATAGGACTAGACAGGAATTGTCATGAAAATAATCCAAATTCTCTTTATTTCTCGTAAATTTTTCCTGGCTGGTTATTGATTGGTCTACATATATATATATATATATATGTCTCGACACGGAACATTGCGACCAACCCATGTACAAATCTCTCGTGTGCTTAGCGAACGATCTGAAACCCTTTTTTCTCATTTTTTTTTTCGCTCGAAGCTCTCCGGAAATAGAAGAAATCGATAGACCGCACTGTGTTAATAAAAAAAGAGGAGGGGGAATTTCTAGACGTACCCTGTTATCACGGCTGAAAGGAGTAACACTGGGAGGTTTTCTTTTAATATTTAAAAACCGCACTCACCGTTGCAGCTCGTTGAGATATATGCAGAGTCGAGATTGTCGACATGTACCTCGCGGTTTACCGCTCTTTCGCTCTCTCTCTCTCTCTCTCTCTCTCTCTCTCTCTCATTCGCTTTTTCAAACATTGCCAAAGCTCGAGAGCTTTGCACCATTAATCTAAGAAAATTGAGAGAAAAGCCTCTGTCAAAAAGTATAATTATTATTGCTTATTTTTCGTTCATTAAATATTAATAGTAATTGGTAGTTGTGAATTGAAAGACGATTATATTTATTTTGAATTGATAATAGTCTTTGGTAGTTGGAGAGATCAACGAGAGAATCGATGTATAATTTATACGACGATCTTGATAATTATCTGAATAACAATTATGTGTATACGTATATATAATAATAATAATAATAATAAGTCTTCTCCGTTGGTAAGCGCAAAGGTCTTGAGCATCTCTCGTTAGACCTACTCATCGTTGGAAAATAGCTATAACCGGTTTTAAGTATATTCATCATTGAATCGTTTCTATACATATATGATTTCCAATTGTGAAAGTTGCGTTTTTTTCACAAGAGTCACAAGCACACACCGGATCTTCGTTAACGAGGTATCTCCTCTCCCTGCTGGAATTCTTAATGACCGATGTACAGCAGGAGTACTTTGAACAGAGCAATATAGGCCAACAAACGGCTCTCGACGATCAAAGATTCCCTTTCGATAGTGACCCACCGGAAATTCATGCCTGCGTGACGTCTAACTTGTTGTATGTGAGCGAATAAAACGAGGGGCGATAAACTTTCGGCTCTTTTGTAGGATAAAGACAAGAAGTAAAATGAAATTCATTAAATATTTGAATGAGGAAAAAAATTTTTTGGCTCGAAAAAATTCCAAGTTCTTCGTGATGATTCGCGTTACTCTGATAGACAAGAAGTGAGCAGCTATTAACTGTATTAATTATTAAAAAAAAAACTCTGCACTTTACCACAAGAACCGCACGATTGCGCCAAATAAATATTTTTTTTTCCCCCTCCCGAGAGAGAATTTGTCTAAAAGTTAAGAATTACATAAATATGAAGGAGTCGAAGAAGGACCAAGGAAAACACTCTCATTGTGTATTCACGGTATTCTGAACGAGAAAGAATTACGGCAACATCATGCTGATGGGAATGTCACGCCGTACAACGGAGATATAGATAGAAAAGTCCACCAACCACAGGAGGATTCTTTTCGCGGAGTTTATAGCGCAACGATTTTCGCAATTAGCACCGTGGCAACGTGTATAATTGACAACGAAACTCGGGCGCTATAGCCTGCTATCAGTTGCTCAATTTCATTTGACACTCTCGCAACGATTGCAAAAGAGCTCCAGCGGTGCTGGAACGAAAGGTGAAAAAAAATAAAAATAAAGTGCAAAAAACGTATTATCGATTGCACAGTTGCAGCCATTTTAGTACATCAATTCGTGTTTGACACCTTTTTTTTTCATCCTGACAATTTAATTTGGTACTCTATGTCGTTATATATTTTTTGCACGTTAATCATAAAGCCATATTAGCCGTTTGATGGCAAAAATTAAATTTCTATCGATGATCTTCAAAAACCGATTTTTTCAATTCTTTTTCTTTTTTAATTTTTATATATAAAGCCTCTTGGAGTTACGCGGATGCTATATATATATATATATATATATATATATATATATATATATATATATATAAAATATACATATATAAAATATACATATATATGTAATGCATGATCCTAAGAGCCAATTTCATCGAGAAAGAAATCGTGCCACGAGACTCGCGAACTATTGACACGGCATTCGCGAGATGTATTGAAATGCTTCATGGCTTCTGCTGTAAAAGTAGGAGAGGTATAGAACAAACAACTGGTGCTCGACCGGCACCAACGACTGCTGCTCCCGCTTCTCGTACATAAATCACGACAACGAGACGCGAGAGAGTTCGAGTCGTGAATGTATAGAAGAGTCAAGAGTGCACGAAAAAGTGTCGCACTTTTTGGATTACTGCCAAAAGCGTAACACAGCAGCAGAGCGTAGTACAAACTAGCCAAAGAGTAACGAGAGGACGAGAAATAAATAAAGAAAAATAACGTTAAAAAATGTACGATCGTGAAATTTGTACGGTCCATGGACATCATCAGGATTTAAAGAGGAAAGAGTGACAGACTTTGGCAAATCAAAAGAAATTTATGAAAAACACTCGAAAATTAGAAACGCAAATAGACCGAATCAATATATATCTTTATTTTTATACATAAAAAGTGTATTTACAAAACAGATTTTACTGAATATTCTTCGCGACCAGACATCAAAGTGTTCTTATCTCATGAGAAAATCCTTTACAATTTTCTGCACAAACTCAATTTTATTTCTCTCTCTCTTTCTTTCTCTCCCACTGCAGCTCTCTAATCAAATTATTATTTTTTTTACAATCACTAAACAATTTTAACAAGAACATTTCACGGCCAGTTTATCAAGGAATACTTTTTATTCTTGGGGGACCCTAAATATATTTCTTAATTATCAGCATCCTTCATTTTCTCCATAAATATAAATAATGCTCAAAGACCAGGAGCTTTGAAATCAATACATCTCCGAGGTCCAGCAAGGAGGAAATCTCACGACAGTCATGCCATCTCTCGTAAATATACGACAACAAGAACATGACGATGATTTTTCTCGGTGTATCTCGCGTGTATCGAATTTCTATGTAGAGGTATCGTGGCTAATGCATAAAAGGGATCGTTTATCGCATCGAAATCACTAGTCTGCAACTCTACAATATCCTACGTACATTATATATATATATATATGTATATATATGTATATATATATATATATATATATATATATACGTGTATATACGTAAACCGCAAATCAAGTGACGTGCGCAAGTCGTTTGCTGGCAATACCTGTCATTGTCGTGTGCAGCGATAAAGTGTTACCTATAGCTTTAGCATTGAGCACATAACCGCGCCATCTCTCATCGGATATATGTTCTTTCTCGCCTGTTGTTGATGCGTTTACACGCGAAGAGAATCGGAGCTGTTGAAAGCTCGCAAAGATGGAAACTACGTGATGGAATAGATATGCACGCACACGCATTAAACTTTAACCCACACTGTAAATGTCTCAGTTCTCGTCTCTAAAAGCGAATTTATGTATATATAAAAGAAAAGGTCTTGTCACTTTTGACTCTTGCACAGAGACAGATAAATATGTGGAGTCACATTCGACTATAATGCTGAGTTTTTAATGAAAATTTTTATAATCAAACACACACACTCACCCAATTCTCATTTTTTTTTTCACTACAACATTCACGTATTTTGCTTTTAATAAAGAAACTCGGGGAATTTCATAACTCGTATTTTATCTCGCGAACGAATGCCAGAAAATGATTCTTCTCTCACGGGGTTAAAAAGGGATGCGCGCAATACATAATTGAATTACAACGAGTCGACGAATTTCAATGGCTCCTCGAGAAACGAAGAGTGAAAATATTTATGTACATATATATAAAAGCTGGAGATTTCTTTTGTTCACCGTTTATTTGTTCGTTCATTTTGTCAGCTGAAAGCACTTTGGATGAAAATCCACAGAAGCTCGAATGAAATGGGCGAGGAGAGACGCAAGGGCGGGGGGGTCAGGGGGATGGGCGGAAGTGAGGAATCGTGAAAAATATAAGAATCTCTGCACCTTGCAACGTGATTCTTCTTCCCCTCCACTCTCCACCTCACTCTCACTCTCACTCTTCCTGTCACCGCGTAGGTGCTCGACGGTCTTGTATACACGGTTTCCGGTGCATCACGTGAGATAATCCACACATAGCGCACTCTTTCTCTCTTATAATCTTGGCTTTTCTCCACCTTGTGACCCACCGACGACTCTCTGCTAGTTCGCGGTGGCTTTGGGGTTAAGCTCGGACGTTAACGCGATATTCTTCCAGTCTCCTAACCCCTAACCCCTAACACCTCCCCCCCCCCCCCTTCCGCGACCTTTAGGTACATATATCGAGCATATATATATATATATGGATATAAGTACTTTCACGGATAAGCTAACCTGTAAACTTTCCGTAATACCGGAAGTCCCAGGAATTTCCGACGACGACTACGATGACTACGTGCGGACTGCGCGAAAGACGATGACGATCATATCGTAATATCGTAACGATTATCTTTTCAAATTTATAACTTTGCTATGAAATTGTGAGCTTCTTGAGGGGAGGATTTATTAACAAGGATCGTGTGTAACTTGAGAATACTTGGATGGAAATGATCCAAGTATTCTAATTAATACCAGACAATAATAATATCGTGAGAAAATTATAAACATCCCAATGGAGCAGATTCTGCTCCATTGGGATGTTTAAAATTCCTACAATTGAATCAATTGTAGGAAATTTAGGTGTTGTCTGTATCCACCCACACATTGAAATCGCCGCTAAAAGAACTTTTACACGAGAGCCATTTTCCATTATGAGGAACGAAACGCATGGAAACGGATGACATTTCAGCTAATGACAGCTAACCCATCCTTCTGGTACATCATTACGATATGTATAGAAAAAAGAGAATGAAAGAAAGAAAGAAATAATAATATCGGCATGTTAACGATCATGTGACGCTCAAGCTGCAGAGTCACGTTGGGGTGCTAATCAACGAATAATAATAAAATTTGTACAGTCCGAAGAAATATTTTTTTTTGCGAGCAATACTATTTTCTCTTCTTTATACCCCTTAATGGTCCTTTCATATTATTTTCTTTGAATTCTCCTTTTAACCCTCTCTTGAACAAAAAGAGAGAGAGAGAGAGAGAGAATGGATTTCGCCATTAACTCTCCGTCGCGGCTATTTTCCATGGTGGGTGGACGATGCAGGCACTTGGCCCACGTATTGCATATATATATATATATAGTATAAAGGTACAGATTGTACACCTACCCTTAGCGTGGCAGCCGGCAAATTCCACAGGCGAGTCAAAGAACCATCAGGGACGAGAAGTGCCGCAGGTCTAGAGGCAGAGACGCAGAGAGAGAGAGAGAGAGAGAGAGCCTCTCGCTAAATTGCACGGTTGCTCTGGAAATGCCGAGCAAGCATCAACGAAGCTATTCCTCAGGCACCGCATACACTTCTCACTCTACGTACACACACATATATAAATCGCTTCACTCTCGTCTTGTTCGTATAATCCTGATGTAATCTCGCGTACACTTATTTCCATTCGCGGAAGAGACGGAGAATTCACCGGGAGCGTTAAAGCTCGAGCCTCGAAGGCACGATTCGAGGCTTCTACTAGGAATATTAGAAGACTCGATATGCATATACATGTAAATCTACATACATAATGAGGACTAGAGACGAGAGATTGCCACCATCGTGCAATTTCTTATCTCAAATGTAAACAACGCATAAATAGTCTCATTTACTTTTGGCAAGATATTAACTTTAAAAGATCATTTTTTCGTTATTTCTTTCAAGTAATAATTAATTATTTTTTTCATTGTAATAGAAAAAAAAAAAAAATTTCAACGTGTATCGAATTCTTTCATACGTCCTAAAGCACAGAAAATTTCTCACTTACAAATAGCAATTATTTATAAATTCACTTCTTGTGCGATTACTCGACTATGCAATTAACAATGTAATTGACATTTTAAAATCTCACATATAGCCAAGAATATGAAACATATTTTTTGCAACCTATCAATACGACACATGGAACTGGTTTATCGAATGAAGAAATTTTCCTACTCCTCCATCTATAATTTCTATTTTTTGCTCCAAATTAGCAAAATTTCAAGTAAATCTTTTCGAAATTAATATTTTTTATAAACGAGGCTAAAAATGATTAAGCTTTCAAAGAGATTATACTATTGATAAAAAATCATCATCGAGTCAAAAATATAAGTTTACCCTCCACGTTAAAAAAATTATCACAAAAAAATTGCACTTCTCGTATAAAATTCGTAATGAATAATTATTTAACCTCGTGATTACTTGGCGAAACAAGTTTCCCACAAAGTACTCGTATCTAGCGAGTATGAGGAAGCTAGGCAAACCGAGAGAAGCGCAACGATTAGCGAATCCACCGAACCGTACAATGTATAAGGGTCAAGGTCAAACTTCCGGCTTGCATTGACCCCAACAAAACGACCGATAACCACATACAGAACTGGGCTTATCCGTATATGCATCTCAGCGTCAACCTTTATGAGGAAAACACGTTTGTACGAAACGTTTTGTCGCTTTTAAATCTATACGATTGTGGCCTCTCGTTAATCCAACTCGTTGAACTCGTGTGATTGTACAAGCACGTCACGTAATCTTAAAGCAGAATCCTACATACCGAGAAAAAACGACGGACCGGATATATATCACACCATTAAACGACAAAGATGCGTCGTCAATCCTAATCAACGGGAACCAAATTAGATTAGCACGAATGAAATTTTTTTTTGTTTTTGAAAAAATCGCTCTGACGGCGATTACGAGCCGAGAACCCCGCGGAGAAAGCGACCACGACGAGGTTCGGCTAGCAACTGAAGAGGCAAACTGCTTATATTCCCCCTCAAGAGTATATTTTCTGGTCTCTCTTTTGCTGGTGGTGGTTGATGCTGCTGCTGTGGTGCTCATCTGGCTTATTCACGGGGAAGCGAGAGAGAGAGAGAGAGAGACAAAGAGATGGAAGGATTCTCGAGGACGAACCGTGTAGATATATACAGTATATTACACACACACACACACACACATATATATAACCGAGGGGCCCCTCTCTTAAAGCTTTTCGTGCGCGGTTCGAGATACCTTTACCTGGGGAATATGCTGCGCTCGACCTGTGGCACAGGTTCGAGGCAAGATCGGATAGAAGGTTGGATGACGACGCTGCGGCCGATCGGAGTTGTTCTCCAAATGTAATATATAGATATATAGGCAGTTTTATAGCGTGTGGTATGCCGGCACATGGTCATATGGTAGGAGAAGGATGCCATCGATGGCCTTTGCGCGAAAGCCACTTGGCTGAATATATATTCTACGTGTATATATATATATATATATATATATATATACACATGGAGGTGTATCGAGATAGCTAATACATTCGACTATGTGGTATTGGTGGGATTACAAGTAACGCAGTTTGCCTCTCTCTTCTTTGGACAGAATCACCCACTGGCTTTTCTATTATGCTCTCACTCTCTCTTTCTCTCGTTCTTTCTTTCTTTCTCGCTCTCTCTCTCTCGCTCTCTTGGATTCTGGTTTATCTTTCTCTTTCTCTATATGGCTCGTTTATTCGATCGTTGAGTTTCGCCTGCGAGTATCAGTAGGCTAGTCGAGAACCCCGCATCTTCTATATATATATATATATATATATATATATATATATATATCGGCATTAAAACTCTACGAGAGTTAAGCAACGAGAGCCTCAATGATAGAATTTATCTAAATTTTTTTCTCAACCTTGTATTTTTTTAAAATCTTCTCTCATTCGATCGATAAAGATCAGAAGTTAATTTGCAAACTCGCATAACCGGAGATTGTCCAAGGGATATTGTGAAATTGAAAGGATGAGCTTTTGCTATTATTATTTTTAACGCGCGAAATTATCGAGAGTAGAGCTATTAAAGTGATCTATGCGCGAGAGGTCGGCGCTCTTTCATAAATGCCAGTTAAGTTTGCATCGGGTTAAAGGACAAATTTTAATCAACGATGAGGGAAAAGTTTGTAAACGCTTGTGGGAAAAATTGTGTAAAGCAGCAAAGCCTTTGGTTGAGTAATACACGCGCAGAGTCGCAAAGTGAGAAACCGCAAACGTCGCTTTTTGATATTTTATGTAGAAGCTCTCCTGCCTGTATGAGCATCTGCACTATCCACCAGAAGCTATAAAGGATCTCCCCACTACTTTGGTCGTGTTTGTGAATGGGCAACCTACTCGTTGCACATCACAGAATTTCGTAATTAATTCTGCGCAACGACGAGAATTTTGTTTTCCCCACGGTTTACCAGCAAACTTATTAATACAAGATTGAAAAACGTTGCAGACGCTCGAACCGTTGGGTGTAAATATCACGAAGAGTCAAACCAGCATGTATACACGTTATTATATTTTACTGTACACACGCTGATGGTTCAGGCTTTGCGGTATTGGCCGTAATTGCTTTTCCAACAAATGAGAAGCTTTCAGCGCTTTTTCAATCTCTTTGTCTCCGAATTGTAACACTATATTTAATTTATTCTGTAATAATACTTTTATATTAATAGTTTTTATTATTTATTAAATTCACATGATGAAAAATATGATTTTTTTTAGGCTGGAAGAAACGAATAGTCTCAACGGAAAATTCTCATTTTAGACGACAGCCAAAAATTAAAAATTGAAATATTTATAAATTAAATACTTCTAGTCAAATTAATTATCAAAACATTTATAAAAACCAATTATTTTTCTGCATTTACCATTAATGTTCTTTTTCAAATAATTTCTCAATATTATTATATAAGAAAATAATCATAACTGATTTTTCATTAAAACGATGTCTATCTCTGTTTTGGATCTTATATTTCTCAGATTTCGCGATGCGCCATTTTTCATTTTATCCTTTGACTTATTCAGCTCATTTTATCCGATCTCTTTCTCTCGACGATCGGGTATCATACATGTATATATATAGATCTCTCTGCTCTAACTCTCTGGAAAGAAGTAGCAGTAAAAGAGAATGAAGATTAAGGAGAAGCAGATAGAAGGAGTCGCAATGAAAATTCAAAGGCATCTCGTTGAACGCCTCGGGCAATTTACAGTGTTACTCTCTCCCTCTCTCTCTCGGTTGCTCTCACTGTCTTTCAAATGATCAATAGTACAGAAAACGTGAAGTTATAGTGATCCTTTTGTTGGCGAATGAAATACGTGGATATAAAGCCAACAATCCTCGCACCCAGTAGCAAAGCACATTGGGACTCTTTCCAATTTTTTTATTCTTAAATTTTTTATTTCATCTTTTCTTCATCCTCATTCTCCTTTAATATTTTTTGCCTCACTATATTTTCTCCACTGGCATAAGAGAAACCTCGCGCGGTCGACGTGGCAACGAAATGGCTCTCGACGATTATACTCACTTTGAAGCCTTCTGAATAAAACGTTAAGGGTGCGGATACTGCACCTATATATGTGCATACATACAGGCCAACATCCACACACCCTCAACATAATATATATATATATATATATATATAGTGTCATTCGGGCGGACGTGGTGAACGAAAAGGAAAACTGAACAAACGAGATACGTGCTCGCTCGTTTTCCTCCTACGTTACCTCGTTATTGGATTTATATCTCACCGACATATAAGCGCTTTTTTTTTTCTACCACTCCTACTCCACTTCCTACCATCTCGAATGGGTGTGCAATCGTCACTGTGAAGCCAAAAGGAAATCCTCCATAGCCGGTAGGTCGTTGTGCATGCGTTTCTATGTGGTGAATATATATATATATATATATATATAAATATATACATATATACACATATATATATATATACAACTAATGCCCTTGTGCATGCAGAATTATGATTTTTTTTTGCCTTCACAGTTCGACGATGCGGAATATACAACTCTATCGAGACGTCGCACGTAACGATTGCATAAGAGTCAGCCCTGCGGGTGTTTCTAGAGCTTCGCGTCACTTCAATACATCCGCGACTTGCTCGAAGAAATCAAGGGACATCACACACGGAGAGATCGCTGACTCTATCAGAATATATAATATTGATATACATACATATATATATATATGTGGCTTTGATACCGAAGCAACGAGAAACGAGTCGATGCAACGAATTTCCATTATTCAGGCTCCAATTCGGCGTCGAGAGAAACTCTTCCGTCATCCGGCCAACACAATGCAGAATGCCAGTATATATGTTTCAAGTACGAATGGTTTTCTCGCATTTTCTTTCTCTCTTCTTTATTCTAGGAACGCGAAATACTTCATTCAAGCCCCAAGAACAGGTAACAGACTCACCTGAATTGCCCTCTAGTACAATGTATATATATATATCTCATTCTATTCGTTCCGGCTTCCCCCTTTAATTATTCAAAACTGAATATATCTTTCCAGCACGAAACTCGATCTCTCCTCTACAGCCAGCACGAACTAAATCGGACAATAAAAAATTGACTCGATTCTGTATAAAAGTTGAAAAGTGCACCCCATTTTATAATGAGAAGTCAGCAGTTTTTTTTTTCTTCTCTTTTTTTAATTAATCAGCGACTTCATCATCCATGACACTATGATGATGCATGTTTGGTGTTGTGGAAAAAAATCAACAAAGGATTTGTTTTGAATGAAAAAAAAAAAAAACGACGTTTCTGGGACGATAAGGGCGTGGAGTAAATAAAACTGAGACTACCTGAGCGAAAAATTGAGTGGGAGGAAAGTAAAAAAAAAATGAAGAAAAGAGTGTGTTGATGAGAATCTTCGTCATCGTTTGCTTTAACACACACGCGATTGAGGCACTCGCATATAACTTTGTAGTCGTCGTGGATATAATCCACCGAGCAACCATAAGAAAGACATATCGTCCTGTGACGTTTGAACAAAACAGACCAGGGCTTGGTTGTGTCCCGGATCAACGAGCCAACGACCACCACCGTTGTCACCGCTGCTGTTGGAACCGAGTTTTCTACCCATAGACCAAAATTCCAGGATAGATGGAATGCGGGGAAATATGAGATACTCCTCGAATTGAATATTTTAACCATGCAAATCAACTCCGTTGACTTTTAATAGGTGTGAACTACCATTTTCAGAGATTCAACGAAGAGTCCTGAAACTCCCTGCATACTGTTACAGAACCTACTTCAAGTCTTTAATTGAAAATTACTCACTCGAAAACTTTCACCGTTGGCGGCGCCACGACATGAGCAAAAGTCCGCCACTTTTCGTGATTAAATGAAGAGCCCTGATGAACTTTCATTTACACTTTCTATAGACTCAACATTTTTTGTAAATTTAGGATAAAAATTCGACACACTTCAAAATTAGAGCATCCAAAAATAATACCACGTATTGTTTTATCAAACGTACGACACTTGGACGTACGCGTGAGATCGTCGTTAGTTTTTGTGGCGCAGGAGGGCAAACGAAAAATTTCAATTTTTTAACGACAAAACTTTTTTTTCGACTGATAAAAATCATTCGAAAAATATCCTGCCCAGTAGATGGCAATTAAATAATAAAACGATAAGTTTAATGATTGGCTTTCCTGCCAGCATTCTATGCCTTTTCAAATATTACTTTTTACCGTTCTGTTACTAAGATTAATTGAGACCTAATATAAATAGTTAAGGATCGTTCTATACGTGCCCAAATTTGAGTATCGGCGGTATTGAGCACGATGAAAGCCTACTATAGCCTATTGGAAATCAGCAAACGCCGAAAACATTCGGTAATTCAATAAAACGAGTGTCCCATCTCTCCTGGACTTTACCTGAATATATATTATCTCCTTTTTTCTTTCTTCCATTCTCTCTCTATTTTTGTGCTGCCCTTTTTTCTGGAGCTTTGACACCTGACAGCTAAATAATATATTGAGGAACTTTATTGAGAGAGAACTCTGTGATAAATGTCGTCATATCGTTCGATCGCCCTTATGATTTTGCTGTTATGATGCTGCTCGTTATAAAAAATATTATCCGCAGTTTACGTTTAATTTAAAGCACAGAGCTTACTTAATTTAGTTAGAAACATTACTCGGGGATATTACGTAAGATAAAATATATTTCAACTGATCTTTCGGTGTGGCGAATCCTCGGCCTGAGTGCTCCTAAAACCATCCAGCCACGTCGAATATTCCCCGAGATTATAATTCCTCGCTTCTAAAGTGCTGCATTTGAAATCGAATTTCCTAATCGTGGAAACTAATTTCAGCCCCATTGCGTACAATTTTGATCGCAAGAACTCAAAGTATTCCGATGAGAGAGGGAGAAGAAAATATTCTCAGATTACACTCAGATAAGTTCTTATTACTTCCTACACTCTTAACTCGTTTAAAATTGCATATCTTATTTGAATATATATATATATTCTATCAGGGTCGATGCATTACATAAATGATCGTGTTGGGTCTCAGTGCGGGTAATATGAGAGTAGGAAGATTTTTAACATTTTTTAAAATTACTCATTGCCTTTGCGATTGGCTGAAAAATGTGAAAATCATCGAGGGCTTTCGCGCTAGAAAAATCTTGGAAAATTATTCGTACTCTCGCACGATTTTAATCCATCCCCTTCCATTTAGTAGAAATTTTTCTCCCGAGAGATCTCGGCCGGAGCTGCTTCGGGGAAAGTGCCGCAGAGTCAAAGGGGGGAAAAGCCTGTTGTGATAGAGAAATGCATTTTTTCAAAGCTGTATAGTCGTATATAGAAGCTTTCTCGTATATAAAAGAATATATATATATATATTCTATACATATATATATATATAGTATCGAGTTGACGGTATGAGCCCACACAGTGTGCGGGAGTAACGAGATATGAGGGGCGAAGTTATCGAGAATGCGAGAAGGAGCATTAACGAACCGAATAATTTGGAAAAGCAGCAAACAGCTCGAGCATAACGTAATTGTGTAAAATTGTAATATAAGATGCGGTTTCGTTGTAGAAAGTGTGAGGAATTTTATGAATGTTCTTGGCACGCTAAATATTTAATTGATGAAACTCACCCTCGTTTTCAAAGTACTTGAATATCCGGATATGTATGTATACCTACAACAGAAAAAAAAAAAAAAAATGAGCAATTAGGAAATATTCGCCAAGATATTTATGATAATTTTTATCACTTTTTTTTACGAACGCGAATCAGACAGGAGAAATGAAACGTTATAAAAATATATACATATGAAAAAAATATTGACTCTGTATTCAACGAAACTTTCCCATTTCTTGAATATAATTTCGGATCTATGAGAAATATATCAGATATATGTCGTATATATATATATCTGAAAACAATATATAATAAAAGATACATTTCTGTCACTTTTTTACTGCCGCTAATTCTTTATTATTCCTGACAAATTAAAACTATGCACATTTTTTCAATTTTTCTTGAATTTTGTTTTCCTTCAAGACACGCAAATTTTGAGCTCACTCGATGTATCGATTTTCCAACACTTTCGATAGGGACATTTTCCCGAGACCAGAGTAAAAATGTCGAGGGTGTTTCTTGACCGAATTGATAGAGAGAAAGAGTACAAAAAAAAAAGGACTTTTAACGACCGCCACTTCAGGAGTCCGATATATCGTGGATCGTCAGAACGGAATGGACTCGCTCCCGAGAGAAAGAGAGGGAGAATTCAAGCCAGCAGCGCTTACCGTTGGTTCAAAGACTGTCATTCGTTTCTAAGATCTCTAAGTTGTTTTTTTTTTTTTCTTCCTTTCGACGTGAAAGCTCCAAATACCCTCGTATCTTCGTTCTTGCGTTTCCTGTGTCTCTCGCACCCGTGACAATCTTGCCGTGAAGAAGGAAAAAGCTTCGGGGGAATCTTTATAGAATCCATCTCGTCGTCCGTGACGAGGGTCTCGTGGACAGTCTCTTGGATCTTTCGCGGTGGCATTTTCTCGCACAAACATCGATCACGAAGTTCTATGTAATGTTTCTATATATATATATATATCAAAACAGAGAAGCTTTTCGTCCAACAGACAATAAACGAGAAGGACAATTTTTGCTCGATTGGTAAGAAAAAAATATCCGTATCAGCACCGAAACTCTTAAACAATTTTAAACGAGCCTTTTTGCAAAATCCATAAATTATCCGCCCTTGACTTTTTCGTCGAGGGTATATTTACGTCCCCGCCCCAACGTTCGTGCTCACTGTCTCGAGCGACTATTGGAATGATTGTTGAGGGAGCGATATTCATTCGATTCCGTGAGAGAGCCATTAAAAGGAATTAGCCCAGGACTCTGTTATAACGGGGAAGACAGGGCTTGAGAGGACTCGTCGTCCCGGGCATTACAATCTCCACAGTCAGTTTCTCTTTGGTTTCTTCTCGCTCTTTCTTGATAAATCAATTGCTCGAGACGAGAATTCCTTCGTTGGCGTATAGTAGTCTCAAGAATTTTATTTAATCCAATTTTTAAGGGCACATTCATTCTCTCCAGTTGCTACTTTTATCTCATTTACAGTTTGAAAATTATAAGATAGAGTAGAAGATAAAGAGATAGAGAGACAATTAAGTAATATTTAACGATCACGATAAATCACGTAAAGAATTACAGCAGAGTGTGTGTGTGTGTGTGCATGGACGTCGTATCAGTGCCAAGAATATTTTTATACACGTACAATTGAAACATATCTCTCTTGATAGTTTAATCATTTGAATAATACATTTATTTATTTATCAACCTGTAATTTTGAGATTGTATTGTCAAAAAAATCTCTGCGTTCAGTCCCTATTTTTTCTCTCTTTTTTGAAATATCTATACATATGGACGAAGAGAAACGACTCTATTACGCTGACCCGAAGAACTCTCTTTCCACTCTCGTTTCTTTGTCACGTAAGGCGTCCAGACTGGCTTGGGATCATATATCTCTCACCCGTGAGAAAGTATACCACTTGTGCCCGGTCATAGATATCCATCTATCGTATGAAACTTTTTCTATCTATTTTTTTTTTTGTTTCTTTTTTTTTTCGTTCCATCTTCAAGAAATATGGATCTTTACCCTTCCCCTTTTTCGCGTGTCTCTATATTACGACAGACACCTCACGTTCGATTCTATACAACATTAATCGAAATTGATCGAATACTTTTCACACCTGAGAAAAGGATTTGAGCGATAAATCCAAATGGAAATTTATACCCTGAGCTGGCGACACATTGACCGAAAATAAATTGACCGAAAAATAGTGTTGGGTCTATTTTACCAAATTTCATATCAAAGGAGAAAGTAATGAGAGAGACATTTTTTTTTTGGGATAAATTCAACATGAGAGGAATTTCCAGCAGTTATGCTAGGAATTTCAGGATGACATTTTATTGAAGCCCTAAAAAGTGGCAATCTTTGTCCATTTGAAATGCCAATTAAGGGTGTTTGCATACATTTTAATTCAAAAATTTAACAAGAATTCCTAGCTAATTTCATGAATTCTGTGATAAATATTGAAACGGTAAAAAGCGACTAGGTCGATCAATATCCTACGGAGGATAAGCGAGTGTACTTGAGAAAAGTCTGGTATTTAATTATCCACTGATACTTGAATATACTCGGACAAAGAGTGGGTGAAGAATGTAGAAATTTCGTTATAAAATCGTGATTCGAATAAAAAAAAAAAATTGAGCAAAAGAAAGAGATGAAGAAAAGGAAAATTAAGAAGTTTTATGATTAAAAAGCCAACGCAATGCTCTCTCACCCTCACTTTTCTAGACTCTAGCAACTGCAAAGATTAAACGGGATTGAGAGAAATGGAAATTAAGTGATGGAAAATTTTAAAAGTAGAAGCGATAAAGTTTAGTGAAAAAGAGCGATTCTTAAGAGTATCCCCGCAGCCTCATCGATCATCAGGTAAATCTTGAGGTTTTAAACACGATTTTCCGAAAACTGATATATTATATTTATATTTACACCCTATATTACGAGTATGTACAGCAAGGCCTCGTTCCCAACGAGCTTGTTCTCCTGCGTTTACCTTAAGACCAATTTTCCTCTATTCTTGGCCCCATGAAATATTAAACGAAGAACCTAAAAGGCAACTGATAAACGCTCGGCAAAGCTTTCATAAAATTCTGTACTCATTTCCCATAATGGAAAGATCGCAATGAGCGAGAAAGTCGATGAATATTCAGCGTGGGTATACGCATCGATAAGATAATAATTATATTGCAGCAGGGTGAGATGCCTCAAGCCTCACATGTTTATATGCATAATTGAGACACCGCTGAGTCACTTGATATATATATATGTGTAGGTACGTAGTTCAAAGATTTGATCTGATAAAATTCCAACAATTTGTAAATTGAAATGTTTCTATCCAAAGACTCTCACTCACATTGTATTTTCACTTTTTTTTTCCATCACTCGCTCTTTGCACTTGTAATGAAAATAAATGTTGCGTCAAGTACCGTGAGATAACAGAGTCGTTGAGTGTGGGATTATCGTTAAAGAGTTAGTTTTTATGCGCGTGAGGAAGCCGAGAGAATGAGAAACGAGTGACAAATTAACGAGGTACGCAAAAGATGAGAATAAAAGTAAAAAATTATCCTTCTCAAGATTATCGTCGTATAAAAGCGTCAAGTGAGAAAGTAGACAATTTATCATGAGAATAAAAGTGAGCGTAGTAGAGTGATGAGTAGACGAAAATTAAGTTTATTGAAATAAGATGAGAGAAAATTAATTTCTAAAAGCAATTTGGAGAATATTTTATATTCGTTATTATATTCGAGCTATAATTAGTTGTAATGAACGATCATTATTGTCATCAATTTCTCTCAAAAACAACGTCTGTACAATTATTATCAGTTAAAAGAAAAGTTTTATATATTGTGTGTTTGTATGTGCGTGTGTTGACTGTGTTGGCAGCCCAATTACGACGATAGAGAGAGAGAGAGAGAGAGAGAGAGTTAGAATGGGTATAAGTAGATAAAGAGCCGGAAGTAGCGAGAAAGAGGAAGAAACCGCGCGTTCCTAGTCATTATATATGGTGGGGTGAGGAAGTACCCCGATTGTGAAGGGTCACACGAAGCTGAACAATGCATGAATACGGCGGTGAGGATGCAGCAGGAGTGATCGAAGTCAACTACTTTTCTTATTCTTCTTCATTCTCTATACCCGAGGTATAAACCACCCACACAGACACACACAGACACAAACACAGGCCAGCAACACGCGTCGGACAAGCCTCGGTACATTTACGCCCTTACACGTCAGATCTCTTTATAGTCTATAAGCGCTATTGCTAAAGCGTGAAATAAGCAAATAAGTCTTTTTTTTAATATATGTAGATAGACGAGAGAGGGATATATATATATATTTTTAGATAAATAATTTCCCTATATGTCCAAACAAAAATTATTATTTCAAGAAATAACATGGGATAATTTGGCACAAGAGTAGAAAATTCCTTGAGTAGATATAAAATTTCGGCAAAGTGTTAAAAATTAATATAGAAAAAAAAATGTATCTTGGTGATTTGGTTGATTCGCTCGTTTTTTAAAAATGTATTTTAGTTGATTTTTTTTACGTGAGATATTTTATTATAGAACAGGCTATGAATCACGTCAGCATTTTGCTATTGTTGCATCACCTTTTTTTCGGTTTATCAAATCTCGTATCATTGGTATCTCATCGATCGCTCGGATAAGCTCCAATGCGACTGTGTCAACCCAAATTCGCCAATGCTAGCCGAATTAGTTAAACGTAAAGTTTGTGACAAGATATTGTAACTATTTTACAAGAGATCCACAATTCGTGCTCTCGTGAGAATGAAATAATGGGACTTTGAAGAACGATTATATATTCCAACTGACAATGAATCCATACCGCGCGAGAGTGCGGTCTAAGCCAGAGGCGATCCAATTTGGGCGATTTACTCGGCAAGTACTCTACAGTACTGCACAATATACAGCACTCTAGAGCAATACTCAAGATTTCTACTTCAAAGCTCGATGTGCAATTCACGCGAAATATTTTAACTCCGCAGTTTTATCGTTGATGACAAAATTAATTACATAATAATACGACGGGGTTATAGAGATTGAAATTCTCTAACGAGGCTGACACGTTTTTCGATACTCATATGCCAAAATATCGATCACGCTATTACGATTAATAAACGATTAGACCTTTTTAATTATTCAAACACGACGTTGAAATATAATAATTTAATTTTTCCACGTATGCGATACTCGTATATGTATATTTCACTAATCGATATAACGTGTGTGCCATTACTTTGCGTTGCACCAATTTATACGGTGAACCGCGAGCAATATTTTATAATACTGCTCGACATGTACCACCCCCCCACCCCCATATACACTCATACACAAGCACATTTCTGTTCAAATATTAGCGATCTCTGGTTGTTTACAATTCTGACCTATAGTGTGTAACGAGAATCATCGCTGCAGAACGATCGAGTATACTTATACTATTTGTATAATTACCGCAGCAAATACATTTTGTTTAATTTGAAAATTTCACAAAGTATCTGCCTACATTTTTAAGAGCAAATTATTTGGGACATAAAAAATGTAAATTTGTAAATTTGACCCTTGCAAAGTTATGATGTAATAAAAATTTTATATACATCATTGAAACCGGACGAATCCATCGTCCTTTCGAATCTCTCTCATAGAAAAATACGAGAGAGCAAGAGGGAAAAGGAGAGAGACGTGGGGAGAGAATAACAAAATCCCTGCGGACTTTGAAAACGACCGGAAGGACAGACCGTCCGGGACGCTGCCAACGCACGATATAGGGAGTCAAAACGGAAGAGGAAGCTCGTATATAGTGGTCTGTAACGACCGTCAGAACTAAAACCGTGTATGACGCTCTCTCTCTCTCTCTCTCTCTCTCATTCTTTCCATCTCGCTATGACATTAATCGAACCCTCCACTCGTCAGAGATTTACAGACAATCCTACTGCTTTGTATATATAGTAATAAAGATAATAATAATAAAAAGCATCAAGTGCAAATAAACTTTAGAATCTATATATATAGAGTCTGTTATAAAATACTTTTTTCGTTTGGTCGAAATTTCGTTTTTCAAACGCAAAGTCCTCATTAAAATCTGATAAAAGTTTCTTCATTCGCTCTTAGCCCGGCATCAACTGTACAAAATGGAGAAATAAATATGTAACAGCGTAAAAGATGATAAAATCGAAATCTCGTTATTACCAGAAGAATTTACTAAGTCTGGTAAATTGGAACCGGCGTATTATATGTCTGTCGAAGAGAGGAAAAATTGCCTGCGGCTCGGATAAAATATATATAGGTATATATATATATAGCTTGGAGTTAGGATCGAGAAAGTTTCGTTCGTTGTCTGGCATAAACGGCCATCTCTCGCTCGTATGGGAGCTGAGATCGCGACCGAGAACGAAATAAATGTCGATGTAAAGTTCGCTGGGTGAAATTCGCAAGAGCAAAAACTTTCAAAAATTTTGCCCATTTTTCACATTGCTCATTGCGACAATGCGAGTTACTCGCTATTCGTATATCCGAGGAATCGCTACTCTCGACTCTGAGCTAAATATTTCTTCGACAAGAACGTCGACAATATGTACATATATATATATATATAAATGACATTTTGAGAGCTTAATAAAGGGGCTCCTGTTTTGCGAATGAGAAGATTCAGACAATAATATTATATGCAAAAGAAGACAACGAGAGATGAGCACAAGACCAAAAACTAGCAAGATGGTTTATATGCATCGAAACGTTTCTCATCTCGTCTTTTGTATATCCAGCGATGCGAAAAGCAATTTTCAAGCTTCTTGATAGTCGCGTCACGGATCGCGTGCCTTGATTCGAAACGCTCTCTCTCTCTCTCTCTCTCCTTCTCGTGAGCTAGCGAGCCATCATAACGCTGCAGTTGCACCAGTACAACGGGGTAAGATTGGACGAAACAAAAGGTACAAGCGAGAAAGAAAAGAGTCATCTCTCTCACTGGGCTTTGGAGACTCTGCGGAGGGTCTGTCGTTTATATGATGCACGTATTTCGGGAGCTGGTTATAAATCAACGCGAAGAAGAATGAAATAGAAGAGCCGCGCCAAGAGCGGTCAGTGGGAGAAAATCCAGAGGCGGAAAAAGGTGGAGGCTGTTTTTGGTAATCCAGATGACAGAATCACGTTTCACAAGAATTCTGTCATCTACCATTGGTCAGTTTTATCTTTTATTTCACGAAATATATACCGCGATTACGCACGTAGAATATATATATATATATGAAAAACACAACGTAACCCGATTAATTTTAGTTTCATATTTGCAAAAAAATCATTAATAGATAGAATTAATGCCAATCAAAATATCAGCAAAATAATAGACATCGATGTCAAATATTCAAAGACTGGACCATTTTAAGGAAAAAAAAAAAAAAAATTGACAAAAAAAATATATATTTCATTATTGCTCAGGCAACAAGATTATATTTCACATGCGGTATCAAATCTCTATTGAAGCCTAACGAGCCAAAGGGATAGATACTGCAGTCAAAGTCTATCTCAAACAGTCCCCTTTGTCTCTCCCATCCTATTATATGTATATCGAGCAGCATTATGGCAGAGCTTTCGAAGGGCTCGTCGCTCGTATACGGAAAGGGAGAGAGAGAGAGAGAGAGGGAGAGAGCCCCTTTATACGTCACTATAACGAGGATTAACTCATTATAGCGCAACGAATATTCAACGCTCTCGATTAAGACCCTTAGAGGCAAAGCAGGAGAAGGAGAAGGAAGAAAAGCGAACTAAACAGCTTCTGTGTGCAGTTTCGTGGGGAATACTTGGGGCTCGCTGCCCGTTCTGCGAACTTTGAGAGTACCTAATCGTCTTATAGGTCGTCCGGAGGTAATGGCCATTGGTGCAAGACGTGCATTAATCTCGGGATCCGTACGACGCCCTCTCACTCTCTCTCTCTCTCTCTCTCTCTTTCACCCTTGAAAGGACGCGAGAGAAGGGAAGGTCGAGAGGGCGAGACTCAGTGTGTTCGCGCGAGCGCTGCTTTATATGCAACGTGCATATTCTCCATAGAAGATTCTCCAGGATTCTTGCGTGAGAGAAACTGAGCGCGCGTCTCGACATCCCAGGCGAAGATCTAAGATGAGAAAGTGCGATGGTGGATTACAAATTCTCAAGGGTGGGCGACAACGTAACACGCTCCAATATTCCTCACTATGGATTGGTTCGAAAATTAAACAAGACACGGGTCACCCATTAAATACACATTTTATATATGACAAACTGCATCAGCACACAAATATTTTGCTGATAAGAACAAATGTGATTCGTTAAAAAAAATTTAATCCTGGATTTCATTCTCTATCTCTAGATGTCAAAAACTACAAAAGAGTGCAGCCACGAACATCCTGATGAAATTTGTCCTCCCTTTGACCTTGTGTACGCGGGTATTACGCGAGTACACTGTACAAATTTGATCGATAAACTGCATCAGCATACACATTGCAAATAAGAACAAATGTGATTCGTTAAAGAAAAATTTAATCCTGGATTTCAATCTCTATCTCTAGATATCAAAAACTTCAGAAAAGTGCAGCCACGAACATCCTGATGAAATTTGTCCTCCCTTTGACCTTGTGTACGCGGGTATTACGCGAGTACACCGTACAAATTTGATCGATAAACTGCATCAGCACACATTGCAAATAAGAACAAATGTGATTCGTTAAAAAAATTAATTCTGGATTTCAATCTCTATCTCTAAATGTCAAAAACTACAAAAGAGTGCAGCCACGAACATCCTGATGAAATTCGCCCTCCCTTTGACCTTGTGTACGCTGGTATTACGTGAGTACACCGTACAAATTTGATCGATAAACTGCATCAGCACACAAATATTTTGCTAATAAGAACAAATGTGATTCGTTAAAAAAATTTAATCCTGGATTTCAATCTCTATCTCTAGATATCAAAAACTTCAGAAAAGTGCAGCCACGAACATCCTGATGAAATTCGCCCTCCCTTTGACCTTGTGTACGCTGGTATTACGCGAGTACAGGGTACAAATTTGATCGATAAACTGCATCAGCACACACATTGCAAATAAGAACAAATGTGATTCGTTAAAAAAATTTAATCCTGGATTTCAATCTCTATCTCTACATGTCAAAAACTACAAAAGAGTGCAGCCACGAACATCCTGCTGAAATTCGCCCTCCCTTTGACCTTGTGTACGCTGGTATTAAGCGAGTACACCGTACGAATTTTAGCATGAAAGTCAAATCAAACGGTCATCGAACTGTTCACAGACGAATTCTCCGACTTATGCTTGGATATAAATTCCATCTGCATATATATTTATATGTCTACATCGAGCATGTATATATAGAGCGAAGAATTGACGTTGCAACGAAACGGTTTGCTCGTTGGTATGCAGCTCGCTCGATTGCCCGGGTACGCGTTTCCTTTTTAGTTCCGGCTGTGAATACGCCTTAGCTTAGAACCAGCAGGATCGAAAGAACCAGAGGGCCGATAGGTGCAATGTGTTTCTATATATATATATATATATATGGGCAGCAGTAGTTTAGTGCATAGGCAGACCAGGCAGGCTCTGGTGCATCGTAAGCGATAAATCCTGGAGCTGCCTCTATTAGGGGTTGAGGGAGAAAGAGAGAGGGAGGGAGGGGGGGGGGGGGTTTGCAGAGAATCTCCTTGCAAAAGCATCAGCCGAAAGGAAGAGAGAGAAAGCTCAGAGACTCGCCAGAAGTGCGAGCTCGAGCACAAAATCACCACCGACTCCGCTCCTCTATCGTCTCATTCCCCTTTTCCTTCCAGCCGAAAAGTGGCACCCCTCTCAGAGATGTACGGAATTTGAAAACGCCATTAGCAGTTCCAGATCGTCGCGCTTGATCGATTCTGGATTATCGCGACCAGAGCAAGAGAGAGAGAGAGAGAGAGAAAGTGAAGGAGGGAGGAAAGTGGCGAATCTATGTATATATCAGCGAACAATATGGAGTATCTATATATATGGGAAATGGAATGAGGATAAGAGAGCAAAAACGAACAGCGTAATCCGATCCTCGGATTCATTCGATTAGACTCGATGAGAGAAAGAACCCAAATGGCCATGTGACTAAATTTTTTCTTTCTCATCTATTTTCTCGACTACCTCATTTGTCGCCAGAACTTTGTATATATTATACATACGTTTTTGTTAGTCTGATTGTGAGAGCTCTCGCTTTATAATTTAAGATTTTGCTTGAATAGTTGAGACAATCGCTTATTTTTTTTTACCAATCGACAACGATACTGTGGGGAAAAAAAAAAGTTTCACAGATAAAAAATTCAAAATTTTTTCGTAAATCGCTCTAAAAGATTTTTATATCTGATAAGAGTAAGATAGCGAAAGGTATAGTATAGATATATTGAAGGCTCAAATTAATCTTTAATTGATAACGAAAATGTACGATGAAAAGTTTTCAAATTTTGACATATTCATTCTTCTTCTCCACTTTTTAACTGTACAATATTTTGGCAGTCACAAGCATATGGATTTTTTGAAAAATACCAATTTTATTCTCGTAATGTTACCAATTTAACTTAAAAGCCTCCCAATTATCCTCGACTTGTCCTTAAAAATATCAAACTCGTCATCCACAATGACAAACTACTAACTATATATTCACGCAATACATCGACGAGAAAAAAAGGAAATAATATTCCACGGTTCATAGTACTCTCGGGCATCCTCCCACGTCTCTTGGTTTGTTCCTTTCTTATTGTACACTCTGTGATTATAATATCACTTCCTCTCTCCCTTTCATTTTTCTCCCCTGTACAAATAAAATATATTATAACGAGATATAATATATTCGGTTTTTTTTTTGAATGAATGAGACTAACAATAGATCGAGTCGAGCCGTTGTAGAATTTTTTTATTTCAACGCCGGGCACATTTACTCAAATTTTATAAAAGCACCGAAATAATTAATGGGCGCTCGCTGGTCGTTTACCAAAGATAATTGAACTAGACTCGTCGACCATGTTTTTTTTCCTCTCTCTCTCTCCCCTCTCTCTTTGTCTCTCACCAACGTTCAGCTCTCGACATTGACATTGTTCTCGTCATTATTCCTCCTCGTTTATAACGTGCCAATGTGAGAGAGTGAGTTTTCGCTGTCTCTCGGTAGCGCGCGAGCGAGTCTATGGAAGCGCAAAATGGTTATTATCTCCGGGACCGCAGACATAGCTCGCTGAGCTCGTGATTTACGAGGGAGGCCTGGTGTCGCTACCACCTCGGATATTCCACTCTATACTAGCGACAGAGAGAGAGAAAGAGAGAGGGAGGGAGGGAGGGAGGGGGAGAGAGAGAGAGAGAGAGAAAGAGCATTCATCTCTCTCAAGTTAATGCTCGATCGACAACTCGTTTCCGGCCTACCTACGACGAGAAAATTGCAATTCTCATCATAACGACGTGAGCACAGAGCGAACCGCGAATAGTACACATATATATATATACAAAAGAGGGATCTTTCTCGAAGATGAGAATGACAATTCGAAGAACTAACCTTGTAACGTCTCACAAGAACTTGTTTAAAAAATATCTGGTCACCAAAATATCTCGAAATCGATTACAATTGCCAAATTTATCAAGATTTTGAACTGACAATTCAATTGAGTGAAACAAAGGAAATAATAAAAAATACTTGGCTCGTTTAACTTTTTTACAGATAGTTCCAATCAAAATTCTCTGCTCTTTCTTATATACTCATTTACTCGCATATGGTTTTCACACATCAATAGTCTCGTAATCCTGCCACGTAATTGGCGCGAGAACCCACCGAGCCTCTTGATACATATTTGGTAAATTCATTTATTCGCTTTTCATCGGCAGAAAATTTCATCGGATGAAATTATATTACTCCATCGCTACATTCACTCGGTCATAACTCGTCAGAGCCACTTCCGGTGTACTTATTTTCGTCTCGGGAACGAAATGCTATAGTCGGATATCGAGACCGGAAGTACGCTCTACGAACTTTTATCCATCTCTGGATAAAATTATGTATACTCGAGTATTCAACACGGAACGAAACTATTTTTGACCGAGAACATATTCCAAACAGTCGTTTATCATTTACGAAGGAGGCTCGGAAATATGAAACTGAGGAAAAGGACCATGAATCATTTTTAAACTTTTTTTTTTTTGCGAGTGAGAAAAAAAACATTACAGTGTTTGAAATTATTCTTTTGACAGCGAATCGCTCAATTTGGCTGATGAATCGGTGATGCATCTATAAAAATTTGCACACACCGCGTCAGGCAAAATTTCATGACCTGCCCGGCTGTTCGGTCACTCGTGAGCTGTACGGGCTTTGAATTATTTGCTACACAAGACGCAAAGTCACGTTGCTTCAGCATGTCCCGTGTAAATATGTAGGAGGGGCAAACACGAGCAGCGAATATTAGCCCCATGCATTGAAGGAAAATGTGAAGAAAACTGAGTAACACGCGAATTACATTGGCGGATTTCAATACTAAGCCGAGCTACGAAAGAGAGAGAGAGAGAGAGATAAATTTTCGTCGTTTTGCTAAATAATATAAAATGAGTGGATTATTTTTACAGCCTCTCATTTTTCTCTGCGACGAGAGCGAGTCGGAGATAACTCGCGAAAATTTATAATAATTTTTCTCGTCACGTTTCGATCAGGAACAATTTATTCCAAGTAAAAACTTTGTCTATTAATTCAAAATATTGAGATTGAAATAAAAATATTTATCTTATCTTTTCGTGCTGATTATGAAGCACGACATGAGCATTCAATATTGAATATGTGCCAAAGATGATAATATCAGAGTCTTATCACGAATGTGACAAATATTTTTGATAACGTTTGTATGGACGATCGAAAATAAAAAATATGAAACAGGAAGTGAGGATCGACATAATGTTTGTCTTACTTTATATGCAAGGCACGTTTATCAGTGACCATTTCCGTTATATAAGTGAGGAAGAACGAAGAAGGGATCACTATGAGGAATTTTTACAGATTTATGATAATTGAATGTATTTTTTTGCCAATCAACCAACGAAATCCAAAAATTTAATTGCAATCTCTATAAAATTTTTGACATTTTTATTAATCGATTTCAGGGCTGATAATGGCCACCAGTATATATTTCGTGCTTTGTACAATCACCAGGAGGATTTCTGGAGAAAAGTAAACAATCGTTTTTACAAATAATTAATTGCACATAGACAAAGTCCACAGATCAATAAATCATTTATTGTTTAACGATACGTAAAGTGGAAGAAAAAAAAAAAAGAATCTCGGGAAATTTGAGTGTTGGTTGTTGTTGTCCCACTTTCCAATGTGGCTCCATCTCGCATTGAAAAGTCATTTGGACAAATTAACTACGTGCACCTGCTATCTTTTATTTGTTCGATTTTTTTTTTTTTTTTTCAACGTTTTGGCTCACCAATTGCATTTTTTTCATGTCCGAGTCAGCTTGTACGACACATGTACCGTTTAGTTGCTCGGCCCGAAACAAACTGCTCAATTTGTGGTCCGCCAGCAAGTAAACGCGAATAGCTGAGTCGCCATATATATGTATGTGTGAGCTGCTCTCTGCGACGACGAGAATTTTCACAAATAGGGCAACGACAATTTCTCTCCCGCTCTTTGCTCTCTCTCTCTCTCTCTCTCTCTCTCTCTCTCTCTCTCTCTATTGGGCAAAGGAAGCGGGAAAAAGAGCTGAACGCTTTATACTCGTATATCGATTCGAATCTAAGACCAAAGAGTTTAATCCACGAGGTTTGGGCTGTTGGTGAGCTTTGTGTACGATAAATCGTAAATCCCGTAATTTATCAACACTCGTGATATAGGCATGCACACATTGCTCTCTCGTTGTTTTAAAGCATAGAAACAAAGAAAGACAGAAAGAGAGAGAGAGAGAGAGAGAGAGAGAATAGCAGGCGTTGTCAACGCATAATAACGCCAGTGGCAAAGAGAGAACACGGAGTAGCTCTCTCGGTAGCGCAATATCGTGAAACGTGCTTGGGACCATTTACATTTTCCGTCGTATCGCTCGGAATATCTGCCCTGGTATTTGCGTCTATGAGTACTTGCTCCCTTATATATATATATAGAGACAGAAAACGTACCCTCACCAGGTAAACTGGAGTATATCTATATAGATATGCCGACTCAGACTGAGACGACAATCTCTCGTATTACGTGATCGACGTTTTGGGCACGGAGTTGTCACAAATCACGAAATTCCCGTCCAATATACACAAATATGAGATATAATTTATCGTTCGTAAAGAAATTGTCAAATGTCTCGCAAATATTAATCTTCGATCTCTTCGTATCCCCGAATGTGACACAAGAAAGGGTAAAAAGTATCAACAATGATTCAATGTTTTATCTCGTCTCTGATATCTTGTTGAAAATGCAATAAGACGAGGAGGAAATGGTACAAACAGCCATGCTTTCTGCATGGACCGGCGATTTTGTCAAAAGAAATTGAGAAAATAGTTAAAGATGAAGTTTGTACAAGAGAAGAAGCCGCCGTGAAATTTGATACAGGAAGCGAGATATTTGCCATTGATGATGCTCGTTTGTACGTAATACGAAAACGATATATTAAGAAACTGGAGCACTTATCGGGTTTTTCGGTAGAGACGGGACAAAAGAGAGAGAGAGAGAGAGAGAGAGAGAACTTTGCAATTGCAGAATGGAAAAGAAAGCTTCGAGGTCTTTGGCGGGAGAATAGACGAGAAGAAGAGGAACTCTCGGACAATCCGGTGATTCAGAAATGTCGAGTTCATATATATATATATATATACCTGTATATAAATGGCGTACTTATATCTTGGTGGGATGTACGATAGGATGAACAAAAAGAGAATGAGAAAGAGTAAAAAAGATCAAGCAGCTGCAAAACCTCTTTTCCTGGTGGTATAATACGACAGCAGGGTGGTATCAGCGACAGAACCCAGAAGCAGAAATATATATATATATACGAGATGTAAGGAATGCCCTTAACTGCCGGCAAGAGTAGCCTCTTGCTCATGTCAGCTCTATAGCACATATATATATATATATACCTGTTTATTGTATATATGTACCGTACAGTCTTGCAATGCGCGAGAGAGTCACTTGCGAGAAGATACAGCACATACCAGAAAATAATAGCGTCGATGATTTATATATATATATATTTACGATTATACGCTTTTTGCACTATAGGAAGAATCCACAAATCACGATCCAAGCTGCGTTGATTAAGAACAAATGCAAATAAAATCACGTTCATACCCTCTCATAATATTCAAACTCATGAAACTTCATGACATTTGTCGTATTATTTGATTCATCTCTTGTGATATTCGTTATTTACTTTTGATATTTCATTTTTTTTTTTTTTTTTTCACTTTTAAGCGATGTGTATTCTTATCTTTGAGCAGTAAATTTCAAATTATCAGATTATTCTTTGAATAAGATGGAATTCAGACAGTGGGAATGTCGATTTTAAATTGTTAAATTAAAATTGTTACATGGTGATGTGTCGATTTGAAGAGACTCAGACTTTCATACTTTTAAACTCAAGAATTGACGATTGTACGATGTCATATTGACGTCATCGATACTCGCGAGATATCGAGAGATCTCGAAAACGCGATTTCTATATCTTGTCGACGAAATTTTCTGCTGAGATCGGCATTTCTCCGTGGCATTGTATATCGTTATGTGTAACATATACTGTCGTCTCTCTCTCTCTATATATATATATATATATATATGCACGCCAGTATAACGCCTCGTCACATCATCGGAATGCAATCTTCGGATTCCTGCAGGTACATCTGTTTGATACGCTATCAACGCCACGAGCCCGAAGCCACAATACTGCACCAGCTAAATGGAACGCCGCTCTATTCTCCTGTGGGAGAATTCTTGAGATTGCACCAAAGATCAAGGAGCAGCGGGAACAAGAGTTTACCCGAGTTTACGTTATATTGACCTATTACCTTGGGCTTGACCCTCTCTTCGATAATAAGATACGCGAGAGAGAGAGAGAGAGAGAGAGAGAGAGAGAGAGAGAGAGAGAGAGAGAGAGAGAGAGAAACTCGTTGGGTGAAAGGCAAGTTTACATTGTACAGCAATGTATAATTTCCTTCATCAGACTTGTAGCTTTACATGATGGAAAATGTGTGACAATTACAGGGTTAACCAGTTAGTGTTCTATGGAATTTTATTCTCTGTATGATAGAAAATCGATTTTGCGATTTTTCTTGACAGATGCCATTAAAGAACCCAAACGTTGTACAATGTGGAATGAGAGGGGCCTCACCAATGAACCCTTCAACAATTTTCAACGCCAACGAGCATATTTTCCTAATGTATTTATCGCTAGGGTGATTGTAGCCACGTGCCACTCCACATTTTACCTCTCCGTCAACGCTTTTCTGAGCCACGAAGCTATTATGGCATCCTAGCCGCAAACCCTGACAAATATAATTATGTATAAAACAATATGGCTGGTTATAAAAAATAAAAAAAAATCATAACGAGTTTATGCTCTGAACCATGTGAATGGTCAACAAATGGTGACTTCTCACGCTCTGCGATAGTCCTGTTGGAAAATTGATCAAATTAGCGAGCCCAATATCTTTGCTCAAATTTCCTGTTCAATGAGGCATGTAAAATCGGCTCTGAGAGGCCATCAATTGCCTAGAGATTTACTCTCGACGGGCAGCTTGCAAAGTACATACATTGGTAAATAACACCATCGTTATGTACGCAGAGTAGAAATAGTACATTTCTAATCTCGATTAATATCTTTCAATATAAATTGGTATATATATATATATAACACCAGTTATAAACAGTGCAAATGGAGCAGTAAAAACGTCAGATATAACGCATGCAGCAGGTGACTAATCAGGTGACTATAATTGTTTGTGCGATACGCAGCGCCGGGTTTCTTCAACACTTTACGAGCCCAATGTTGATGAAGAACGGGAGGTGGGAGGAAGTACTTATCGAGTTTAATTTCGTACAATCGTAATTTGGAGTATGCAACGAAGGAGAAAACTGTTTGCACCTTTCATATGTATACTGTACAGAGCCTATAAGTACATAGATATATATGTATATACCAAGGAGGTCTATATGCATGCTGTGCACTTGGTGGACCAGAGTTTCCGAGATATATCTTTAATTGTATAGTTCGCCTCATAGTTGGGCATTCAACAATTAGCACAGCTTGCAAAGTACATACATTGGTAAATAACACCATCGTTATGTACGCAGAGTAGAAATAGTACATTTCTAATCCCGATTAATAACTTTCAATATAAATTGGTATATATATATAACACCAGTTATAAACAGTAGAAATGGAGCAGTAAAAACGTCAGATATAACGCATGCAGCAGGTGACTAATCAGGTGACTATAATTGTTTGTGCGATACTCGGCTCCGGGTTTCTCCAACACTTTACGAGCCTAATGTTGATGAAGAACGGGAGGTGAGAGGAAGTACTTATCGAGTTTAATTTCGAACAATCGTAATTTGGAGTATGCAACGAAGGAGAAAACTGTTTGCACCTTTCATATGTATACTGTACAGAGCCTATAAGTACATAGATATATATGTATATACCAAGGAGGTCTATATGCATGCTGTGCACTTGGTGGACCAGAGTTTCCGAGATATATCTTTAATTGTATAGTTCGCCTCATAGTTGGGCATTCAACAATTAGCACAGCTTGCAAAGTACATACATTGGTAAATAACACCATCGTTATGTACGCAGAGTAGAAATAGTACATTTCTAATCTCGATTAATCTCTTTCAATATAAATTGGTATATATATATATATAACACCAGTTATAAACAGTGCAAATGGAGCAGTAAAAACGTCAGATATAACGCATGCAGCAGGTGACTAATCAGGTGACTATAATTGTTTGTGCGATACGCAGCGCCGGGTTTCTCCAAGACTTTACGAGCCTAATGTTGATGAAGAACGGGAGGTGGGAGGAAGCACTTATCGAGTTTAATTTCGAACAATCGTAATTTGGAGTATGCAACGAAGGAGAAAACTGTTTGCACCTTTCATGTCTATACTGTACAGAGCCTATAAGTACATAGACATATATGTATATATTTAAGTCTATATGTATAGACGAATATATGAAGTCTATATGCATAGACGAATATATGAAGTCTATATGCATAGACGAATATATGAAGTCTATATGCATGCTGTGCACTTGGTGGACCAGAGTTTCCCAGGTATATATTTAATTGTATAGTTCGTCTCATAGTTGGGCATTCAACAATTTGTATAGCTGGTGGAATGTCTCCATGTGTGACCCAGGCCACGTTCTTGGCACGCGGAGGCAGTGAGATATATATTTCTTACACATATAATATTTGGTGTACCGTCTATGCAGACGTGACGTATGTGCAACCCCTATGTACGGTATGTTATGTAGTTACGTAACGCGTGGGAGTTGATAACGAGCGCGCCGAGTGTTATCGATCTTCTCTCGGACGGTATACACACAGCACCAAAGTAACGACAAAGAGCTGATATCGCTACCGAGATGCAATTCACCAGTGGGGGGGGGGGGGGGGGGACCTACGATGACGACGCGACTATATGAATATGAGGTGAACGTTAATTTGCGAGACGCTGCCATAGTTATGGTGTAAATACGAGAGAGAAACGGGCTAAAACGGTCCGTGTGCAAGCATGTGGGTGCGCTTTTACCCCACTGGCACAAAGCGAGTCAACGGATTCAACCTTTGTCGGAAGTCTCGTGCTTGCTCATGAGTGAGACGGAGAGAGAGAGACAGAGAGAGAGAGAGAGAGAGAGAGAGAGAGAGAGAGAGAGAGATAGTGATAATGAGAGGCTTTTCAGGTACTATCAAAGGACTCTCTCTCTCTCTCTCTTCCCCACCCGCTTTCGACCCTTTCACGGGACATATCAGAGAGACACGATCTCGGTCACAGAGCAGAGCTCAAAACAGGACAGGAAAACTGAAATGATTAAGCGACGTTTGTGCGAGCGGATGATACCCGAGAGATTGAAAGGCACGAAACGTAACTAATGCGCGACTCCATGGGGAATTGGTAAAGTGTCTTGAGTATTTTTTTTGACTTTGAAAATAAAATTGGTGCAAATTTTTTGCTGGATCAAAAATTGTAGGGAAACATTTTTATCGTGCCAGTTTGAAAGCAAATCCGATAAAGTTGTGGACATTCTGTCAGAAAGCCTGTAGAGATTTATGGCTGGATTTAAGCTGGGGTGGTTTAGCTGAATAAAAGAGGAGGATACGCGACAAGGTGACGATGCTGCTGGTTATACGAGCAGACGAGCGGGCGAGCACGTGGAATCGATAAAGATCTAGAGCCACCACCGAGCCGAGATCTTTGCCGATTATCACCGACTTACCCACGTGATGGACGTGTATGATGAGGGAGACGTCAAAAATTTCGACCATGGATCCTGCCCCAATTCATCGTGGGATGAATTCATTCCGTAATAATTTATAATTACCCAATTCTGAATGACCAAATAATCGTCTCAAATAGCCCAGAAAAACCATCAGCCCTTATGCCACGAAATATACGCAAATCGACGCATGAAAATTTACATTAATAGTTAAATTAATCGGCGTGCGCAGTACCGGAAGCTCGAACGATGGATAAATTTTTTCTACTGCACAATGGAAACAATCGAATTCAAAATGATCAACCTATTCAAGTCTTACAGTGTGTTGATTTTCAATTAAAATAAAAAAAATGTAATGATTATATTTGGTATCACGCAATTTTTACACAGATTATCACTTTAACTCAGTTGGGGCGATACATGAGCAACCTGGCAGGGGGTTATCAGAATTTATCTCCGAACAGAATTTGCGATGGTCAGAGGAGACGATATATAAGGAGGAGACACGACAAAGTGGCAATAGTTGCATAAGCAGACAAGAGGGAGACGGACAGAGAGAGAGAGAGAGAGAGAGAGAGAGAGAGAGAGAGAGCGCATCGGTAAAGGTGTGGAACGAGCGTTGACACTTGATGGACGGGTGCGGTTAGTGACGTGCCAGAGATTATGGTCCGTGGCCTCTGCCATCTTGGATTCATGTCAAGGACCCTGGCAATGACAATTTAACAGCGTCAACTGGAACAACCAGCAGGCCACAAACCGAAATGTCCCATAACGCCTGGACCCTCACCACCCCTCGTACTGTCATACGGTTATAAGTAGTAACAAAAAAATTGAACTACATTTTCAATATCATAAAAATGTTTAACCATAATAAATTATGAGTTGGACAAAGTTTAAAGTGATCATTGAATTAATCCAGCTGCGTGATTTCATTAGCAGCCCAGCAAGCAATTTACCAGGGAGAAAAAGAACAATATTTTTGTAATTTTAGGGCCTGTAAATTTTTCCAAGGTTTACGCATGTTTCTTAATAATTTCGTCATTGTACGAGACCCTCAAGTATGTCTATATATATTTTTTCGACAAGCAAGCAAATATGCTTAAATTCAAGTAGAAGTTATTCTTGAGTCTAAATTATTAACTCATGGGCCAAGCATAATTAAATACTTGAAATAATAATTATTTAGGCAGTCCGAAATGTATGATGGTCAAGCACGCAAATATTCTTAGCCCAAAAATAGCCCTTTTTTTCTGGGTAAAGGTGAGCTTGGTTATACGAGCATCCGAGGTCGAGTTAACAGAATGTCAAAAATCTGGAGCGAGATAATCATGCTTGATGGACGTATGTGCGGTTTGCGACATATGAGGGGCTGCTCCACGTAGTTTGCCACCCTGAATTAATAACGAGACCCCTCGCTTTAATAATTCAAAAACGTCATCGTAGACGACCAGGTCACCTAAATAACCCTGAAAGACCATCAGCCCTTATACCACGGTCCTATATTTTGTACAAACACACACACACACACACATACAACTCATCCAGGGACATATAAAATTTCAATAAAACTATTACAGGCATTCTATTGGCTAAACAAAAACAATGCCAAGCTTTTATTTTTACAAAATGTTATTAGCCTGTACGAAAAGAACAGATTCGAAAAACATACAAGGGGAGTTAGTTTGGGGTAGGAGGAGGAGGAGGGGGGGGGGCGAAAAACGTCATCACCACCGAAGCATACTCGTGTATATATACGATCGAACATGGGCCAGCCAGCCTGGGCGAGCACATGAAACATCCAAATAAACCAGATATAAATTGAGGGGAGTGGCATGTTCGCCCTCTCGGCCAAATCCTCTTCCTCTTCTAGTACTATGGATAATCGATCGTTGAGCAATTGAGGTCGAATTGTCGGAAAAAAAAAAGTGATACCTATATTTCGGCTATATGGCACTCTCGCTGTGAGCTGCAAGGCTGCGAGCATGTAACAAATTCTCTCTCTCTCTCTCTCTCTCTCTCTGCCCCTCTCTCTCTCATACACACAAACACACACACTCTCTCTCTCGGTAAACACAAGTGATATACACGATATATGGATATCTCTGCACTCAATATCCCTGGGAATGGTTCGTTGACAAGTTGCGAATGCGGAAGCAAGAATGATCGAGGAGCATATATATTGAACGTTTCAACATTGCTTGATGATTTTTTGATAGTAACGATCGTGAAATGTTCAAAAAAGTTTCTTTTTATTTTTATTTTTACATCTCTGTCGATCTCTATGTATTTGGCTCTGTTGCTTCATTGCGCTTTGACAAATGGAAAAAAAAATTGGGTCTATTGAAACTATGCGAGAGTTTGAGGAAAAAATATAAAAAAATCTCCGTGTCGTTTCTCTCTCTGTTGGTGTACTCTTGTATGAGAGTGAATGGAATTCCGACACAAAAAAAGAAATCAAGAATGTGATCTAAACGCGCGCGACATACATATATATATATATGTATGCGTATATATGCATGTATGTATATACGATATATGTATATATGCGCATACCAAAACGGGCCTTGTCTACATCGCGTTTTCTGTAAACCAAGATTTATGCTCGAGTTACGCGGAATAAATCTACATCTCTATATACGTCTGCGCATCTCCTGTCGCTTTACACTCTCTCTTTTTCTCTCTCTCTCTCCCTCTCCGTGTACATGCCCTGGGGAGGATGTCGAGGCAAAAGGCGTCAGGAATTTTTCACGAAACTCTCGCGGCGTTTTCGTCGAAGCGTTCTAGAGCCATCACGCGGGGGTGGTGAGCCGTATATATATATATATATATATATATATAGACGGAAAAAATATGCTGGGCTCTTTTCCTCTCTGTTGGACCGAGAACAAAGATTGACGGTCCTCATCGTATCTAGATTTGAGTTCTCGCGAAAAATGACATAACTTTTCAATGATTTAGGGAAATACTTCGAAGAATTTAGACTCGAGGGGAAAAAAAAAAAAATGCAGACAAAGAACGAAAAAAAAACAATTCCTCATTTTCGGACAAATTAATTACTTTTTTTCTCAAAAAAATGGCTAATTAATTATTCTATCAAATTTAATTCACAGAATAAACATAAATGTAACGTGAATGGCACATAATGTATCAATATATGAAAAGGTAATGTGAAATAACCGTAAAACATATATACGTATAATACGTTAATTTAATTTATCGCTTCACTTCAGTTCATTATACGCAAAATACACTCGTTATTGTTTCAATGCCCTTTCTCACATTCTCGAATATATTTAACGTTTAACTTCATTTTCAAACTCATCGTTATCTCGAAAATTTGCATATTATACATTAAAATGCATAAAAATACGATATATATATATATATATATATATATATATATATATATATGTATAATGTACCAAATATGATTCATCGAATCGTTACCTCTCGCTGCTTTCTCGATGCGCATTTCAATGTATGCAAAATGTTGGGCAATGCAACGCTGCTACAGTACGATAACGTGTGCGGGTGCTAGTTTTGTTGGCGCGAGAGTATAATCGGCCGTAAATTTCGTGTATTAATGGACGAAATTCTCGCGTGCGCGTTGTTACTGCTACATCAAAAGCTATAATAATACTATATATGGGCTATCTGCATGCTCGAATGTGCGAGCGAGTTTCCTCGACCTCGAGATGTCGGCGCGAGACCTTAATCCAACATAGTGCAGAAACACTCTCTCTCTCTCTCTCTCTCTCTCTCTCTCTCTCTCTCTCTCTCTCTCTCTCTCTCTCTCTCTCTCTCTCTCTCTCTCTCTCTCTCTCTCTCTCTCTCTCTCTCTCTCTCTCTCTCTCTCTCTCTCTCTCTCTCTCTCTCTCTCTCTCTCTCTCTCTCTCTCTCTCTCTCTCTCTCTCTCTCTCTCTCCCTCTCCGTGTTAAGTACTCTACGTAATATCGCAACTTATTATTCGCTTGGGAACGACTAGGAACGAGATAGAGAGACGCTGGTACGACCGCAGGCAATTACCGATCGTCTGGTTTACGTATACGTCGCGAGTTCTTGCCGATTTCCCTCCATATTCGATTGTGCTAACAATAAGTCCAGAATAGCTGGGACACTTTGCGTCAATTGACTCTTATTTTTTCGTTATTCTTTTCCCAGAGAACGATGAATAATGATTAAAAATTAAAAAAAAACAAAAACGACTTTTCAGGACAGATGAATGAGTTTATAACGAGACAGAGACACAATTATTCTTAATATTTTTATCTCATAGACGCGAATTCGATTTTTTTCGATTTTTTTTTCATGTATCGTTCATCATTGATAGATCGAATTCGATCTTTGTACATAACACGAATCTTTTTCTCCATTTTCTAACGAGCAAATCATTGTGTGATTAAAATTAAAATTTTAACTAAAAATAAAAGGTACAAGCATTGCGAAGCCTGTCTCGTATTTTCTAGTGTGTCCCATCTCTCCTGAAATTAGCATGTAATATCCATATGCGACTCGAAATATCCGATCATATGTACCCACATAGATGTATATACAATGTATAACCGGATATTTCAATTCATGTAGACGTATGTACAGATTATAACTAGTATATACATATATATACATATATATATATATATATATATATATATATACTCATAAAATAATCCTATGAGTTTTCGCTTCGTCGCAGCTTGTAACATGATCATGGCGGCGGGCTCTGATACACGAGAGTGCTCATTAATGTTTTCCGATATCACTTCGACTCACGAGGCCCGCCGTTTTAACGATGGCCTTGAAAAGATTAGCCTTGGCAAGCGATGCAGAACCGATTGAAGAAGAGCTCTGAGCTCAATCTGCACTCCACTGCATTCCACACACACACACACACACACATCGAGAGCCGGCGATGGTCCAACCACAAACGTCTCTGATAAGAAAATGAAAGAAAAAATGGAATATCGTCGACACTTCGCGCAGTTAGAAGTTTGGTTCGATATGGGGCTCCGAGCTAGGAGAGCTTTGAGCTCTGTTGTGTATCTATATATATAGACAAATATATAATTCGCATTGCTCATTTGGATCTACTTGTTACGTTCAATTTACCAGGCAAGAAATACTTAATAATCGTTTTTTACATATCTTATTATTTCCACGAGTCAATTACGGATTATTATGGGTCGTTATGTGCATCTCTGTACCAATATACTATATACAAAGAAAAATAATGAAAAATAATATATACTCCCAATGACCATTTTCATTTTTTTTTTCTTCATTTTTTACTTTTTCGTCGAGATATTTGGTATTCAAGTTAGGTAGGTTGAGAAACGGTATTTCTACGTCATACCACCGGTATTTCTACGTCATGGCACATATCGTTTTATATAGTCTTGTAAACCCACGGACAACTGTACATTTTAACATCGTCCTGCACACACGGTATAAAAGATACGAAAAACAGCATTCCGAATATATATATATATATATATATATATACAGCGAGAGGTAAAAGACGAAGAAGAAAAGATATATATATATATGGAGAAAGTGCGATCGTTTTTTCGTCAAGCAAGGAATTCAGCCTCGTAACCTTCCAAGGCCGAGTTTCCTCACAGTGTGGATGGGCTCTACTCTCTATGGTGGCCGCCTCCGAGACTGGCGACACTTTACGACCAACAATTTATCGGCTTGGTCCCTCGGAGGTTGCTCGACACTCTGGCCTGCACATTATAGCCGAGTCTATATATAGCCCAGACTAGAACTGTCCTATATATATATATATATATAAAATTATGAAGTACGAAGGTATGTTATACCAATACCAATGGAAAAATATCCATCTATACATAAACATGCAGCGCGAAAAACGCGAGACAGTTTATAAATCACAGCTATACACGATAACCGCAAGAAGAACAAGGAATATACACGAATAAAATTTAGGAAAGACGACAAAAAACAAAAAAAACAAAAATGGAAAAGAAAATGTAAATTCTTAAGGTAGAGGAGAAACAATCGCACGTCCAGGATTATATTTCACCTGCAGGTGAGATATAAAGACGGACATATATATATATATATACATATGTATGTCTCGATCTTCATCACGAAAACAAATTTCACCTCGAATAGCCAAGTTTTGACGTTTCACGAATACATATATATATATATATATATATATATATATATATATATATATATATACGCATGTGTATATGTACATGTATACATATAGCTATGTGAACATTTACGAGGCCCGGAAAGACTTGACGTGAATCGAAAAGGCGGAATAAAAGATGCACGATGAATTCGCATGTCTGGAATCTCCAGTTGTCGGCTCTCTTCTGCCTCTCTGAGAATTCACACTTTCACGCGATCCAGGAGAACGTGTAAAGTTCTACGTGGGGATGATTCACTTTATATTGTAGGAGTATTTCGAGTCGAGCTAGGGCTCCAGGAAAGACGAGCAAGTTGCATTAACTTTGGAAAAGTCGATCTAACGAAATATCTTTTTAAATAATAGAAGAAAAAAAAGTGCTCCATCGTTATTTAACAAAAAAAAAAAAAAAAAAAAACCTACAGAAAAAAACCATTTTTGAGCAACGAAAAAATATTTTTCAGAGTTTGTGTAAACCAAACTTTTTCGTGTTCATATACGTTGAATTATTTGGCCCGATTTTGGGAGACTTTGATAGACGCTTTGAACTTTACGGAAAATTAAACTTTCGCTTTGGTTTAACTTTGACCGCGGCATTTTCGTAGCCTCTGTAGTAGACCTTTTTGGTTGGCTGTTCATAGGGTCAGTTAGCTCGTGGTCAAAGGACCAATGTCAATTTTCAGAGCCTGGAATCATGCAAGTGGATCAATTTTCGCCGTTTCATAAATTGGTTGTAAAATTATTTTTGTTTACTCCGCTGATGATGCTTTTTTTTTTTTTTAGAAAAGCCTCAAAAACTCTATCAAGTATGAGGAATGTTGAAAAAATTATTTTCATTTGAGAAAAAGTGTCCCGATGACTATCTCGGACTTATTTGGATACATAAATTTTTCTTTGCGTGCGCACATCGGTAATCGAGGACGAGTGACATGTATCGGATTCGAATCATATATATATATATGCAGAATCGATTTCTCCCAGTGATGATGCTGCGCGAGAAAGGAGATCACGCGGAATCTCACGTGTGAGTTTGGCAAAATGAACGAGACGAGATCGCCGCGAATGTATATGACTCGGATGTGGCTAGGTGTGGGCGACCATTTTCCTGTCGCGCGATTTCTCTCGCAGAATCTCGTGAATTTCTCAAAGTTATATATACAATAGACACTGCACGCAATATAACACGCACACATGTATATATACATGTGTGTGTGTGTGTACGAGATGTAATGTCAGAAAGAAATACATACGAGATGTAACGTCAGAAAGAGAGATCTTGCTATGCATACTTTTCGATCAAATTCACCATAGAATATAAATAAAATATATAGACAAGAATGAAATCCTTACAGAATAAATTTATATGATAAATTGGTGTTTTCAGTGAAAATCCAAGCTTGGAATTGTCTCGATCCGATTCTGTCGAACCTTTCACACGGAGATGACATTCTTTTTTTTGTCGTTAAAAAAAAAAAGAACATGGCAATTTAAATGTAGTTTTATTCTTTGTACGGGTGTACTCTAAAGTCAAGAAGATCGTTATCGTACAATAAAAATAGCCAACCAGGAATAACCAGGAGAAAGAGTGAAAAAGAGAGAGAGATTGTTGCAGTCCAGTGTCCATTTGTTTGCGCGACGTTTCCTCTCCGCGACAAGAGCCAATGCAAGTTTGGAATTGTCTCGATCCGATTCTGTCGAACCATTCACACGGAGATCACATTCTTTTTTTTTGTCGTTAAAAAAAAATGAACATGGCAATTTAAATGTAGTTTTATTCTTTGTACGGGTGTACTCTAAAGTCAAGAAGATCGTTATCGTACAATAAAAATAGCCAACCAGGAATAACTAGGTGAAAGAGTGAAAGAGAGAGAGAGATTGTCTCGATCCGATTCTGTCGAACCTTTCACACGGAGATGACATTCTTTTTTTTGTCGTTAAAAAAAAAAAGAACATGGCAATTTAAATGTAGTTTTATTCTTTGTACGGGTGTACTCTAAAGTCAAGAAGATCGTTATTGTACAATAAAAATAGCCAACCAGGAATAACCAGGAGAAAGAGTGAAAAAGAGAGAGAGATTGTTGCAGTCCAGTGTCCATTTGTTTGCGCGACGTTTCCTCTCCGCGACAAGAGAATGCGACTAACAATAAAACGAGCTCGGTAAAGTCGTGTCGAACCAAATATAAACCATCACCTGTAGTTTGCATCACACGTGACGTCAGTGTATCGACGTCGATCGACGCGACGTTTCTCTCCCTTTCTCTCTCTCTCTCTCTCTCTCTCTCTCTCTCTCTCTGTCTCTCTCTCTCTCTCGCTCTCTCTCTCTCTCTCTCTAGCACTCCATCTTGTATGTGGTGAAGCAACGAGAGCCATTCAAGCGTACGTAGCTGCGAACCGATCGCAGTCACCTAAAACTACCGTTAACGGAGATCGTGACTGTACTACGCACGACACTGCCTATAGGAATTAATGACTCGATTAATATAGATATACACGTAACGAACGAGATGCAAAGACGTAAAAATTTATTAATCTTGCGGTTAAAATAAATTTTCAATCATCGAATTTATATCAATAGAAATAATAATTCCAAAATATCGCAATTTAAATATTTTCATTCATATAGTTGGAAATAATTACAAAAGATTTTTTATTCGACGATAAAATTAATATATATATGTGTATATAAATGAGAGGGATCGCCACTTTTTCATCACACGTCATTGTATTTATCGTGGAAACTCGCGTTAAAAATATTTTCACCGATAATGAAAAAAATGTTTAACATGATTAATTTTGCACAGAATTTTATTCCAGAAGGAAAGAAATTAGGTGTGACGGAGAGAACTGGCAGTCGATATTCCAACTATTTATATATATTTTTTTTTTCCTCGTGTGTTTTTCAAATATCCTCAGATTATTGATATGATATAAAATACACTCTTTGCTTTTTGTCGCGTTTCGCATATTAGCGGGGGCTGATCGTATAACCATCCCGAATTGTCCCAAGGGAGAGAGAGAGAGAGAGAGAGAGAGAGGCTATCTGGAAATATTCGTGAGTTCTCGTTTTCCTTTCGTTCGGTGAAATGAACCGGCAAAGTCCACGGCTAGATCGTTCGATCATCGTCTCCGCAAGCGAGGCAGAAGGGCGCGCGTTACGCGTATATCCCGATCCGAACGAGAGTATTCGGTCCTCACACTAAATCACCTAATATATATATATATATATATATATATACAAACGAAGGAGAAAACACCGGGACCGAACGAACGGAAACCCATCATCCCCAAGCGTCAAAGAAAAATACGAGATCGGTATATGTACATATATACATATATATATATATATATATATATATAGCTCTTTCCACCAGCAGCACCAGCAGTTTCGCGTGCCCCATTTTATTTCCTCATCTCACTTTTCCTCGATTCGATCTTTTTTCCTCTTCTTTCTCCTCCTCTCCGTCCCTCTTCATCGGTTTTCCCGTCGTTTCACGAGTTGGTTTTCGCACTTATCCGCAGACGCGCGACGCGCACGGCTGTTTGCGCTTTACTGTACGAGACTTTTTCTTTTATCATCATTATTATTATCGCCACGTATCGATCCCCCAGCGATTTTTCTCAAGTAGCAGCCGCAGCAGCTCGTCGAATTTCCCGCCTCGGCGCTGATTTCATCCCTGAGCCCCACGAGAATGCGAGAGACGCGCGAGAGACCGAGAGAATTGACTTCTTATTCAATTGCCTGTATTGATTCTGGTAGGTTTTTTTTTTTTTTTTAAATTTATATCTTTTTTTTTTTTTTTCTCAGCAATCGTTTGGATGCATCTGTGGATATTTCCATTGAGAATTATGTCATCCTGTCTCACTTGAACAAATTGAGAGCACAGCCGAAGGTAATTAAACGAAATGGGATGAGTTTTGAGTTAAATTACCGGGTCGTAATAAAAAAAATACATCAGTCGGATGTGGAGCGATGGATAAATTATTGATATGATTACGTGGTGGGATATCGACATGTAAATTGGAAATGTAAGGGAATGCATCTCTCTCTCTCTCTCTCTCTCTCTCTCTCGCTCTTTGGGTCTTTTGACGATTTATTCATAGTTCATGTCATTTTATAATCTCGCTCCTATATTCGTGCGAGACCCAACCACAAAATTGGCCGACCATATATTATTGCGAGGAATATCGTAAACGAAATACACGCGATCATATTTCGCGATGCATATTTCTTGCTGGCAGAGCCATCAATGAATCCAGAAAAGAAGGATATCGTGCAAATTGAGACAGAAAGGTGAGATGGGGATGAATGACGGAGTTCGTGCCAAAGTTGCACATCGTTCGACATATATATATATATATATATATATATATATATATATATATATTACGTTAATAACTAACATCTAGTTGTAAATAAATAAACGTACACTCAGAGAAAAGGTTGGCTGATATACCCATTTATATTCGCTATGTATGTATATATACGAGACATTCTAGCCCATTTCAACAGATCCGTGAATCTCCATCGTCTGGGATTTTTTCCTTAATTTTTCATATCGTCATTACAATTCTAAAAGTTATGAAATTGTAACCAAAAAAAAAGAAATTTGACCAATCTTTATTTTATCATTTTTTACATATCTTGTGTATATCTGACAGATAACGATTTTTCGAAAAAAAAAAAAGAAAGTCAGAGTTATCTCGTAATCAGTAATCAATTTCTAATCGGGTGATAAAATAAAAAATCGTTTTCAAACAGCTCGAAAATGTTTTTTTTTTTCCCCACATTGGTTAACCACTAAAGCGTGGTCAATATAATAAATAGAAGGCACAGCAGATATTTTTATATATGTTAGAAAATGTTGATTATAATTATCAATGGGATGAAGATCGACAAGAATTGGTGCAACAATGACATGAAGCGAATTTACGTACATAGAGATCGAGTTTACCTCCAATGATAGTCAGGGCGGTGAGAGTTTGGAACCGTCACCGGAGAGTTTATACATGTATATCGTACAATAGATTATATATATACTGACATATCCGTATAGGTACACAAATTTGTGTGCGTGTGTGTATGTGAAAGGGAGCGAGCAAAGCTCAGGGAATTCAAGATTGAGACACCGGAAACGGAAACCATTAATGGCGGAATGGCGCGGGTGCTGCACTGAGTGGATGGACCAAAAGAGCCAGAAAGAGAGAGAGGGATAAACCAATGAGAATAGAGCGACACACGGAGAGCGACGAAGAAGAGGACAATTGCGCCGTACATGAGGTGTGCTGGACAGAGGTGGAGAAACGAAAAAGGAAGCGAGATCGTTGCACAATGGCATTGTGAATTCGTAACCACGCTCTCCGCTTTCTGGCTCCGGCTTTAGCGATCTCTCTCTTTCTCCCTCTGTCTGTCTCTCTCTCTCTCTATCTATCTACTCTGCGCCATCCACCCCTGCGAAGTGCATGGTACTGCAGTATCAGTGCAATGCCAGAGCAGCTCCTCCAATCCCCTTCCTGATGCTCGCTCTCTCTCTCTCTCTCTCTCTCTCTCCCCCTCTCTACTACATCCGAACCCTGAACACCACGAGAGAGTTATGTACATACTCTGCATAGTCTCTAAACCTGCAAAAGCCAGCCCGATTGTAGAGAGTCCTCGCGGAAGTGTGTTTTTTCATCTCTCTCGGCGTGCGTATATGCATGCAATTCCGTCAAGCAGAATCCGCGAGAGCGCGTCACACGGTCGAAAATATACCGAGGTGGGCAAAAAGGGAACCCTCAACGGAACGACAAAGTGCGAGAAAGTACTGAGGGAAAAAGAGAGAGAGAGAGAGAGAGAGAGAGAGAGAGAGAGACTCACACCCATACGCGACCCTTTGTCACTCTTGTTACCAGCCAGGCAACGTATTTACTGTTTTAAATCTACTAAGTGAAGTGCCCTCCGTTGAGTCTCGCCGTTGCCACTGAATGCATACAACCCTCTGTTTTATTTTTTCTGTTTTTTTTTTCCATCCCTGCCTTAGTCTCTATCTCTGCCTGGCCGGATGGCAAAAGAAAAATCTTGTTTCTCAAAGTACAAAAATATGTTTATGTATATATTCGCACTGGAAAAGAGTCGCATGGGTTTGGTGACTTTTCTCGCTTCAATCTTTTAGAAATGTCCTTTTTTTCATTTTTTTTTTTTTTCACCCGCGAAACATTCACGAAAATGTTAAATAAATGTTAAAAGCTTTGGAAAAATATGTAATAGACGAGGCGGAAGGATGAAATTTGTAAAAATAAATTTTGAAAGAAATATATATATATATATCTGTAATGAAAATCTGTACATTTTGCGAAAGCTTCGCGTACTCAATGGAGATGCTGCATTCGGTTTTAATATGTTTAATGATACGTAAAAAAAAAAAATCACGTGCTCATTTATATAGTCTCAAGACTTTAATGTTGAGTCAACTTTGTATCAAAGGGAAACATGAAAATTGTTAGAGCGCGTAATCTTTACTGTCGTGAACATAAAAAAAATGTCACCCTTGCCCTTTGAGAATTACTTATTAACTTAGTACTTTCGTACTTAGTATTCTCTTTTTATATAGTTCTGCCAGTGTATGGGTGTCCTTCCCCTTTTAACGAGCCACATTCCCATTTCACTTCTATTTCCTCTCTTCTGCTTTCGCCTACTTATACTACTTAATACTTGGAGTATTTGTCAGGCAAAGACCCAAATTACGAAAAAAAAACAAATTTCGATATGAAATAAACCGTTCGAAAGATATTGACATAAATAAGCCAAAATATTTTATCGTGAATAATTAAATCAAAGTGCCAGAAAATACAGCAGAGGGAATGGGACAAATGGGGTAGGAAGTTAACGGAATAAAAGTTCGATAAATATGAACCAATTATCTTTATGTGCCAGAAATTTTTCTCGAGTGTGCCAGAAAACACAGCAGACAGAATTTTGCCAAATATTCCTATGATGTGAACTTGCCATCGATTTTTTAAAAAACGTGTCAATTGAGCGCGTGTGTGCCAATTCTTCGTCCTTAATTGCATTACAAGCAAATTTCGAATATTGGCACTTATTTTTTGAAATCGATTACGTGCCAACTGCCAATACTCAACCGATTATCGTCCATATCCAGCTTCATTTCAAATTCTCGCAGCCCCCATTTTCAACGATAAAATGCCAAATCAAAAGGGTAGTTATTCGAAATGAGCCTGGTAGAGAATATTGGGACGATTATCATAGTTCATCGCATGAGCCCACGTTGCGACAAATGGGGTAGGAAGTTAACGGAATAAAAGTTCGATAAATATGAACCAATTATCTTTATGTGCCAGAAATTTTTCTCGAGTGTGCCAGAAAACACAGCAGAGAGAATTTTGCCAAATTCCTATGATGTAAACTTGCCATCGAGTTTTTACAAAACGGGTCAATTGAGCTCGTGTGTGCCAATTCTTCGTCCTTAATTGCATTACAAGCAAATTTCAAATATAGGCACTTATTTTTTGAAATCGATTACGTGCCAACTGCCAATACTCAATCGACTATCGTCCATATACAGCTTCATTTCGAATTCTCGCAGCCCCCATTTTCAACGATAAAATGCCAAATCAAAGGGGAAGTTATTCGAAATGAGCCAGGTAGAGAATATTGGGACGATTATCATAGTTCATCGCATGAGCCCACGTTGCGACAAATGGAAGTTAACTGAATAAAAGTTCGATAAACATGAATCAATTATCTTTATGTACCAGAAATCTTTCTCGAGTGGCAACAAAGTGGCAAAAATTGTCTCCACTCGGGTCTGTACACCGAACGGCGTTATGGCGGCGTATCAGCGATATCAGCTGACACAGATTTATATATATATATATTGACGCGAGGAGCAAATCATGTATGTGTCGTGTTTTCTATGAAAGGCGTAAGCGCCTTGTAGCATCGCGAAGGCCGTACTGTCGCGTCGCGTTATTTGCCAATTGATAAGCGACGGTGAAACTAGCGCATAGAAAATTTCGAAACGGACTGTTTCATGACTCGCAGGTACTACAAGAAGTACATCGAACGAACTAAACATCAAACAGAGAATATTTGAATCAGAGATTAATACAGCTCGTAATGTATCAATCGTGATTGGCCCGTGAGAGATCGCAACGATTGCGTTCAATTGATATAGCTGGTTGTGTTTCGTAAACTGAGCCGAGTATCGATAGTCTGCACTAATAAGCCATGGCGTATCTATATATTGGCGAACATGATGTGTGAAAGCAATCTCGAGAGTCCTCTCCGAGAAGGTTCAACCTCTCTCTCTCTCTCTCACTCTCTCTGTTGTTTTCGACGCAAGCCCGTTGCGATTCTCATCGATCAAATTGGAGTGTTTTACCGGAGAACAGACAGAAGAGATGAGAGAAAGATAGACAACCGTAGGGATGGTTTGATCTAGCTGATGTGGTACGCGATTCTAAGCTTCGCATTCCCGTTAAATGTATGGAGTCATCATGAATATAGGGATAAGCAATTCGCATCGAAGCGCACTATCAAATGTATTACGATCTCTGTACATATATGTATATAGGTATATAAGAAGGGGTTAAACGTAATGGTATATAGATGGTTGTGTGATATCTACACCGAGAGCTTCCCTCTCGACGTGCTGCTCCTTCGAACAATGGCCAAGAGCAATTATTTACACCCGGTGTGCTCGGGCACATCTCTCGCCAATTCTCACAATGCCATTGTGCCTTTTCTCTCTCTCTCTCTCTCTCTCTCTCTCTTTATCTCTGAATTGGTGCGTCCAAGTGTGACCACCTTGTTTCTATCAGTCCTTCCGGTTTCTGGACTCTCTGGCTTATATCATCGCTGCCTATCCAGAAAGGTAGGAGGGATCGGTGTCCAAGCATGCAAAAGGATCTCGAGCGGAAAAGAGGGAATTTGAATTACAATCACGCGCTTGGCTGATACTCGTCGTCGTTTGTTATACGTGCTCACGAGAAAGCTTGAATTATTATATTGTATATACGACACATTTCCACGCTGCCGGGGTTTTCCCCTTTGTGACAGGAAAATGCGAGGGTGATGCTAGAGGGAGGAGGATTAAACAGCTCGTGGAAAATCTCGGTGAAAATTATACTATTTTGCCTTGTATACATGTGTACGTGTACGAGTGCTTGTGAACACGAGAATCTCGAGTGTGGGGAAGAGAGACGGTGAGTTATAATCGTGATGAAAATTTTACATTCCAGCGTGCAAAGGCATGAAGAGTGTAAGAGACAAAATGTTTATTATTAAAGGTTAATAATATTTTGAATCTTAAACGATAACTTTTAGAGAGATTATATATATATATATGGCTGAAACTTATAGAAACACTTGATTGACAGAGTCGTGAAGGTTGTAATGCACTCTGGACAGCGTTAAGATAAGAGCCTGATGACAGTTGGCGAATTTTATGACATGTGGCTCGCTCTTCCCCCCCCCCCTCTCTCTCTCTCTCTCTCTCTATCTTCCCCCAGCTCATGGCCAATCCGTGGCGGTTTGTGTCCCACTAATGGCTCATGCGAATCAAGACGGAATATAAAAGAGAATGAATGTTTAAACTGGCGTCGCCCATGAGCGGGCACCGGTAGGTCTTTCGTTACGGATGAAGTTTGATAAACTTTGCGCACCGTTGGGTGTTCGTATAAACGAATGCGGGTAATATAAACCGAATACTTATTGGGTATAAAATCACCGGGTGATTTTTTTTTTTTTTTTCTTCAAAGATGAGAGTAGATTTTGCACGTTTATATAGGGTAAGCAGGGGGCAATACGGACATGTATAATTCGAAATAACATATGACTAAAATCGCAGCTCTTCGTAACTCCGGGAGATTTTAGGATCACTCTTGAAATGTATCAGTCAAGGCTTGAATCATCGACCTTGGTTATATTTTTTTTTATTGCACAGTATTTGAAATTATATATCACTGTCTACCCTACAGGCGCTCGGCGACCGCCAAGCACAATTTTATGGTCCAGAAACATTTACGTGAGAGGCCGCAGCGAGATTCTCTTTGAAAATAATTAGTCAGCGGCTCTCGCATATTCCTTTGAATTCTCTTTTGCGCAAATGGGGAAAAATATATTTCCATTACTCATTGTGTGAATTTCCTCGTTGTACATATCATCGTTACGGATGAAGTTTGATAAACTTTGTGCACCGTTGGGTGTTACCGGACCGTTGGGTGAACCGGATATTTATTAATGTAGCTACACACCAAAAACCGATAAGAGACCAGCGGGCACCAAGATCGAATTCATTTTTGCATTGCGCCAGTTGAATTTATACGCGTATATGGAGGTCTGAATATTGAGACATCTGTACCGAAGAAGCGTCAGCACAGGTAAAATTGAACGATTAAAATAATGTTCGAATTAATAAATTAATCTTTAATCTTCAATTGTCGTGGCAAGATTTTTTTTGTTTTTAAATCTTTCAAAAATTATTTTAGAGATAAACTAAGAATGATGAAAATTATCGATGAGTTAAGAAATTGAATTAAAAGAGAGATCGTAGTTAATGATAATGATTGAAATAATTGAATAAATAGAAAATAATTGCTCTCGAAAACAGAAAGTCAATAATGCATACACAGGACGACCAGATGTCGGTCATCAACCAACCATCTCGTATTAAGATCGCTTAGGAAATTGTGTAAAGTTTCAATTGAAAATCACTGATGCGAAAGCTCTGCGTTTGTTATCATCACCGTGACAACGAGAACGACAACGACATCGACAACGACAACGACGACGATAGCATCGATGATGACGAAAACACGAGAGACAGAGACAGGTATCGGCGTTTCACCCTGCTGCCGGGATTTTCGATATAAATTCTCGATACGTCGCGTGCGTTACTCGTTTTGCACGATCGCACGTTTCCAATCGTTAACGAGGACAAACCTCCCCGGTGAGATTTATCGTGGTTCGCGTCGTTGACGATAAACTCGTCGCCGGCTGTCGCGCTTTTACACTCTGCACCTCTTGTTTTTGAGGGGGAAAAAGAAGTATGAGTTTTGTGTATGGAAATACGTCACACCGAAATACACACACAGGTGTATATATATATATATAGGAATGTGTCATGTATGCACATCTCACAGGTTGTCGGTAGAGTTTATAGAAAATCGAAACGACACGAGTCAAATTCCTCGTTAAATTTTTGACAAACTGACAAAACACGAGAAAAAATCTTGACGCACCTATACAAATTTCATTCAATGATCAAACGATCATCTTTCATGACATATCGATTGGTTTACCAATTCGATTATAATTCGCGACTAATTATTATGATTAAATTAATTTAATCCTATAATGATTAATAATTTATCCCCTAACCCATTTTTGTTTTTACAATTATCCATAAAGATGGCTTCATTTCGACAGATATAGCAATTTATTTTGATTAACCAAAGATACTCCCAGCAGAAAACTCTTTATATACAGGAAGTCAAAAATTATTTCACGTTTTGTTCCATATCACTGACTGATGTATAGAGAATATACAATATTTTTCAATTATTTTTGAAAACATATTCAGGGCTAGTTTACAATTAAAAATTATTTTAAGCCCAGCATATAAAATGGAAGCAAGTAATATATATATATATATGCGATATCACTAAATAATCGTATGGCCTTGGGGGTGGGTGGAGAGGGGGCTGAGCACATTAAGAATACATGGGGAAACAATGTGTGCGTGTATATACATATACCTACATGTATATGTATATGATGAGGGGATCGGGGAGAACAGAGGCAGAGCATGCACGGAAAGGCGACTTCCGGTTGTTTAATCGAAATTCGCGTACATACACACGCATGTCCATACATATATACATACATAAACACACATGTAATCCGCCTTGCAGGCAAACTGTGGTGAGTTATTATACGAACGCGCAGTGATAGGCTGTAGATATTATTTTCACTTAAATACTTTTTGCAACAAGACGTGGTAATATTCCTCTTTGCAAAAAAAAAAACAGGACCCGGTGGAAAAAAAAAGTCTAAAATCTCGAGAAGCGAAGAAACGATACTCGAACGCAAGCACACACACACACATATGTATATTACATCATTTATCCCGTTGCACTGAATAATAATTTAAATAATTAAGGTATACTCTTGAAATAAGTACAATGAAGAATACATTCATGCTATGATAATTTTCAAGCTCCTCAATAATTTCCAAAGCTGATTTTTCAATTGACGTAATTGGTTGTCTCGGTAGTCGCCATATGTCAAAGGAATCGAGACAGCAGCCGGGTACAAAGCCAAAGTGTGCGTTCAATATAGCCGGTGTGTATAATTTTTAATCGCATTAGTGTTGGTAATTGTATACGTGTACGTGATCCGTAACTGCAAGTGAAGCGAAGAATCAATGGGAGAATAGTTGACGACCTTCCGAGGCCATGGACCATCTCTACTTGGCATTTTCATCGCAATCGCACAATCTCCGCAACGGCATATACAAACATTTCTGATGTGCTAAACCCACACGCAGACACACACACACACAGCATTTTATTTTGTAATAGAAATGTGATAAAAAATTTTTTTCAACGGATTAATGGTCTGAATGGTAAATTAATGGAATTCAATAGACTACTGAAATAATACGAGACTGATAAATAAATGGCGAATGAAGCCGGATCATGCCGGATTACAAATTAAAGCTGCAATTCGTAACTCAATGTAATCAATTAAAATAGTATGTAATCCGTTATAGTGGCCAACGCTGGTATGCTTCACCCTTACCGCTCTGTCATATATATATACCATTCGCTGTGTTTAATAGTACACACATATATATATATATATATATATATATATATATATGTATTTGGTGGATTACACATGAGACAACAAGCGTGTTACAAACATACGGATGAAGAGAGACAGACAGAGAGATAAATGATGATACATATAGAGCGTAGGTGGCCATATCAGTGATACCAAGTACCCACCCATGCAAAGAGAGTATGGTGGACATCATGGGTCAGCTGGAGAGTATATGAGCTTGACCAGTGCACACAGCGTTTTGTCGAGGTTCGAGTTAGACCAAAGCCGAGAGCATCACACACAGACCCGTTTATGACCACACTCTCATCGTTCTGTACAATACACACACACGAACACACACACACAGTGAAGAGGTTAGGCAGAGGTCAACATGCACATCGCATAGAATGCACATCGCAGAGAGGTACGAGAAGTGTGTACATCAGGCGTGGGCGCGATCGCATTAGCTCCTGCGCTTTAGCTTCCATGCTGCGCACAACGATGGAGCGAACGAGATATACTAAATAACCCATGCGGAGAGAGTCAAAGAGAGGCAGAGAGAGAGGAAGGGCTGAAATAATACTAAAGCTCTAATGCTGTTGCTTTGTTGAAAGCCTCCGCATTAGATATACATAATACACACATACACACACACATATATATATATAAGAGAGAAACGCTCGGCGAACCATGGAAGACCTTGTCCAAAACCCACAAAGCCTGCTTACAACCTAATGCCTCCAAAACGTTGAATCGTTATCCGTATTACATCGCATGGGCTTGCTGTATAAAATAATTCCAGAATAGTCCGAATGCCCGGATTGCGGATTTGCTAACTTTTGAACAAATTAACGCATCGTGATTACTTTGTCAGGATTTTTTCGTTAGTGCATGAAGAAAATATGAGTAAAATTCATTTTTCAAATGCCTCCAAGCTACTTTGATACGGTCACAGGCTCAATTGTCTTTTATCAGAAAATCATTTTAGATTATTTGTCATTTTTTTCACAGCGAAACAAAATTCTCATTTTCAAATGTATACGAGGATAAAAAATTATTTCAACCCTCAAACCAAAAGAATGAAATATATCGCAGTAATAGCAAAAAGGCTCTAATGGGATTAATTTTTGTAAGATTTAAGCTCCAAGGGTGAGTTGAACAATTTCAACTGGACAGTTTGATCGTAACTCGTGAGAGAAAGAGAGAGTGAGAGAGAGAGATAAAAAATAAAGTGATATAAAGAGATATTCGTCGAGGTGGAAGTTAAATTCTTCTTGGTTAATATATACGAATCGTGAAACCCGCATAAAAAATCACTCGGTGCACTTTTGCTCGAATGGTGAGCCAGAACAAAGCTCGATCTCACTTTCCCTCCTCTCGACTGTCTTCCTTCTCAAACATCCTGTGTAGCACACCCACCCTCTCGACAGACTCGAGAATGTGTACTCTTGGTAGTACTAGCTCATCCCAACGATGCAGAGAGGCGACCAAGAGTACACACACAAATAAAGAGGGCGCTCAAGTTGTGCGAGGGAATGTCGAGACTAGGGTGTAATCGAGAAACTCCCCAGCATGTGTGTGTGTCTATATATATATATATATATATACACACATTTCTAACCGTTGCTACATCTTGTCAGGTCTCTTCGCAAAACGCTTTTCATAAGCTCTTTACGACCGTGAGGTGGACCACACAGTATTATATATGTATATAGACACACTTGTCTATGGCGTGACCTCTTAATCAAAGGTTATATTCTCTCGCTTGTGTTTAACCAACCAAAATCCAAAAGCTTTTCCTGCCTCAAGTAGATGATACTCTCCTTATTCCATTCCACTCATTTTTGTTTCAATTATTTTTTTATTTTTACAGCTCATACACATAGAACACTCGCACATATTTCGGGTATAGAAAATATTTTTGTCGTTGCGAATTTTATTTACAGTACATATTTTTCTCTCGTACATATATATATATATAGAATTATATTTCGCCATTCATCGGGAGAGACGCCGCAAAATTACCGGCGGAAGTATAACGAAGGAAACAAAAAAAAATTGGCTTTTACCATGAATATATACATTTTTTTTTAATTTTTTTTATTCACCAACCCAGAGAGATTTGCACACCTGCGGCGTCTGGAAAAGCAAAGTCTCTTGGAAAAAGAAAGAAAAAAAAAAACAGTGAGAGAGTGCACCAGTGGAAAGTGTAGTTACCGGTTTTATGCTTGTATCTAGGATGAACTAAAAAGATTTTTTCTTCTTTTCTCATTGTGCTTCTCTGCTCGTTTTTTTCGTTCTCAACATTGCAGAGGGTCTGGTTAAAGCAAAAAAAAAAAAAAAAAACAGGAACAACAATAAAAGGGAACGAGAGAAAGAGAGAGAGAAAAGAGGAGAGCAGAGAGGTCGGTTAGTCGATGAAACAGAGTAAAATCTGCCGCTCTCTCTCTTGCTCTCTCCGTTTCGTTTTGGCTTCTCGCAACCGGGCGAGTTTCCACTGTCCCGAATTCGCAAACTTTTCCTCCCACCGGTTGTAACAGCTGCGAGCCGGAAGGAAAGCCGTTTTAATTGGGTCCGCGAGGAGATGTGAAAGGGAGGAGGAGGAGGACTACTTCGGAGGAAGCTGGTGTGGCAGCCAAACACGCTATGGCGAGTGAAAAGAGAGACTACGTTTCTCGTAGTCGAAGAAGGGTTGCTTCCTTCTCTCACAAAGTCGCAGACGACGAGAAAGAGAGAAATAGAAAAAGAGAGAGAGAGAGAGAAGAGTCGAGCCGTTAGCACGCTCATAATCCCGGATATTACCGTAGAACCGACACCGGGACGGCTGGCGTTCTCGGCGTCGCTCGAGAAGTAGCTTAACGTCGAAAAAAAAAGCTTCCGACTCGCGGCTCTTGGCATTCAGAAAAAAATAATACAGCACAAAAATTCTGCGGAAAATTCGACATTATAGAAATGAAATTTTTCTTCTCTCTCTCTACCCCTCTTTCTCTCTGCACTGATGATATGTACAACGAGGAAATTCACACAATGAGTAATGAAAATATATATTTCCCTATTTGGGCAAAAGAGAATTCAAAGGAATATGCGAGAGCCGCTGACTAATTATTTTCAAAGAGAATCTCGTTGCGGCCTCTCACGTAAATGTTTCTGGACCATAAAATTGTGCTTGGCGGTCGCCGAGCGCCTGTAGGGCAGACAGTGATATATAATTTCAAATACTGTGCAATAAAAAAAAATATAACCAAGGTCGATGATTCAAGCCTCGACTGATACATTTCAAGAGTGATCCTAAAATCTCCCAGAGTTACGAAGAGCTGCGATTTTAGTCATATGTTATTTCGAATTATACATGTCCGAATTGCCCCCTACTTACCCTATATAAACGCGCAAAATCTACTCTCATCTTTGGAAAAAATAAAAAAAAATCACCCTGTGATTTTATTCCTTGATTTTTCGCGCACGGATTTTCGAACGAAAATTATCGCTACTTTTAAAAATGACATATTCGAAAATCGTAAAAATTGACCCAATTATATTTAACCCTAGCCAGATCATGTTCGAATTAATATTCACCATGACATTTTTCTGTGATAAAAATATGGGAATTTCGTCACTCGTTTTACATCGTACCACGAGATATATATATATATAGATAATTTTTTACTTGAATCTTGTGTGCTATTTTATTGCAATATTGATATGGTAAGTGAATCAACTTTTTTGTCACTACACATGCACGGTTCAAGTCCAAATTTTTCAAAGATAAAAAGCTCTTGTAGCTCTTTTACTGTAACCCCGATGTTAAGAGGAATGAAATTTTTACTGACGTATCAGAAAAATGTTGTGATAAAATTATTTCAAACTTCATATATTTTCATCCAATGAATATTTAGCCTTTAATCTATCGCGTAAATTTATCGAACAATCTTCAATCCAATTTCATATGCGTTAACTACCTCAAAGGGTAAATCTTATACATATGTAATTTGCATACCTTTGACCTCATTGGTATATATAATTTTGACATAGGGCAAAAGGGCGAGAACGTTAATAATAAATTTTCTAATATATAATCAACAGAGCAGCAGCAGTAGCAGCAGAAGAACGAAGAGAGATATGTTAACGTGTAGCTTCTCTCTTTCACGTCCAGGGATTCGATCGTGCCAGATGGCAATGGGCGAAGCAAGAGAGCCCCAGTAGCTCGCGCGTACCGATTAACCCGATTAATTATCATCGCCGTATGGCGAATGTGATATATCGTCCGGTCGTGGATTTGCCAAACACAGAAATCACAGATCGAACCGTACATAGAATATAATCGTTCCGCATATATACATATATACTTTTACATATACAGATGTTCATCCGTTTGATTTCGGAGTGCAAAATTCACAAGCAAGAATGACGGATGAGGACAGAATACTTAATTTCATGTCAAGAATTATGGGACATTAAGTATATATATGGCTCGTGGCATTTCAAAGATTTCGAAAAGTACTCGGGTTAATTGCGAGCACGTACAATCCTCGTAAGGCAAACCTCAGAGGAGAGATGAAGCAGTAAAAAAAAAAGAGATCGCGACAACGGTGTAGACGAAAAAGTCAACGCTCGAGCTACATTTAAAGTCTCTTGTGAACATACTATAGTATATATATATATATATATATATATATATATATATATATATATATATAATATGCATCGACAGAATAAACAAAGTTCGTACCGAGTGTAAACGATGATTTAAAAAAAAAAGTAAAAAAAGAAAGTAGAGGATCAGAAAAAAAATGGCAAAAAGTCGACATTGGTAATTACAACGTTCTCGGGATAATTATGGGTAATTCGACGGATACCTTCCTACTCGACTATATATATAATAATTACGAGCAAAACTTTACATCTCATATCTTTTTCCTACGATCTCTTGCGGCTTATCCGTTATCAAGTGCACGATATTCCTTCCTTCGATTTGACAACTCTCGAAATCGTCAGACTAACGGAAAAACGCTTCAAGTTTTACCTCGTAAATTCTTTTAATAATGAATAATATTTAAACTCGATGGAAAATATGCGATGTGTGATAAGCGAGAGAATATGAATTTTTGCCTCCAATGTGAAACAATGTTTTTCGATCGTATGAAATTTATATATATATATATTTATCCCGATCTTTATTTAGCATTAAATGACACACTTCGATTAAAATCTGCCTCGAATTACATAATTACGTTTTTTGTTTCTCGTTTTATAAATCCTTATCTCGTTCATTTATTTTATTTTTTCTCCCAATAGAGAAGCTCTCTGGAAAAAGTCACATAATATACAATCGATAGAGCTTTGCAATTTCTCAACGAAAAGAAGAGTTTCTGCGTTTCTATATAAGAGAGAGAGAGAGAGAGAGAAAGAGTTTTCCCTGTTGCGAGAGATTTTGCTCACTCTATTCTGGTCACTGGAGTCTCGCGAAAGTTTAGCGGTCCGAGATTGGATTTAGCCGAGTCGAGAAGGAGAGTAAGAGAGAGAGAGAGAGAGAGAGAAAACTAGAGACGACATGCAATGTGTAGTTATATACAGTCGAGTCTTGACGAGATTGAGAAGGTCCAGAGAACGAAAAAAAAGCTCCTCGAGGCGAAGACAGAAAATTGGATTTCGAGGATGCGAGAGCACATCAGGGATCGCTTCGGGTGAGGAGAGAGAGAGAGAGAGTGAAATACGAAAAAAAAAAAAACAGAAAAATCCCCACAATCTGGCGCTCATCTAAAAAGAAATTTTTCATCAAAAATCCTGCCCGAAATATTTACAATTATTTTCCATAATGTTTTTCTTTTGCATGCATATATATATGTGGCAATTAGCTCAGCGCGATTCTCTTCGAGGAAAAATCCCCGAGGAGGAAAAAATCGAATAATGAAAAATTATTAATTTTATTCCAAAAAGCGAGGAAAATTTTCTTTATCCAAAAAAAATTCTAGCTCACCTGCTTTTGGCGCCACTCGAGATGCAACCGCACACACAGACGATAAAAAAAAGTCCACCTGTAGCCTCGTAAAAGAATTTATTGCGTGAAAAAAAAATCAAAAAAAGATTAGACTCGAGCCCAAAGCCTTGTAATGATTCAATTTGAAAATTCTTCGAAATAATAACAAAAAACATTGAAGAATTATTTATATTTACGGTTGAGAAAGGCGTTGTTAATTATTATTAATTAAAGAGCGCCAGGCCGAGACGATATGGGTTTTTGTATTTCCACTGCGTGTGTGTGTATGTGTGTCTATTAAGCTGAAGAACGGTAATAATTGTCGAGAATCCCCACGAGCTTGTGCAGATCTTTGCGTAAGCGCATCGCGATAATTATAAGAGGCACGTGAGCAGTTGGAGAATTTGATCAGCCATTGCACACGTACACGCACGGACGGACGGACGGAGGTCATAATCGTCATTATCGGGTGAAGCTACGTACATTACAGCAGCATAATCATTTGTGAATATATATATATATATATGTATATATGAATACAGCTAATCGCGACTTGATCAAACATTAATTGGCCAATGCTCTTTTGTTTATTACCGAGAGATACGTGATGATGAGTAATAACCAAAACCAGACATAATATGTCATAATCCACGCAATCATATACCATATAAACATTTCATTTTGTAAACAAAGTTTATGTTTATATGAAATATCATATATATATATATATGTATATTTAATCACGCAGGAAAATACATAAAGGGGTGATGCTTTAATTTAAGGTGTGATGTAAAACGTCAATATATATATATATCTTTTGTCATGGAAATAATTTGATTTTTGGCCAAAAATCAAATTATCATCGCATAAGCATATTTTATTTACTTCAGTTGTAAAATTTTCTGCCGAAAAAAATTAATAATTTCCGGTAATACAAAAGTAAATTAACTTAATTTTGTTGGAAAAAATTGCCTTTTTTTTTATCATAATGGCGGCAGTAAATAATTGCATTCACTCTATGCTAATTTAGTACGTAATTTTTTAATTTTCTGGGCCTCACCTGGGCTGCGGATTGCGTAGAAGCAGATTTAATCCCATTAGCCGGACACGCACAAAGTGCGCCTATCTAATTCTAATTAATGCGTAACCGGGGGGGGGGGGGAGGTCTACAAATTAGTGATATGGTCTGGCTACGATTTTTCATACAGATAATTTTTATCTCCAAATTTCCAAACATTCACGAACGTAAACAAGTACTTTTAATATCATACGTATAAAAAATAAATAAATAAAAAAGATTTACTATGAATTTGGGTGATACGTTTTTGATGGCTGATCTATGCCTTAATTTAAAAAAATTTCATTATATAATTATTTTTTCCATTGCCAGAAAAACACTCTCAATAGTATCAAAATCAAATAAATTCCTCCTGACGTGAATAAAAGTTTGTCTAATTGATGTAAAATTGGTGATTGGCTCGAATTGAATTTTCAAGTAAATTTCGTTGGACTCGAAATTGAGCCAAATTCAATAAATCTTGTATGTTGACATCCTATTTACGATATATATATGTGTGTGTGTGTGTGTGTGTGTCATTCGAACAAAGTGTCATTTATTCGAACGAAGAAATTGACCCGAGTGCATCAGCCATCAGTCCCAGCAGTCAGTAATAAAGAAATTGGCAACGGGAAGTCAACAATCATCATTATACATTATAAAGAGAATCGTTTCTATAGTTGTTCTCTTGCATAAAATAAGACGACGAGTCTTTGGTCTCATTGACTTTTTTTTTGTGCTGTGACCTCTCGCAGTGTTTCTGTTTTATACACAAGAAGAAATATTCAAAATGGCTTTTGGAAAGGTATAGATAAAAAAAATGTCCAGTTTATATCTGTGCGCAGTACGATATACCAAATCATAAACTACAACACACACGAGAGTTTATCATAACATGTAGAGCCCACACGCGATACGTATCAGCGTGCTATATTATATTAGAGTTTGCGGGTTTAGCCAAACTGTAAAATATCCAGTGTAACATCAAAAGCAGCAGGTGATACACGTGACGTGTTTTGCGGTTATGCTCGGCTGGCATATATACATATATGGAGCACGAAATGTATATATTACAAGCTATGCATGATAGAGCAACACGCAAAGAGGACTATACAACATTTTATAAACCACCCTGGACCAAAGAATGTTTGTTATATAATACACTTCCATAATTAATCCAAGCTCCTGCACGAATCCAGGGATCACTAATACGTGTATATATATATGTGTGTGTGTATTACAACTCGAGAAGAAATTCTCGATGCAATGCACGCGAGAGATACGCCAAAGTATTCTCGCACACGAGAGAATATCTAATGTGTATCTATATATATATATGTGTACACATATAATCATTGCCTAGTATATATATTGTGATATAGCGAGTACTCGATTACTATTTATCTATTATACCATATACATAAATATAATACATATTGACCCCATTATACCCCAAAATGTGTAATTTATCATTTTTATTAATATTAATCATTTCAACTCTATATAGATCGCCTTGAGGTTTGCCAACAAAAATTTTCTCTAAAAACGCAATTCTGCGTTGAAAATTAAATAAAAATATTGACGAGACGTAAGTCAAGTTGTTGGGGAATAAATCTCATCGTATATATAAACTTTTTATATATATATTCGCGTAATTGATACGCCACGATATACCATCTCAAAATTGCCAAATTGCCACATTCAAAACGCTGCTGAATCATCGTATATCTTGCGTGCACGCAAGTGTGTTTCGTATTAGTTTCACGCTCGGTGAAATCTCGCTCGTTCGCTCCCCAGTATGAGCACGGAAGACGATACCTTTTTTAGAACAACGAGAATGTAGCCTCGTCGAGAAATACCCACGCGGGATGTTGCTCTCTCTCTCTCTCTATGTATATATATATATATATAAATAATGTATAAATTTGGTATTACATGTTCGAATCAACGTGCAGGATTAAAAAAAATATGCGGCTTAAACGAGACTTCCTTATTGCTTCGAGACGTAAATCACCCTACGAGTCTTGTTCCTAATAATTCAAGACTCATTGTACACCAACAATATTATTATGCACACACGGACACACACACAGACAAACATGCGTACCCACAATAAGTGAGAGTAAACGTTTCGTTGAGAAAGCGCAAGCAAATATAGCTTTCCAAAGACGCATCAGCAAGTTTTTATAACGGTCCCAGCATCGACCAGAGTTAGCAGGGAAGTTGAACGGCAAATATTGCACTCATGTGTAAACTAACGAATATTGGTATATGAAAAAGATATAAAATACATGTAGCGACGAGAGTATGAGTCGCGGAGTTACAACGTCTCGTCGATTATATTTTTATAGTACGAGAAAGTTTTAACGTGACCGCGAAAAGACGATAAAACTTAATTAAATCGTCATTAATCTGAAAGGCGCGTAAATCTTTTATATATATATATATATAATGCACATGAGGGTACGCGTTTACTTCTCGGAGCTTCATTGCACTTTTATATGCAGCACACACGGGACGGGATTTTTTTAATTTAATTTCAAAATAGAAAATATACACGAAGAATATGTAATGTCATGATTATTATTTGAACAGAGATCGTGCAGAGATTTTCATTACGACTGGGACCGTCATTTTTAATGAAAATTGAACGATTTGCATTATTTCGTAGACGAAAATTATTTGCGTCTAGACTCAAATTTTTTTGATATTTTCAAATAAGATGAGGAGACTGTCGACTGTCTGTCTGTCAAGAATGGGATAATAGCAAGGAGAACGCAGTCTCTTGTTAAATATCTCAATGTCACACTCTATTTTTTTTTTTTTCATTCGCGAGTAAAATTTCATGCATTCATAAATCGTCATTAATCTGAAAGGCGCGTAAATCTTTTATATATATATATATATATATATATATATAATGCACATGAGGGCAAATTTTTCGGGTTAATATAATAGCTCGAATTATTAGTTACTTTTATATGCAGCACACACGGGACGGGATTTTTTAAATTTAATTTCAAAATAGAAAATATACACGAAGAATATGTAATGTCATGATTATTATCGGAACAGAGATCGTGCAGAGATTTTCATTACGACTGGGACTGTAATTTTTAATGAAAATTGAACGCTTTGCATTATTTCGTAGACGAAAATTATTCGCGTCTAGACTGAATATTTTTTGATATTTTCAAATAAGATGAGGAGACTGTCGACTGTCTGTCTGTCAAGAATGGGATAATAGCAAGGAGAACGCAGTCTCTTGTTAAATATCTCAATGTCACACTCTTTTTTTTTTTTTTTTTTTATTCGCGAGTAAAATTTCATGCATTCATAATGCATAATAACCGTATGGGGCTTTCCATCCTGAATCGTCCTTGATTTACCATCCATTATTGAATTCGATTTTTTTTGTTTGTTTTATTTTCTATTTTTTCTATTTCTATTAATTAATATTTTGGCAAAAAAAAACGCAAAAATATTGTACAAATATTTTCACATATATTACGAGACATTTTCAAAAATCTTAAAATTTTCTAATTTTAACCAAAATTATCGTTTATCCTCAAAATTCATACAGTAAATTCCTCATTGCAAAGGACCAACTTTTGTCCCACTACTCGATTAGGTTAATTGGAATAAGAAAAAAAAAAATCCTCTATGTGCCTTATAAAATCTGAAAATAAAGGAAAAATATATTTTTTTTTTACTACTGAATTTCAAACGCGAAGAAATTTGTTGAAAAATTTAGTTTTTTGGCTATAACAGTGTCAATTGAAAAATTTTGTTGGCAACTGTCAATACTGTGAAGAAAATAAAACTCGGAAATATTTGAAAAATGTTTTCTGTGACGCAAATATGCATCATCTTAATTGGCGATGACATTAGATGAAAATTGTGATAAATTCGGAATGAAATGCCTCGTATTCACTTATCGTTGAGACTTAACACTTGATGATGCGAGATGACTAGACGCTCGCATATGAAATATTAAAAATAGTCGATAGTCTCCAAGATAGAAATCGAGAGGGCGAGAGCAAGAGAGAGATGAAAGCATCTCTCGGGAGAAATATGTCAGTTATATATATATATATATATATATATATATATATATATATATATACTGCTCATATTATCAAAATATCTTTTCGAACAGAAAAATGACGTGCAGCGCTACCCACTTTTGCAATATACATATATATATATATATACTTAATCGTCAATTATCTCTCTAATTTTTTTTAAATCCATCAGAATTTTCCTTCTACAGTAATATTTTAATTTTTAAGCACTGGCTCGTCTTTTTTATTTTTTCGTTTCATCTCTCAAGCATTTGATTCAATCTAGCGAATTATCCAGCTCGAGAGGGCAAACATGATCCGAAAATTCCGGTGTGTGTGCGTGTGTGTGTGTGTGTGTGTGTGTGTGCGATGTGAATCTCGTTTGTTTCTCGCACATCCCCATCGTTGCGGGTGAAACACTTTGCCGGCTCGTCGGGCAAGTTGCGTTTACATTTCACGGTATACATAGATACGAGAGGGGAAGAGGAGAGAGAGAGAGAGAGAGAAAGAGATGAGAGTTTACGTTACGGGAAATTACGACGCTCGAGCATTGCACACGTACGCGAGTGAGCGTCGGCGAGGCAAAGCAAACAAGGGAAGCTCGAGAACCATGGACGAAAGGGTAGACTTTTGTCATATATATATACATATATATATATATATATATATATATGTAATGAACAGTCTAACGCTTTTGCAGAGTGAGTATAATGCTCGGCGTATTCCCTTCGAGTCGGTCAGCAAAACTCTTCCATCTCCATGACTTTTACTATGTATATAAATATATATAGTTGACCTGCGTGCAATAAAGTTCACCAGGTTATTATCAATTTCTACCAATCAATTTTCTGCAGAGATTGCGTCAAAAACAGGTCAACTTTACAGCGTGAACTCTTTTTCATACTACATATATCTACACGCTGAAATTTTCCAAATTAGAGAGTGTTCATGCTCATAACACGTCGGTTAAATATACGAATTAATATACACGCGAGAATTTTCATTCTAATTTGCGTTTTGCTTGATTTTTCCTCTTTTTCCAATAATCACACTCACTCTCTCTCTCTCTCTCTCTGCTCTGTACGCTATTATTAGTTTTGCAATTATCATCATTTTCTCACTGAGAAACTATAAAAGTTATTGCGCTAATGCGCGTTCGCGACTCGTTCGAGCAAAGGTCAAACAATACGAAGAAGTATCGCCTGGCGATAAAAAAAAAAATTAAAATAAAAAATAAAAACCGAGTGAAACAAAAAAAAAAAAAAAAACAAACGAGTACAAAAGAAAAGTTGGCACGAGCAGAGAGAAGTGTTTGAACGAATGGCCTGTAACGATCGCACGCGCGAAAGGTTTATATGGATGCATGTTGGGTTCGCGCTAGCACCAACCACACAAATGTGTGTGGGGAATAGAAGTCGCCGGTGGTTCAATGGTTGAGGTGTCGGTGTACGGCGGTGGTTGGCTCGGCTTACTGGCACCATTTTCTCACAACTCTCTCGCTAATCGATACTAAAACGCGTGACTACGGCACAAAATCACCATCACTCGACACAAACCCTCACACGCTAATACGCTGGCTATATATATATATATATATATATATATATATATTCATATGCTGGGCCTTGCATGCGATGCATTGCATCAGATAAAAAAAAAACAACAAATAAAAAAAATCCTCAATGACGAAAGCGCGAGCTTAAATGAGCTCGGTGATAAATTATATTTTTCATTGAAAAATAAAATGAAGGATATTAATATCCTTCATACATTAATATCCTATTTTAAGTTTTATGCGCGCTTAAGATCGCATAAAACTCAAACTAATATTTCTTCTCTTATGCTCCTCTGTGAGAAATTATGGCAACTACAAAAAAAATATAAACAATTGAGGAAAAAAAAAACAAGCAATAATTTCCAATTTACACCGTTTTTTTTTTTTTTTCACTAAAGTTTAATGCTATAAATATTTGGATATATGAAGAAAAAAATCCACATTAGAATTAAAAGTCTATCAAAGAGGAATCAATTGATCAGCCCATTTTCGAATGTCGACTTCGCTGATGGCAACAAGAAATTATCGTCAAATGAAGAATTACCCCGGTGCATCTTGGGTTGATGTTGAATTAAGTCCATCAGCGAATAACGACGATCAGGAAAAAATCAATGAGAGAGTAAAAATAGCGATAAATCGGGAAAATTAGCTAGCAGCAACAATCTGAGCTATAAATTAATTTTCGTGCTCATTTATCGCAATAAAAGACGAAGAAAAGAGGCCTGCGGGCGAGAACGAGAATATTACCGCGGCCGATTCGCTCATTAATTATAATGTTCACGGTCTCGAGACCGCGCACGGTGGATTTTATACATATATATATATATATATATATATATATATATATATATATATATATATATATGAGTCTAGCGCAAAGTGGCTATTAATTAACAGGAAGTACACACTGACGAGACATATATATATATATATATATAGGCAGGATATGATGTATATCCATGAAAACCGCATGTATATATAGAACAGAGGCAAACCACCTATATTTGCATTGAATAATCGACAGTTTACGCAGCCTGAATAGTCCATGATGTTTCTTCGTCCCTCCTCTGTGATTCCCTCGACAAATGCACGATGTTAACAGAGGGGTAACCAAAGTGGACGGCAAGTGCATACGAGGGTCGTCCCCGTTCACTTGGGAAATGCTCTCTCTCTCTCTCTCTCTCTCTCTCTCTCTCTCTCTCTATCTCACCCTCTCCCTCTCCCTCTCTCTCTCTCTGTGTGCGCATAGCGCATCCTATACGACGTTTATCTGGTTGCCTTCGAATAGCCTCTCTACATAACGATACAATGCCTGATGCTACAATGGCGCCTTTGCGCGTCTGTTTATTGCCACGCCATCACTGCCAGGACGCCATGCAGCGTCTGTGGTTAAACCTCATGAACATTTCACGGTAAACATTTCCGTGTATTTGACCAAACACGAATATATATATATATATATATATATATATATATATATATATTACGATAGGTAAACTAACAGACAAATGTATACATGTACTATATATATATATATATATATATATATATACATGCTCATGTACATATACATATTGCAATGGAATCCTTGACAAATTTAGTTTACCGAACGTCCTTTACCCAGAAAACGGAGAAAAAAAGAACGTAGCAGTTATAGAGGGTAAGATTTTCACTACCACCATGACTAACAGAGTATAAATTATATATATATATATATATATATTTAGAATGTCCTGAAAATTACACAACGGTCCCTATATATCGCTCCTTCGCTGAGCGCACAAAACATATTAAATTTCAACGTCAAAATTAACAAACCGAGCAAACTTTTATTCATATGAAGTATAAATAATTATTTGCTTGCTTCTGGAGTTGATAAAATGAGCAACAGAAAATCTCATGAGAGCTTGAAAAATTAATTCGGGTGTCTCGCCCTAATGGGCGTGAAATATGGTCGGATTAGCTTGACAGTTTTTCCAATCGATACGTTATTTATTTAGGGGCGCATATGCACTTACAAATGACATATATATATATACATATATGTGTGTGTCTGTGTGTGTGTTTACACACATGTGGACTATTAGATACGAAATGGGCTCGCAATGCTGAGGGAGTTTCGGCAATGATACTGACCAGTGGTCAGCAGGGGGATGATGTATAAGGATGCCAGTATATACGCAGCGTACAGACACGGAGAACGTCGAAATGGTAAGGTGGAGGGGACGATGAGCCAAGGGAGAAGCAATACGACCTGTCCGAGTCAACCGGTCTGACCGCATGTTTGTCCTGCGAGTCGCATGCACACAGGATCCATGCTGTGCATTCGGATGCAAGGCATGAATATATATATATATATGTCTTTGTTTCTCTCCCGTTTCTGCTTTGCCTTCACCTCCCCCCCTGTCAAACTGTCAGCAATCTACGTAAAGGTGATCAAGGTGGAGAATTTGCCGTGGAAATTATAATTTTTCATTCATACCTCAAGTGCTGATAACATTAAATTATTTTAAAAATTCATTGCCAAAGTTAGAGGTGGGGGGAGGGGAATTCGGCCAATAAGAATATTTTTCAGACTTTTTCTTTTCGGCGAATCAAGCGAAATTGATTGACTAGTGAATTTTTGGTAATTGATAGCCGATAATAATGATAATGAAGAAAGACGAGAAAAAAGAAATATATAGATATATATATAGATGTTTGAAACGCAGTTACATGTTTACATACAGTACATAACCGAACTAAAACTAACGGGGGAATGAGGTATGAGCTCACGTGCAACGGTATATATATATATATATGTATATGTGTCGGTGCGTTATTTAAAATTTAAATGTCTACTCTCCAACGGGCCTATAAATATGTCGACGTGGTGAGAAGCAAGTCCTCGGTCTGTCGGACCGAGTGCATGCTGGGAAAAATAAAATAAATAAAAATAAAAATAAAAATAAAATAAAAAATAAAATTTTATCCGTATATATATATATACATATATATGAAATATAGTTGGGACTGAAGAGGACGAAAGAATGAGGTAGAGAGACGAGTCATTTTGCACGAGAAAACCGCAACCGTGAAAAATTGTTTATACAGCCTCTATTATATATTTTACCCATATGTGTCTGTGTATATATATATATATGAATATTTTATATGCGCTAAGCATGACTTGCCAACAATTGCAGTTGTTACGAATTTTAAATAATACAGTAAGACGCTTGTGTCTGATAATTTCAAGGACTTTTACTCGTGAGTTTTATACTGAGCTAAAAATCATCAGATAGGACTTTCTCCTTGGGTGACCGGACAAAATGTTGAAAAAAAAAATCATTGACGACGTTTGAAATACGAAACGACCCTAATCGTCGCATCGTTTCTCTTGAAAGTCCCGCACCGGGCATGACTAATTCACGTAATTCACAGAGTCATCCAACATCGAAGCTCTCTTATTGCCACCAAAGTGGAAAACTTTTCACTCAAGTGTGCGTGTATGTGGATTCTCGTGCTAGACCGTATCAGAAGCCATTAAGGACTAAATGAGATCGGAGCGCCACTCACGGTTGACCCATCATACGTTTTTGTGTGTTCAGTGAGCAAACTTTATTTATATATATATATATTTCAATTATACGAGAAGGATTATCTTGTTAAAATAAACTCTGCGCTATAGTCGAGAGTTATTCTCGATTATATTTTAACTTTTGCACTACGTTTGAGGATTCGAGATTTAAAAAAAAAAAAACATTCTCCTCTTTCTCTTCGTCGTCGACGAATTTTAATCTCGAAGAAAAGTGAGAGGGAGAGCTAAATTTTAACGAAAAAAAAAAAACAAACTCATCGCGTTCTATTTTTAATGGGCAAACATCGCTTCTTTCGAGGCCTCGGAATGGCAAAACTTTGAGAGATTCAATTAAAGATGCATATAATTTTTTTTTTCTTTTCTTTTTTTTTTTTTTTATATGTATAAGTAGAACGTGCGATGAAAATAGAGTGTGGCGCGAGAAAAAGAGTAAAAGTCACAAGCTTTCTCGGGTGTTTGAACATCAGGATGATGATGAAACGATTACAGGACGAGGCATTTCTCTATGTACAGGACCTTCGATATATATATATGTATATATACATTAATACATACATATATACATATATATATACAGTGTGCAGTGGCGCAATTCAACATTTAGTTGAGTCTATCTGCATTAGCCAGGGGAGAGCCAGCGAAGCACGTGAACCCGGCAAACCAAGCTCGAATGACGAGGTCGCGGAGAGGGTCGAAGGGAAAACGAGCCGCTCTGTATAGCCGCGGATTCTCTCGTGCGGTTGGGGCGTCAATTAAACTTTTTCTCGGGATTTCGCGCGAGTGGAGGAGGACGAGTGAGGCTTCAACCGCTGATTTATATATCGAAACTTCCCAAGGGATGCTCTATAGCCCAACGTTTGTACCAAACTTGTGGATTATATATATACATATATATATATATATATATATATATCTACATAATAATGCAGTAGACTCACAGATAATCTAACACTCCGCTTGATCTGAGCAATGGTACGAAGAACCGAAAGCAAAATACTCCGCTATAGTACATGGACAAAAAAAAATACATTACGACGAATAAAACGCCCAGTTTCCGGCCTCTCGTTTACTATTCGCAACCCCTTATCGCGCGATCTTCTCTCTCTCATTTTTTTTTTTTTTATCACGTTATATAAAGCAGAGAAAAATTGTTATAAAAAGAAAAATCCATGAAAAGCTTTCGTTTGCGAATTTGATACTCGAACTCGAATATTAACGAACCGAAAAACCAGTGATGGTCACGAGGACAACAACGAAAATTCTATATGAACCATTTGAGTGGAAAATGAATTTCCATTATCATGCATAAAAAAAGAGGAAATATTCGTTGAAATGAGCCCGTCAGGAAATTGAAACTCGTTCGCATTGGCATATCATTTTTATATTGGTGATGGCCGAGTGAGCATGCTATGTGCACTATCACGTGATATGGTAAATGGGTTTGGGCTTGGGACGAGCGATCGTCTCATGTATACGTCCGCGTGTGTGATATTATAACCATCCGTGTATAGAGAAAATCGAGATTTTTATATGCGTAATTCATACTCGCCATGATATTTATCGCTTTGAGGATATTCTGATCGGTTTCATTACATATATATATATATATATATATATATATATAGGCGTGTATAAATTTTATCATGGATTTTCCGCGTCGTTTGCCTCTTTCTCTCTCTCTCTCTCTGTGCGGGCTTTTGGTTCATGCAGAACGCCACTTTATGCAATATATAAAATTTAATCGCATGGGAAAAGCTTCGATGGGGAATTAGCCAAAAATAAACATTTCGATTCGATATCTTTCTATCGCTCTCTTGTTCGGTATTTAAATTCCCCCGAGTTGCGATAAATTAATAGAGCTCGCAATTTCGAGTGGCTAAAAATTTCATCGATTTTTTATTATCACTATGCTGAATTCGCCACACGAATTCAGCTTTTTCCGTCTTTCTCAACTTTTCATTGGCTCTTATTTTGCCTTAAATCGAATATCGAACTTTCGATATATATAGTAATTTATGTTTTTGGAGGGGATCACGACCCTTGCGGGAAAAAAATTCAGAGTGTTTTATCGGATCGTAAGACGGTCCAGCGGATTCATGATAAATTAACAATTAATGTACCGCGATAACAGGAAGATTAACGAAGGGTGATGAAAGGTAAGATATTGTCGTTATGTTCGTTAATGGCGTTAGCAATCAATATATATATATATATATATATATATATATATATATATATATATATATATAGAGGTATAATTTTGACGATCATCACATCATCATTAAGCTAAAATGTAAAATACCCAAGGAGGGTAAATGAAAAATTATAGTCATCAATATTCTTTGATTTTCTATACGAAAATTTTTAAGAGCTTGGAAATAAAAAAAAATGGTCTCAAATTTTGTTTAGAGAGAGCGAAGGTCTCAATTTACCTTTCTCTGTGAAAATCTCGTGGTACCCTCTCGCATCAGTGGTTAACCAAATTTCCAAACAAACTTTTTTTTAATAATATATATATATATATATATATATATTTGTAAGATTTTTTTCTTCTTATTTAATAATATCCCGAGTCGTAAGTCTTTGGGAAGCTGATGAAAAAAATAATAAAAAAAAAACTCATCAATCAATTATCTTGAAATTTATTTGCGAGTGCAAAATTATGGAGTCTCTTATGTGAAATTATATATATATATATTCGAAATTCACAAACTTGAATCAATTTTCATTTAATTTTCACTTTTCAATGAAAGTTTCTATATATATATATATATATACACACAAGGATAAATGCCTAAGAAAACAGAGAGGATGGTTCGTTACTTTGACCTCTGACGAAACTAACTTTTCGCGAGAACTCTCGCTCTCTGTCTCTGTGTGATAATTAACGTGCAAAACGGTAATCATGAAGTACGCCATAATTGCGAAAATTTAGAGGAGTTTCGGATGCCAGCTGTCGCAGCGCCATAGCTCTCAGTACTCATTCTCTGCTTGGTGTACGATATTACACGATATTGCATATATATATATATATGTATATATATATATATATATATATATATATATATAGAAGAGGGAGAGAGCGTGCGGTTTTCAAAGCTCTTCGTTGCGGTCGTCGAGTTTGCGATTAATTCTTACTTAATTGCGACGCACGCGTTGCATACAGCTGCGCGCCTACCAGAAGAGTCGCTTTTGAGCGTTTATTCCCTTCTCTTTCTCTCTTTCTCTCGTTCTCTCTTTCTATCCTTTTCTCTCTACACCATCAGCCTTGCTGGTTTTCCTGTAATCAGGGCAACGACGACACGAGGATAGGTACGCGCGTATCAAAGTAAAATATCCGAGTCAACCTCGTCGACATCGCAGATAAATCTTGGCGAAAAGCAATATTTTATATTACAATAATTTTTTTATATAAACAAAAAAAAAAAAAGGTGAATAGTGCAGAAGCGTTGGACGCGGACAGTACTTGGTGCGGTGACCGCTTAGCCGTGCGCTGGCTGGCGCATCAAATCGCTGAGCGGACGCTAATCTTCCCAGAGTTTGGTGATTCCTTGCAGGAACACTCTGCCGAATGAGCCGACTGTACCGACACAGGTTTTCCGCAGTTTCCCTGCGCCCATGGCGAATGCGGTACAGTGTAGCTAAGTCAGCTGCGGACGCACCAAAAGTTAGGTTAGCTCAGCGAAGTTCGGGCAGGGAGTTATAGGAATGGGAAGGGTACGTAAAAACCCTCAAGGGTGTAAGTTGGAAACACAATAAATAAAAAATAGTACGATAATACATTTGAGCACTTTGACATACGTCTTTGTGAATCGAATAAGCTTTAATGTGAGGCATAAGTCACGGTTTGGTACCGCCTATACAACATATCCTAGCTCGTTTTATTTTCCCAGAGATAAATTAGTCTCGAGGATAAGAGCCTCAGCCATATATATATATATATATACCGACAGCAATATCTACGCGTTCCGAGCTCGGCTCACGGTGGAATTTTAACGAAATTAGGCCAAGTTAGGCGCGACCAATACTTGGATCGGTGACCGCTTGACTGCCCGAGCTTCGCTGGCGGATCGAATCGCTTTTTCCGAGTTTGGTGATTTCTGGGGTGTCCCTGCGTCCCCCGTGAAAATGCGATACCGTGAAATATAGAAAAATAATTGAGGATGAACAAGGGAAATTTCGTAAAAGCTTTTCAACGTTAAATTGCGTGGAATGAGAGAAATAAAATATTGCGTGTATTTTTGACCCAATGGGAGGCGGTAGAGAGAGATTGAAAGGGATCGGAGAAAAAAAAATGTTGCATGCGGTAATATATAAACGACGAATTATTATCGTCATCAGAGTTGGCAATTTGTTCATATAAACAAATAATTCAACTGATAATTATTTTAATTCTTGAATATTGATCAAAAGCGAGGAGCTGGAACATTAATAAGATTTTTTTTTAGCTTTATACATCTCAGCGCCCTTTGATGCCCTGTCAGAGCCTTGACAATCCACATTAAGGCTCTCGGCGGTATAGAGAATCTCAGACACCGATTATAATGCAAAAAAAAAATAATTATCTACTTGGGCAACTTAATTTAATCGTATATTCTTTCGTCATCGGGTTTTTAAATAATTAAGTTATCGTCTCGTATTTATATTTATATTTATACGTTATAATATTTTCTCCTTCATTCCTCAATTACTTTTTAATTATGTCTGCGTTAATTTTCGTCTATGGACCAAATGAAAAAAATTCTGATTGGGAAAATGGGCTTTTGATTATTCGATGGAGGATCACATTAGACCCCACATGTATTTAGATTGCTCGAAAATAATACTTGATGAGTTTGTAGTATGCCATATATATATATATATATCGTATACGATAAATTCCAGCATGTAAGCCATTATATATGTATATATAATATATATAGCAACAACAGGAAGCGGCGGTCTGTTATACATGAAGGGCCAACGAACCTTCGAGTACTCTGGTGCAAATGCCATACTTGTTATTACGTATATGTATATATATACATATATATATAGACTCGTGTATTACATATATGTATACATGAGGTGTATATGGAGTTGAACAGAAGCATCGACTCGCGTGTGCTCAGTAGGTTATAAAACGGTCATGCCCCCTCTGTGAACTTAATGGAACTCTAAAAATTCTACCTTTGACGTTTATCGGAGCTTTTGCTTTTTCACTCTTCCTGGGTCTCTTTCTCGACTTCGTATTATATATATATATATACGCAAAAGGCAACGTGGAAGAACGAGCAATCATCCAGGCAATTAATTGCTGATTACGATGAAATAGAGACCGACCCTCTCTCTCTCTCTCGTCTCTACGTTTCTCTCTTTTCTATTGCACACAAAACTCGACTGCTTTAACTCTCTCGTGATACCCGACATTAGCCCATGGCAATTGAAAAAAATTATCGATAATGAGGCAAAAGTAAGAAAGAAATATGTAAAAAAAAAAAAAAAAAAACAAATTTAAAAGTTTATGGTTTTTTTTTTGCCTCACTCAACTATTGTCTGAGTAAAATTTCTTTTATAATGGCGCTACGGCAGATGATGAAGAATTATGACCAGAAGTTATTATGATTTTATGGGCCTTTTTAAGGGCCCCATCGCTAATATTATAGCGACGAATGTCTGAAGAAACGCGGTCAGGCTTATAATCATCGGTGACACGCGAAAGCTTTTATGATCAAAGAGCCGTGCATTAACCAACTGAAGTGAGGTATTCGTAAATACGTGGCCTAATAGGTACACAAGCTGTGCCCAACGTGATTCTCTGCGTTTAGTTATTTTAATGGCCAAAAATACCGCGAGAGAGGGAAAAAGAAAAATGTGTCAAAGGTCGCGCTAGTATGCATTTCCCTCATATAAATCATCATCAGTAATAATATCGCTGCTATTATTATTATTAGTTAAAAATCCACCAATAAGCCTACAATTTTGATTTGAAATTTTTACGGTTTTGTTTCATTCTCATATGCTTGATACTAAATAATATAACAATTTATCGTTGGCCTTTGGTTTAAAAAAGATACTTTTTATCCCTTCCGAAATTTAAATATTTCATTTTTGAAAAAATATCGTAATTGACAATTTTTCGTGTCTTTGTCCGAAATTTTTTGATAAATTACTAATTGGGACAAATTTTCGTTATAAAATTGAGCGTTGTACCGAAATTTCATAGACTGGTCAAATAACCTCTACGAGATTACCTGCACCGAAAATCAAATGAAATATTCAAAAAATATTGCCAAGCGAAAAAATTTGACTTGGAATGAAAACCTTGAAAAAATATAACTCGGAATAAACATAAACTCACGTTCAATGATAAAGAATCAATATAAAGGTCTTGTTAGGTCCGAAAGTCGATGAAATCCTTCCTGATAATGACACGCAAGCCAGTCGTGTCAATTCGCCAAAACGTCAAAGGAGGCAAAAATATATTTAAAAAAACTCTCCAAGGCGACGACACCGGAGCCTTGCAACACTTTTCGTTTATTTTCACTCTGAATATATCAATTCGCGCACAGGTAACACACACAAATCTCCTTTCGTCTCTCTCTCTCTCTCTTTTTTTGTTCGTTGAAACGCCCACGAAAATCAAAGCTAGCTGTAATCTTCACAAAATATTATCACCCGTACGAGACGAAAAAAAAAAAAAAAAAAATGAAGAAAAATTTATTTCTTTAGCGAGCGTCACAGAGAAGTCAGCGGTATTCTTCGCCGCGGTTAATAACCCTGCGATTGCTCGATTGATTTCAGAGAAAGAGAGAGAGAGAGTGGTCTAAAAATCTCCGAGTACCGTAACGACCAACGAGATAAGAATCAATTGACTATTGGAGATTTTGATATTGGGGAGCAAAGAAAAATACTTTGGGCTTATATGCGCGATATGCGGTGGTACGAAGGTGCGGCAAGGTGGAGACGAAGAGTCAAAAAATTACAAGAGTACACACGGGCAAAAATGTACGTAGAGATTTAGCGATACTCCCACGCCGAGAGACCGGCTACCACTGTCGCCTCGTCTGTCGGCACGGTTTGTGCACGGCCAGCGCGCTCCTACTGTCAACGACACGCGGAATCGCGCGGGGCTACCCCCTACTGCTCTTATCCTTATCCCCACTTCCTCGCTCGCTCGCTCGCTCTCTCTCTCTCTCTCTCTCTCTCTCTCTCTCGCACGTGCGCGCTTTAACCCACCAACATTTTCCCTCTCTACTTCCCACTCTGAATATAGAACTGACAACACGGAAAAGCCCGAATCTTCCCGAAGTCACGAGCCGAACTGGAGACGAATATATATATATATGCATATATGGGGCATTCCTTGGTGAAATCGACAGGACTGCGAATTTTATATTTAAACATTTTTTTTAACATTAAAAATGTACAAAAAATTGTTTGCGAAAAAAATAAAATGATCCCTAGAACGATACACTGGGATAACTCGTTACCCCAAATTTATTAAAAGTCTTGGATGTTGTTTCATTATTATAAATTTATCGAATAAAATAAAAGTTTATACATCAATCGCTCCACTATTTTGTCTAATTGTAAGGAACAAATTGGTGGGTGTTAAAAGTTTGTACGGCAATTAGTAACTTTTTTTATTCCAGTTTACCGTTAATCGGTACTCCGCATAGGATAAAAAAATTACTTTCTCGCCAAACAATTATGAATCATTGTGTTTTCTATTCGAATTATTACCCATAATTCAGATTCTCATTCTTCATTATGGAAATGAAAATTATTTCTCAGGTAGAAAATAACGAAAATACTGAAAAAAAATTATAAAAACTTTATTACATTTTTCTTTACAGATCCTGAAGAAGAATCTGGACCGTCTATGCGAGAGTCTCAAAAATAGTATTTTCAAACAAAGAATTTGCTATAAAAATTTCCAAAAAATCGGTCGTTCAAGCCCAACTCGACATTGATTTATTTTTAAAAGTAAAAATTGGTGCATTTTCACTGGTGTGAAAGAAAAAAGAAACGCGAGTATTTCAACCCCACTAATTTGGCCTGGAAGGTCCCATATACAAGATGAGAAAGATCGGGGAATAGCTCTATAGAAGCAAAAAGCTCTCCCCACCAGCTCGGACTTCTACACACACACACACGCATGCGTCCTCGATTACCGCTCGTTGCACGTTCTACTATACATAGATATAAAGACGCATACACCTGTCCGTGTGACTCTTGGCACGAGAAAATTTGAGAATTGCAATGATTGGCCACTCAAGAGCAGATTGGCATTCCTGTGTGAGATTTTTTTTTTAAATATACATACGACTTAGGATTCGACATAGAGAGCTTGCCAATAATTGGATAGGTGGCCAATGACTGTCTTTCTCTGTTTCTGTGTGCCTCGCTGTACTCTAAATTATTATTTTTCTTTTACTTCTTTTGTAATTCTCTTTCTTTTGCTCTTTTCCCTTCGTCTCTTTCTTTCTCCTACTAGTTTCTGACCCTCCCTCCACTCTCTCTCTCTCTACCTCACAGACGCACCAGCCCTTTTTCTCTTTTCTTTCTTTTCAATTCTCCTTGCGCTCTTATATATATATATTTTTTTTTTTCTTCGTTTCCTATATACATATAGCACCACCCACACTACGCGTCTCGCGAGACACGAGACTGGAGACTCCGCCGGAGGTCGGGGATTCCCCTTCGGAATGAGATCTCACGCTAAATGCTAATATCGCCGAGAATACGCGAGAACTCGGATGGGTTGAGCCCATGCACGCACTCTTCTATTTTACAACTTTTTTTTCTTCTCTTTTTCGTCGTTTTTTTTTTTTTTTTTTTTGTATCCTTGCGTTCTCGCTCGTTCAGCCTCCCCCTACGATAACTTTGCTTCGGTGCACTAATAACGACGCGCTCTCTCTCTCTCTCTCTCTTTCTCCCTGTCTCGCGTTTTTTTTCACCCCAAGCATCAAGTAATTGCAATCGGTCTCGTAATTGCAAAGAGATTGCACTTCCGGTGTGTCAGAGTCGAGTATACACGTCACACTACACTATTTTCCTGCCTCGTTTTTTATACTTTCAGGTTATTGTAACAAGTGACAAAAAAAAAAGAACAACAAAAAGATGGTTGAAGGGAAATCACATATTTTCGAGAAGGCATTAAAAATCAGCGAGATGAGTCGAGAAAAGAAAAAAAAAAAAAAAATCTATCGTAGCCTGATGAACCAACTTGCCAATTATATATCGTAAGAGACTTTTTTCTCTTCTTAAGAATCAACATAATCCTCAAGTTATCAAAATTTTATTATAAAAAGTGATATTCTACTTTTATCTGCATTTTTTAATTAGCAATGTACTTTTTCTTGCTTATCTCCGATAAAAAAAAATTTCAAACTCGTATTTTTTGTATAAAGGATTTTGAATTTTTTTTTGTTTTTTTTTTGTTATTTGTATAAATTTCGTTGCAATTTTTGCAAGAAAATTCTCTTATTTTCTCGGGGAAAAAAAGAAAATTAAGCCTCAAAGGGTTCAACGATCAAAGGTAAAATGAAGGCGAAGCGCAAAAGTACCGCGGAGCTCTGTCGACCCGGTGAAATTGGGTCATTACGCTTCCGCGCCGTTTCGCAGATTTAAAATGTAATATACGTTCGCAAAATGGAGAACAGAAGCGGGGGAAAGGTGGCGGGGTCTGATAAAATGATAAAAACAAATATAAACACGCATATTCCATATATATATATATATATACATATATATAAATATATATATATGTGTGTGTCTGTGTGTTTGTGTGTGCGTAGGTGAGTTGGTAAGTACGCTGGAAAATCGTGTAAATTCATCGTCTCTCGCTGCACGACGAGTTGGTCCCCGCGGAGAAATTTGCAAGTTCGAGGGAGTAAAGTTTGAATCGTTCATCAGGACGAAACGTGGCGGGCATATTCCCGGAATAATAATTTCTCGTGTTTGTTTTACGGCTTGTGAAATGAGCGCGCTCTGTCGGTGAATAAATTTGAAAATATATTTTCAAATTTATATTTTCCGTAAATTCGGTTCATTTATTTGTTTTTTTTTTTTTTTCTTCACGTATGACGATGAGACAAGTAAAACGAGAATGAGAGAATTTATGGCATCGAAATTTGCTCAATGAGAAATATTCAGTTCTGACGTGCGGATGACTATCGATTAACTGACGCCACTATCGATTTACCTGCTGGTCATAAATTGCGTATGAGTGAAAAAAAAAAAAATCGTTTCACAAAAAGAACGCAGAGCAAGTACGATCGTAGACAGGACAACCTTAATCCGGGGAATTTTTTATCGAAAAATCTGTTTTGCTCACAAAGGGACGTTTTAATCCCAGCATTAAACCCATATATATATATATATGTATATATATATATATATATGTGTGTGTGTATATGTGTGTGTGTGCGTGTGATACACGAATATACAGAGACGGTGGCCATAGTATTTACCGCTATATTCGGTATTAATTCTCTACATAGCCGCATCTCAATATCGAGACATTATTATGATTATTGAGGCATAGACTCGCTTTGCCAAATTGTAACGACGGTTATGACGAGGAAGCCAGTTCGACCCGACCACCCGTAACGATAACACATTGTCTCCGCAATATAATAAAGACACTATATATTAATTTTATAAAGCCCCTTTGATGTGTTTTAATTCCCCATCCATCCTCATAGTTCCCATTTTTACCCTAACATATATATATATATATATAGCGTGTAAAATCCCTCACTCGTAGCGACACTGTAATCCACTTGCACTTTCGATTTTGCCAATATGTTATTACAGCTCGGAACGCAAAGCTTCCGGAAAATTTATTTTATTTTTCCAAGCTAGCAATTTCGACACGACGTAATAAAGTCACATAGAACATCATATAAATCTCATAATTCATAATAATAATAATAATAATATCATATATATATATATATATAGTCGATAAATATTCGAGATAAAAAAAATTGAGGGACCTCTTTCGCGGTTTCTGCTCGGTCGATGACATAACGAGTGAAAAGCATTCGCGGTTATTACACAATCGCGATATCATGTGCTTTTTTTTTTCGCAAGAAATTATTTGTTGAACGAAGAAATCGAAAATTTTTATGATTTTGAGATTCTCGACAGCTAAGACTCATCAGCTCGATAAAAAGCGTCGAGGATTCAACTTCGACATGGCGATGCATCGACAAATTTTTCGGGTTCTCGAAAAAATAGAAAAAAAATAACGTTAAAATATTATTAAAGTAATTGAATAAAATAGCAATAGTATAAATTTCGGAGGTTCTGAACTATTACATGCTGCTCTTCTATAATATTCGTGTGAGTATTCAACTGTAGTAATAAAACGCGAATATATATATATATAGGTGGACCAAGGTGGCCGAGACTTTGCAGCCTTCGCGAGTATTCGCCTGGGAAATTGAGAGTGTTTCACCGCTGCCTGGCAACTTGATAAATGCATAAAGAGCACCGCGGGAGACTGCACGAATATCACGTGTAATTAACTTGGCTCGAGCATATAATTAAAAATTTAACTTTCATATAGAATTCCTACTTGACTCACTTTGAGAATACAAGGTAGCAGTTGCAAAAAAAAAAATATAAATATATATATATAAAATCTTTGTAAAATAGAAAATCGTTGATTATAGAGTGAAAAAAAATGACGTCGAATTAGCGATTTAGCTAAAAGATTGAATGCAAAAGATCATTTTTATATGTCTCTTTTTATTTTATTTTTGGGTTTTTCAAATGGTTATTTTCGATTAAAAATAATTCTTTGGCTCTTAATTTTGTTTCGTAAAAGATCGCGATTATCGCACGTTGACTCATCCATCTTTTTATTTATAAATCCAAGTGGAAAGAAATTACGTGGAAAAGTTGCGAGCAAAGTGTGACGGACGCGTCTCGCGGAGTCTCTGCGTTGGAATGAGCTCTCTCTCTCTCTCTCTCTCTGTGCTGTGACTGTCTTTCCTCTATAATATCCTCGCGGTAAAAATTCACATCCTGTTGGCGATTCGCGTGTCCCAGCACCGCGCACAGACCGATGAGTAAAGACAAACTCGACTCTTTGCACATTGGAAAATGATGTACGAGTTGGCTCTCCTCTCACGTGAGCAATGCTCACGGTGCTCCAGGTGGAATTGTATATATACGTTGAATTTTTTTGCCGTCACAAACTCAAGATATGGCTGTCACGATCTGGGTTGCGTCTGCTGACTCGACGCTTAGCCGCCGCGCGATCTTATTCGCTTCTCTGTGCGTGAGAGAAAAATCCTCGCTAAAGGGTTCAGTGACCGAGTACCAGAATGAGACGAGAGGTCGCGATCGATGCCTCGAGCATCCTTTTCCGAGAGATCAAGAACATGAGTTGATTTTTTTTATCTTTTTCATCTGTCTTTCCGCAGAGTTCTATTTGTCATCGACACGTCTGTGTTATACGGGCATTGTCCTTATTTTTATTGACTCGACATACTCTATATCTATATGAATAAAATTTCAGCCATTAATGTAATTTCATTTAATTGAATTATTTATTATTAAAATTGATATGATTTTTTTTCCTCAATATTCAAAACTTTATTTTTCTTCCGTGTCACTCTCGCGTATTTTATTTTAATTTCATAAAATTGCCAAATTGATAATTTTTAAAATTGTTAGTATCAATAGAATTTTCTATAAATTATCACTTTTTTTTTATCACATATCAAATGAAAGTGTGGGTGATAAATTTTTTTTTATTTTTTTTTTAAATGGTGCTGGGTGGCTAAAGATATTTAATGATGGAATGAGTCATATATAGAGGAATCTTCGGTTTATCTCGTGCTTGCGATCATCGTACACGTTTTCATTAAATTGCCCATGAAATTGACGATAAAATTTCGTGAGGAAAAAAAATAATTTGCACAGAGGCAAAGTTTTTGAAGCGTAAAGTAATGAAATTCAGTCGACAAATTGAATGGAAAACTGCAGGTTCCGTATATTATATACTGTATTCATCATATAATATATATGGGTGTGTGTGCATATATATGTATATATATATATATATATATATATATATATGTATGCATATATATATATATATATTATGGCCTTTCATCCCCTATTAAAAAATCCATTGCGATATCATCTCGCAGCTTCGATATTCGATTGAAGCCAAAATAAGGGTCAATGAAAAGTCGAGAGCGCGCGTGCAGCTCGCGCGGCAATTTGACACGTTAATACTGAAAACAAAGGCGCGGGTAGAGCGCACTCATTCATTGTCTCGTTTAGTTTATATTGCCACGTTGGAGGTGTCATAAAAAAGGAAAAGAAAGAAAAACGCGAGAATATACGTCGTCTATATATATATATATATATATATATATATAGTACAACAGAGACAGCTGTATGACTGAGCGAGTAAGAAGAGCAGAACGTTGAGAGCTCGTAGAGATGTTTTGTTTTATAGGCCCACCCGAGAGCCTTATACGTGCTAAAATCTCAAAGTTATATATATATATATATATATCGCACAACCAGCGCACCAGCTGTACTTGCTCGCGCGCCAATGGTCTGTAAAAGACGAATAAAGCTCATTGTAAATTTTTCCCACCTGACAAATCCACATCGTTTTTTTATTTCTATTTTTCCTTTTTTTTTTATTGATCGAGAAAATGTAAAAATGGTATAAAAATGTCCTATTAATTGACCCGCAGTCAATATCCGTATTTGCATCTTTATCGCTTGGACGTTTGAATTGTCCATCCTAGGAGTGTCGATGACTGGGTCGATGGGGAGGTCAATTACCGGGACGTCCACCTTATCAGGCATTTATCTTTGGTACAAAATTTTCCAACGTTACTTTATCATTCCCAAAAAAAAATATCCAGGTGGGGGTGAAATCGAGCCACGATCATCCGTCTATCGATATACTCCAAGCTCTATTCTTCAAATATAAAATCCATCAAAAATTTAACGCCTGTTATTCGAATTTTTCTTCCTTTCATATTTTTCGACAAATGAAAAAATTTATCGGAATACTCGGAATATTATGCTTCATCGGCAAGTTACGTGGCAGGGAATTGCAGGCACGTTTAACAATTAACGTTAATTATTATTCGAGATTCGCTTCTATATCGGAGAATCTGTGAGGTTTTCTCTGCTTCTCCTCCACCCCCCCCCCCCCCCGCCCCACTCCCCACCGCCGCCCGCCCCTCCACCATTCCTCCCGGAGTTCCCCCCTCCCACTGTTACGAGTGTGCTCTCGACGCAAGTTGCTTAAAATGCATGGCGTTATGGCGTATCCGAGCCATGTTCAATGAACGTGGCTGATGCGAGTGTGTGGCGTTATGCGCGAATTTCACATGTATTAATATATACCCCACGTCTATGTGTGTGTATATATATATATATATATATATATATATATATATATATTAGCTGTGTACAAAATGTTTACCGGGTCAGGAAATTCCGCGTGAGTATATCGAGTGCAAATCCCCCCCACATGTGATTTTCCACCCCCGTACAAAAGCCAACTCGGCATTGGAATTCGAATTTTATTGTTAGCACCGTGTGCTCGAGCATTCGTATACACGGCGACATCCATATATATATATATATATATATATATATATATATATATATATATATATATATATATGAATTTGAATGTGCAAATGTAGAGATACAAATGATAGCGAGTAATGCATGCGATCGAATAGAGCTGTTGGAGTTCTAGAGCTTTATTACAGAGATACTCCATTACGGACATGGAAAATATTTAATCCTGCGAGGATCGTTGTATAGATTGATAAATTTATAAATCATACTGGACTAATCAAACATCCCGCTCGATTTATTTCCAATTTCTCTCTCTAATTGGCTGTTAAATTTTTTATTGGCACATGCAAAAAAATATCTAAATAAAATTACACAATCCAACGATGACGAGCTGACAAAGGCGCGCACACAACTGCGCGTTATACTTTAGAGCTGCATACAGCAACACTGTTTACCCTTTATTTTCAATAATCTCTCGTAGAGAAAGAGCGACAACGGACTCTCCGCTGGTAAACCCCGCAAAAAGAAAAATAAAAGAACTGGCACAGGACGATGGGCCTAAATATATAAAGACAAGTATATTATGGCCAAACACTCGAGCTCGCTTCTGACGAGCGTGTGGCAAAAGGGGGTGGCGGGGGATTTCTTCGGTGGTCTGTTCGACGGTGCCACGTGAACGGTAGCAGTCCCGGTCAAGCAGAGGTCGTCGGTGATCTTATCTCTTTTAACGTTCTTCATCTACGCAATATATACTTACATATATATATATATACTAATGCGAGAAAAATGTATCCACATAGTTATTATATACACAGTGGATATGAGCCCTTTCAACTTTGGCTCAGCGATTTACTATAGTTATCACGGTGACAGCCTTTTTGGTATAGTCCTTTTTCACACTCTATTCTTCTTATTCTTTTCAGTCCCCTCAGTCGTGTCATAAACGTCGATGAATGTAGATCGCTCTCTAATTCGTGTCATTCGAATCGTTCGATTTTTCATTTCTCTAGTTTTCCATTTTTTTTTTCCATCGATGCAACAAAGTGTTAAATATTTTTTTTTAACAAACACTCAAGTGATCTCGGGGTGATTTGATGGTGAATATTCGAACGTTGATCAATGTGAATTAACAAAAAAAAACATATATATAGAACATTTTGTGACCAAATTTTCTTAGACATCGTCGAGGTCTTTGTTTTTTATCGTCGACGATTCGAGATGGAAAACGCTCGAATTTCCAAGTAAGTTTTGTTTTTTTTTTTTCTTATCATACTTTACATGTTCCTGTACAGTTTGTGATAATTTAAAAAAATATTTTGATGCTTTAACGTTATTGTAAAAATGTATGAAATATCTCTCTGTAAAAAAATTTTGATTGGTTGAATCAGAGCACGGTGGGGTGATTCGTCGTTGATGCATTACAGTGTCTTATTTGTAGTTTTAAAAATATATATCTTTTGCACGTAATGTTGATTAATGAAGAAGAAAAATAATCTGTTATAGGAAAAATAAACGGCGTGAGAGCAAACGACAAAGATCCGGGAATCGATTCAGATGCTCGACGTGTCAATACTCGAGCGAGAGATTATACAACATTATTCGTCACGAGTTTAGAATCCACAGAGAATTGACCAAACGCCGTCAATGTTGCGGTAATTTTTATTTTTTCACAATCGTCTGCGTGAAATAAGATAAAATTGGAAATTGGAATTTAAAACTTTTCATGCTGTTTCTATATACAATTTTTCGATATTCACGAAACTCCCTCATCGAGCAAGAGTCTCAAAATTTCATTCCACTTGAAAAAAAAAAAAATGAATTTGCCAAAAAATAAAAAAAAATTATTTCCTTTACGAACTCCTTTGATCGGTTTTTGCTACATTGTCGAAAGGCTTGAGATATTAAAGTTTGCGAACTTTTAAGATCAAAACATTACAAAATTACGTAAAAATTCTTCAATAATTTGTAACCAGAGCGATTAACGATTTTTTTTTACAACAAAATAAATTCTGCAAATTAGATAAATGAATTTGTTTTTTTAATCGCTTTTATTTTGAACTTTTTCGAATTTTTCATATATATTTATCTTATCCGGATTTACTAAAATTATTATAAAAATTAACTTTTCGTTGGAATTCATATGGGACAAATAGTTTGATTTTTCAATTAAAACTATATAATTGATATTACGAAATTTCCCTAATCAGAAATTCACTGATTAAATTCCTATTCGTCCTAAGAAGAAAAGACAATGGACTCGAGTGAAACAAAGAGAAAAATTTTGCCGTATATGACGAATCGAATGTAACGGTCACGAGTGATCCCACTCTCGTTTTTGCTTCCTTGTAGAGGAAGCTTTGTTTTTTTTCTACTAATCGTTCTCTTCCTTTGCCCTTTTTCGCCCCCCCCCCCCCCCCGCCCACCTCGAGACGGGCCCATTTTTAAGGTCTAACCTACGCGGAAGATTCAATATTTGTGGCAGACACACACTGGGGTCTCAGAGACCCCAAGCCCATTTCAAACACTGTCCCTGATTTAGCAGATGATCGCCATAATTTTGGACTACAAATAAGCTTTTAATAGACACCATTTTGTCTTGCTGGTTAAAAAAAATCGATGAAATCTTGCGGTAAATTACAATTATTTTATTGCATCTAGAAAGGCTTGGCGATGAGAAAACAAGTGGGGTTCTCAGGGACCCCAGTTATCTCATAGAAGGCAAAAAAATTATTTAAAAACGACGCGGCACGCGTGCCATCTAAATAGATGGCATATATCGATTGCACATTATTCGTAACAATTTTTGTTTATATACCTCTTCTCACATTGCGTCGTCTTGAGCAAAAAAACACGCGTCTGCTGGACTCTCTAAGAATAACGAAATCGTCGAGTCGAAAAAAAAGGAATATCAATCATATCAGCTAAAGTTTGTTTGATTATAAAAATAAAATAAAAAAAATCGTAACAGATTCTTCTTATCAGAGCACGCGCGCTTTGTCTATTATAGGCCTCTAGCGTAACGTACATACGCGCATACGTATACGAAAATCAGCGCCACCTATTCGGCTGTTCGGCGTAACTGTAGCGTGTAAATTTCATGCATAGATACGCAAACGCAAGCTCATGTATCATACTTGTTGGGATACTCTACAGCCGTATTGTTGATAATCAAATTCGGGCGTAAAGTCCTCTCGAATGTTTTGAGATTTATTGTTTGTTTTCCATCTTCTCAAATTACGCCATTATGAGGCCACTCTACAAAGCTGAGGCCGCTCTCGTCCTGCCATTTTTCCCCTCCACGTCGAACTCTCGCTCGTGCTCGTTCTCTCGAGTCATTATTTACGTTTTTACTAGCCGCGGAGCGTTTGTGACAACGGATATAAACCGTCTTCGCTAGTACCACCCCCACCCCTCTAACTCTAATCAAAGTTATCTCGTTTCCAAGGACTTGGCGGATACCCAAAGTCATCCTGAATAAAATCCCTCTCTGTTGTGTAATCTGGATTTGAACATTGGAAAATTTTACCGCTAATTATTTCAGACTTTTCTCAATCTCGTACGTGTACGCATCTGTGGCTCGTAATCGGATGTAAAAAAGTTTCCGTACTTTTAAATAGCACCCATTTAATTATTTCTTCTCTTCTTCCTTTTCTCCATTCATTCATTCATTCTTTCTTTCTTTCTTTCGTTGTTGAATCAACAATGAAATTATGAATTATTCAATTTATCAATTGCTATAAATTATTTAAATATTTTTTTCATTATTAAGGGAAGCCTACAGTGAATTTAAGGAATTTTTAGTGACACGATCTAATTATTTTTGTGTCACTCACAATTTTGTATATTCAAGAGGACACGTGACTCGAGAAAAAAAAACTAATTTATAATTTTTATGTTGATCAATTGACGATTGATATGCGTAAACTTTTAATCAGAAATGAAAAAAATCAAGAAATTATTACAACGATAAAAAAATTTCGATATAAAAATGTAATAAACAAAAGGAAAACTTCCACAGGCATATTTTTCACGACAAAGGGAGACTTTTATATCCACTGTGAGACATTTCATAAAGGATCTCGAGAAAATCGTTTTTCAAGAACAAAGTACAAAATTTTCGGTAAGAGCGAAATTCGTAAACATCCGATCGAAACGAAAATCACGAACGAGAATGTCTCACAAATGGACAATTGCCAGGAGTTTGTGAGAGGTCCGTACATCCTCCGAAGTAGCGTGAGAGGAATGAAAAAAATGGAAAATAACTATTATAAGGAAAGCGAACTTTCAGAATCTGAGAGCAATTTTGACGAGTCAAAAATGAAGAAAAATTCAATTGTAATGAAATCTTCGGGTTACGAGACAAAAAGTTCATCATCGTTGATATCCTCGGACAGTAACGAGAACGATTTTTTTCCAATTTTCTCATCATGCGATGAGACGACGAGTGGATGCTCGTTAAAAATCGACACTGAAGCATCTTCGTCGAGTGAATTCGTACACACGGATGAGCAAAAGATGCACGTAAACAATGACGATCACGAGCTAAAAATTACGACGAAAAAATCAAACGAATCAAAGATTTTCACCGAGAAGGAGCAAAGTGATGATTCTGGAAATGGAAATCATCGATGTTCAACCGACATGAGCAGCGTCTATCCGGTCAGTATTTATCCCGAGAGCGAGACAAATATCGACGATCTCGATGAATCGGTAAATTCCAAGAATCCTTGTGTGAACAATGAAAAAGCTTGGAGATACTTTGAGTCGGGCACTTTGACGAGTTCAACACCCACCAATTTGCCAATAAAAAAACGCATATTGCGAGACATTTTGGATAACAATAAAGAAAATATTGCTGAAACGAGAAAATCGTTTAGCGATCGTTTGTATCGTCCGGCAAAGACCGAGACGAGACTCTCCATGAAAAGTCGAAAAAAGCCTCGAATGATGAAGAAAGGACTTCGTTGCTGTGTCAGAAGAAAAGTCAAGTTGGATCGATCCTTCTCGTCAGCCTCGAGCGACACGGAAAACGTTTCGCCGATTGTTTGCGAACAAAAAAGTCTTGTCAGCGAAATGAACATACGAATGGATCCTCGTATCATCTGGCCAGATGTCACACGACTTCAGAGAGATTACTTGAGAGCTATCGACTTTGATTGTTTGACCAAATATCGATGAGCGAAACGAGAACGTAAGAACTTTTTCTTTTTTTTTTTTTTTTTTCCTCTCAACGAGGCAAATAGGAAGAAACCCTCGGGATTCGAAGGATATCGCCGGTCGATTAAAAACTTGTCAATTTAACCAAAAATAATATTGAAGCCAAATCGCATTCCAAACTGTAATCGATTCTTATACTTTATTACTGTATACGATTATCTTGGAAAAATGTCCACAAAGTGCCATTTTAGAAAAAAAAACCTTGCAGAATTATTATTTTTCAATCACGTTTAACAAAATTTTCCATTCAAATCCTAGTATTTTTCAAATACGAATATTTCGCGAGGCCAATTGAGCAAAACGAGATCGTGTAATAGAGAGAATGTCCTCGTGGAACATCGAAATTCGTCTGTATCATTTTAAGAAATTCTCATTTCTACCAAAGAAAATATTAATGCCAAATCGAATTCCAAAGTATAATCGATTCTTCCTTTATGACGCCTGGAAAAATTTCCACAAAGTGCCTTTTTAATGACAATTTGCCGTATTATTATTTTCGAGTAACGTTTGACAAAATTTTTCCTTCAAAATTTCGTATTTTTCAAATGAATTAAGTGCAAAACTCTTATGTATTATCTCGAGATTTTTTTTTTTTACAAGTACGGATAAATCCGTGAGGCTAATCGTTGTAAAATCATTGTAGTACTCCATAGTTGATATGTTTTAAGCTAATTTTTATGTAACTCAAAAATAAATATATTTTATGATACGATATAGATATGTATTTCTTTTTCTTTTTTTTGGCAAATTAATTATCCCAATCTTCCGGTTCGCAGGGACGAGCGACGAGCGAATGCTCTTCGGAATATGATTATTTGGTCAGTGAGCGTGTAATGAACGGTGACGAAGGATTGTCCGGTTCGTTGGCACGCGTTTGCCTCGGCCACGCATCGGTTAATCGATGTTTTAACGCTTCGTACGTTTATCCCACCGACTATCATCACACTGAACATACATATATATATATATATATATATATATATATATATATATATATATATATATATATATATATATATATATATATAAAGCATTCCAGCTCCACCCCAACATCCGTTTAATCTGCACCCCCCGAGATTTGAGTTGATAATTTTTTATATTATTGTTCTCACTCGAGGACATTTAATGTTGTTTTCTTTTTTTCCAACTTTTTCATTCAACCAGAGTTTGAATCAAAGTCTCTTAATTTACCACCCTAATTTATAAGAGATGGACAAATTTTCGATAATTTTGTCTCAGATATAAACAATTAAAAACTACAACTTTATTTCCAATTTAGGGGGTGGTCGGCCTATTCTGCTAGCTTTGAGGCTTTTTGAAATTTTAACATACAAATCGTTAAAATTGGGCCAACAGTTGATTTGCTCGATTTTTTTTTTTTTTTTGTATAGAACAAAAAATCATGGATCAAATTTCAGAGGATCTCATAAACGGAATGGCTGGTTTTTTTTCTCTTACTATTTGATTAATCTTATCGTTGGTTTGTGTAAAAACTGATAAAACTGTGATATGGTCCAACACGATCGATTATTTGCCAGTGAGAAATTTATCATTCCTTTCGTGAATATCTCGTCAGACTTAAATCGTCCATTAAATCGTGGACAAGCGTCAAGGGTCACGTTTTGAGGTCACGATGAGAGTTCAGTAACTTTATGTTTGTAATTGTAAATCGAGGAAGAGCTTTTTGTTGACAAGAATTATATATATATATAGCACACAGTCAATACGACGAGGTAGTTTGTGTGTGTTTGTTTGATGTTGTGTTTGTATGGCTGGAAACGTCGGGGAAAATCGTTAGTGCGTGAAGCATCTGTGAGCATTCCGGAAACTAACTCCATTTACTATTGCTCTGAGCAAACTGCTATGTACCTGGCCTGGTCAAGTCGCCTGTTGGTGCAAATCATTCGATCCTACCCAGCCAGCAATGAGAGTCAAGAGAGTTAAGGGGATGAGAGAACAGCCAGAGAATTAGATGGCCCTTCGAAATGTAATTTACGATTTCACAAGAGAGACAGAGACAGAAACCATTTCACCCTGTTCGACCATACAGCTGGACAATGATTTGCAGCCATTTTCTTCAATAATGATAAATTACGTAAACTCTACGATCCATGAGCATTTATGCATATTATAGGATGAATAAGTTTGATATTTGCAAATGTATTTCATACACAAGAGGCTTTTGAAAATCCTTCGAACAATTATAATGTCATACACGCATCAACATTGCAAAATATTAAATTGAATTGAAAATTTACTTGTATTCGTGGATATGGAAAATTATTATCGTCATTTCTGCTCGGAGAAAAGTTATTAATTTGAGTTATGTGCGTTTAATAATATTTTTATCTCTATGTTTGGATCTAAAGTCGTGTCACATGAGAATTTTACACAGCAAGTATTTTGCTTACATTCGAGCTTAACTGTTACTGTTTGAGAATTGTTTTTTTTTTTTTGTTTTGCATCAGCGGAAGATTTTTTCTAAAAAATATTTAAACAATTTAAATACGATAAATTATAAATAAGCATTTCGAGTGAACCCTTTGATAATGTGGTAGAAACTTTGTGAAACGGGGAGGATCTTACGAGGAAGCAATATATATATATATATAAGTTTCAAAACTCTTCTTCCTTTAATTTAATTATTTGAATATTTTGAAAACACAATAATTTCATAGAATTTATAAAAGTTTTCGGACATTCTAAACAAACGAAAAAATATATTTAAATAAAAGATTTTTCTTTCACTCGTATAATATTTATTTTGCCATATATAATTATTTCCATGTTCGATGGTTCAAAGGGTTAACTCGGATATTCATGTAGCTTTGAAATTCGCGAATTAGAATTTATATATATATATATATATATACACAATTGCCAGATAATTAGGTACGATAGAATTTCGAGACATGCAAATGATGCGACGTAAAGTTCAAAGCAAATCCGTCTCTATAATGACGAAGGAAAATCAAGCTTTGCCATGGGGAGAGAGACAGAGGGAGAATCTATGCCACCAACTCACTTTCGTTGTACCATTATTGATATATCTCATCTAATTCACCGGAAAGTTTCTTCCCTCGTGCTATCGTCCTTGAATATATCACATATACATACAGCATGATCCTGCCGATTCTTCCAAAAGGGGACTGCCCATTTTATAACGTACATGAGAGGGAAACACAGAGGGAATGAGAATGAGAGAGAGAGAGAGAGAGAGAATGAAAGAGCGCGTGACTAAGAGAGGGTGAGTAAAGCAAAAGAGCAGCCTGGCGCGGCCAGCAACGTTCGAGGGTGCTTCTCCCAAGGCAAGAGCGACAGAGTGTCGCCACGCAATATTGGCGAATAACCGGGAAGAAACTTGCGCATGCGGCTGTTGAACTATATCGCGTCCAAATAGCCGCACAATTTTGGAATGTTGACAACAAAAATTCGCACTGGTCTCTCGTCTTTTATCGCGGTAAGATCCTTGAATTTTTCCTTTATTCAGACGTTGAATAAAAATCAACATCAAAAAGGGGGGAGGGGGGAAGTGTAATTTGATAAATTATCGAAAGTCCAATCGATTAATTTAGTTTCAGTCATCGTGAAGAAGAAAAGGATAAAAATTTAATGATGGAACGTATCATAGAAGAGGAACAGGATACCCCAATGATCGACAATCCATCAACCACGGATATTCGTGATCGGTAAGTGCCAAAGATTTTTTTTTTAATTATTTTTTTATTCTCGACAAAAAATAATAATAATTTTGAAAAAAATGAAAAAACTTTATCTAAAAATGAAAATTTTTACTGTAATTTTCTAGAATGGGACTGAAACGACTCGACATTGTTCTCGATAATTCACATCATGTATATTACGGTGGTAAATTATTAACTGGAAAAATTATTCTCGATTTACAAACTCCGATCAATGCTTTTGGTGAGTATGACAAATTTTATACGCTTCATTCTTGATTTATGATGATTTATTATTATTATTTTTTTGAAAATAATTTTATTCGTCATATTTGGCAAAACACGCGCTTGTCACCGTGACGTTTATTCAAGTCCCGATTGTGCATGGGAGGCTGGTCAATATCTCGTAATTTGTCCCCTGACACGTGGATCGCGTCACGATAAAATTTCACCTTCAATAGAGTCGAATCGATGTCGAATAATATTCCGCCCCGATGCGCTACTCGTGTAACTCTGTATTTTATTATTCATTCGTGTACACCCTGTGGACCGTAACAGTGAAAGAGAGAGAGAGAGAGAAGTGCGTACACGAGCACATCTCGCTGTTGAATTTTTCATTCGGCATATCGATGCTTTTTCATTGGGCCAAGAATGGCCTCGATTGAGCTAGTTTAAAAAACAAAAATTATATTTTTCCGTTTACTTCCCCTCTGTCCTGCTATCATTCATTTATTTATTTTTCGTCGACGTGTGTCCACCAGTTACCAATTTACATCTTTTTTCATGTTTTCATGAAATATCATTCCAGTTTTGGACGATTTTACGTATACACTTGCCAAAAAGTGAATATACATGCATCGATCGACCTCTGGCTCGAAAAAAAGTCAAAATGTTTTTGCTCCTCGTACAAAATTTACTCGCTTGTTCGTCGTGATAAAAATAATACTTTTTTTTTTCACTGACTATATGTGTATAGAGACTATTTGTCCCTATTGATATTTGTGATATTGAATATTTATCCTACAAACTGATGGCAAACTCGGCATAAAAAAAAAACAAATACAAAACTTTTTGGCAAATTATATTTTAATAATTTAGTATTTTTCTTTCTCTATTATGAAACAAAAAAAAGGTTTACTGCTCAAATGCAAGGGAGAGGCTAAGGTTTACTTCACTAATCGATCGGCTGGATTTCGACGAAGATACGCCGCTGAGGAAACATATTTGCACGAGCAGATTTATCTCCAGGGAGGTCAGTGCAAGAAATTTATTTTATTTGGCGTTCTATTTTTTTTTTTCCATGTCAAAATTGTTTGAAAACTTTCCACGCAGGGAGATTAATTATGGATTTTGACCATTTCAATTTTTATGGAACACGAAAATTAAAATACATTTTTTAAAAGACGAGAAAATGTAATTTAAAAAAAATCAAGTTATCAGACAGACACTGATTAAAGTTTCAACAAAGCTAAACTATTTTCGCCCAAGTTGAAAAATCCGTTTGAAATTTATAAACTTTTGATTTTTTAAATCAATCATTAACTCTTGTATAAATATCAGTTAATGAAAAATTTAAAAATTTCCGAGCCTCCTTTCGAGCAATATAATCTTCGAATAAGGATCGTATCGACAATTTTTCAATAATTTTTACAATTTCCAGATGGTGAATCGCAAGTGGAAATAGTCGGTGGTGTCTTCCCGTTTAGTCTAAAATTGCCAGAAAATTCGGCATGCAGTTTTGAGGGTCGATACGGACGTGTTCGTTATTCCATCCGAGGTATTTTTCATGCTGCGACGACTTGTAGATTTTCGACGGAAATTTTGGCATTTACAGTCGCGCCAATATTTGATCTTAACGATGATCCTCTCGCTCCGGTGAGTGAGCTCGATTATCATCACGACTACGTTATTAATTATAAATGGTGAATCTGTGACGTTTCCCTATTCTCTGTCATATAATAAATTATTTCTAGCTACCAATGAGCGAAAATCTATCAAAGACATTTATGGGCCAAAGTGATCCTCTGTCCATGTCGGTTTTTCTTCCGGTTCGCGGTTACGTTCCCGGTCAAAGTATACCATTAAAAATAACTCTTAAAAATATGTCACACGTGGACGTCAAGAAGCTTCGAATTGTCTTTAAAAAGGTAATTTTTTTTTTTTTCTAAATTGTTGACGAATTTAATTGTCAAAAATTGCTCTTTTCAGGTCGTGCTTTATCGTTCCTCGGAGAAAGTACGAAAACACAAGGAGATCATAGTCGAGATCGATCAGCCTGTCGATCGTAATTCCGAGGAATACGAGGCAAATGTCGACGTGCCGGCTGTTCCACCTTCTGGCACAATCTGCAATCTGATAGACGTCAGATATACCCTCAAAGTCGAAGCTTGTGTTGACATAAGCGAATGGTACTACAGAATGTTTCACAAAAATCTCAAGATAAGAACGAGCGTGATTGTTGGTACTGTCCCATTAAAAAATTATGAGGATCCTTTCGAATTGAGTGACGACTCACAATCTGAGACAAAATTACACGTGATGACACGTGGAATAGAGAAAAATCATAAAGATGATTTGATTGCAACGAGTAAACAAAATACTCTGACAACGAGTATGGAACGTAAGTATATTTCCAATATCGCTTTATCGTCTAACGAATTTATTATCTGATTTTGTCTTTGTCTCGATAAATTATTTAAGCATTTTTTAACCTCGTGGAACAGAAAAATATCCATCATGGACAAGTTTTAGTCGGCTCATACAGAATGCAAAATATATTGGTCAATGATGTATACTCTACATATATATATATGTATTATTTTTATTTTTTCGCGTGTGTGAATTGTGCACGCGAATTTTCAGCAGGGCTCAAGTATCAAAGAAGTCGAATATATCGATCCTCGAAACCAGATCGTGACGATCCAAGTGGCGACGAGGGCGACAGCGACGGTGATGTTAAGCCATACGAGCCCATGTATCGTGTCTACAAATTCGGTGGCTCTAGATAAAAGGGCGTTTCCACATATATGACAAAATGGCCGACAACAGTATTCTAATTAACTGGCTTCTTTAACGATGGAAAACTCCAACAAGTGATTATACGTATATGAGTTTTATCTCATATGAGTTATAACTACGACTATTATTATTACTACTTAACCTTTTAACCTCTCGTTTATAACGAGACTATAATCTCTCAATGATAAATTTAGCACTTGATTAATTTTCGTGAATCATTGTAGTAATTACTGTAGTTGCATTTTATGACAATAATCTGCAGACAATTATTTATAGTGAATGACTGCATCCGGTGCGCTTCTCGAAATTTGTGCCGCCTACATTTGTAATTTGTATCCTACATCCATCGACTCGAATAGCAACGAAGATTTAGCAACTTTACTTGGGGACCAACCATTTTAATGAAATATGGACAGTTGGTAGCTCAAAAATTTATAAAATCACGAATTTTCCTTTCTTTTCTCTCGTAGACCCTTGCAACATTTTTAAATAATCGACCAGTTTCAGAAATAAATTCTGCCGAAGAATCTCTTCAAGTATAATTAACGTGTAATAATTTTGCCCTGTCGTAAAAAAAAAAAAAAAAAAATTTTACAACGATCGTGCTTGACAAAATTCGATTTGAAAAAATCCATCATTGCTATTCACTAATAATTTTCCGAATACTTGGTTAAGAAAAAAAAAACGTTTCGTCAATAACTTTTTGGCATTGTTATGGATGAAATCTTGATCTGTTTTTGATACATTCTTCTATTTTGTGTTGCAATGAATCATTAATTGTGATCGTGTAGGTGAATCATCCGTTGACCGAGATGTAGATAATGCTATAATTTTTTTATTAGGACCGTTCATTGTATGACATAAATATTTATCTTATTCAATCAGAGTCTCTGTAGACCGTTTCAGTTAAAATTTGCATGCGGACCAACGACAATTCTATTTTCTACCGACTCATTGTGCTCAATCAGATTATTCGAATAATAGATATTCGTGATCAATTCATACTGCTAAAAAATTCAACAATGAGACGTTCAATGATTATTGAGCGGTCCTGGCTTCACCCGAAATTGTATTTACTTGCAATTTGACATACCCAATATAAATTTATATACTATGGTCAGAATTGAAAATTCAAATATATAATAGAATTTTCCACTTCTCTTGGTTGTCGCAATATTAACGAAATGAAGGATAACAATTTATCGATAAGTTCATTTACAGAATAAACTCTGTCGAATCTAAAATTATAGTGTATATATATTATTATTATTGAAAAGTGCCAAATAAAAAAAAAGCCGTCCAATAAATTGTGTGCCTGATGGATCTCTGGATTGTGTATACTCTGTTAATTCCTAATTTCATACAGATTTGGATCGGAAACTTGGGCGATTTGATCTATTTGCATCTGATGTGAAATATTTACTGGAAATTTCTGTCTATGTTTGCCAAAAGCGCGAGAAGGTTTAATTTGTGTTTCCCTCGAATCGTAGTTGATGTACATTTCTGTCTTGATTTAACTTTGAGGGAACTTATTGGGTCGTATCGAAGTAGAGCTTCAATTAGGAATGCATATACGAGCGGCGATCCCTTTAGGTAGCCTTTGATAAACCACATCACAGGCAAGATTGCTTTTTCCTGGCAAAATTTTAGTGCTCGATCGATCATGTTGGATTTGTACTGATAATTTCGTAATGATCATGCTTTGATCGTATCTCTCCCGTGGCATATTAAATTATCGCGTCAAAGAAAGCTCAGCTTCCTGTCTCTCAATTTCCCATTTATTTTCATGAATAAATGTGATGATTTTTTCATCCATGAAAATTTGAACATTTTTATATTTTTCAGAGTATCTCAAAAAGTGAAACGAACCGAAGAAGAAAATGGCAGTTCTCTCTCTCTCTCTCTCTCTCTTGCATTATCGAGCTTTTGTATCTTTATGGAAGGATTGAAAAGAATATTATGTTACATATCGTGCAATATAGATACGCAGAGCTCGCCCGGAGAGTTTTACTACGTTTGTGGTTATTTCTCATGGTCGAGGAAAACCTTCAGCACTGTTGAGAGAGCCCAAGAACACACCGAGAGACCCAACCCAGTGAATTCCTTTTGAATTTCAATGCTCACAGCTCCTTGGAGAATTGACTACGTCAGCAAAAAAAAAAAAAAAAAAGGGTTGGATGCGAACTGTGGATCTACGAATATCGTTTTTTCTCCCTCATTTTCCCCGGTGACTTGCTCGTGAGTCTAGACGATGGTATAAGAAAATTGATATTTTTCCATGCATATAAACGTATGAATAGCAAATGGCTACGGTCTTAATAACTCAAGTATAAGTATAAACAATGAGTACACTTTGTATTCTCGTTTATGACAGAACGAAACTTAGTAATTAAATTCAAAGTGGACAAATTATTGATTGGCCCGATTAAAGCGCTAAAAACTGCCAAAACTACAGTAAAACTGTGAAATGTGAAATATAGTGAATCTCTGAAACAACGTAGAATTTTCGGACGGTCACTGTCTCTGTACATCAGGTGGGGGGTTTTTTTTTCACGTTAATTTAAGGGAACAACTATAATTAGTCAAAAGGATCGAGATGTTGTGATTGTATTGATTCGAGAATTCGACACAAATCCGTTACTCATTATTGCGTCGCGCCCTCGTATGAGTTGCCACGAGGCGACATAGAACACTGTACGTGGTTTTATCATCGCACGAAAATATATAAAAAAAAGATGATCATCAAGTCCGAAAACATCTCGATAGAAAAATGTGTGAAACTCCTCGTGTGAATTTCATGTCTCGCGCTCGCAAACTTTATTTAATTTTACTCCAACTGTTTCATATGCAATAATATGCTCTTGGCGTGCTTTTATAGTAACAATATTTGTAAAATTTTGCCCGCACAAATCTTTGCCTCACGGCTAAGAATCACGTCAAACAATTTAATAAATGTATTGCAAACTCTTTTAATATCGATAAATTTGAGTCACGTTTCAAATGAAAATAGTCGTTTTGGTTTTATTGGAAAATTCTGTCGAGAATATAATTTCAAGATTTTTTTTTGCATTCGAGCAAAGACAATTTATAAATTGTCTTTGCTCGAATGCTGATTTTTGTGGAAAATGTGCTGCTGCGAGACACGAGATATGTTGCCAAATTGTGTGTTTGTCCGTTTGGAGTGCTTGCGTGTGTATAAAGTTCTATTCTGTACATAATCGTGTTTAGCTTCGCGTATATGTGAGCCGTATCACCAGCTGGGGGCTGGTGATAACGGCACAGGCTGGTCATCCTGAATATATATATACATATATATATATGTATATATATATGCAGATATATGTGCACAATGAAAGGCATGGAGAATCGAATAAACGTATAATCTTCATATCAACACGATTTGAATGCAGTGCCACTGAAACCTGGCAAATAATGGTCGATCATCGTTCTATTGTGTTTAGGGATATAAATAGATAAACACATATACATATATATATTTATATATCAACAATAAAGTCACGATGTTGGAAACGTTGCTTTTCGACTACTGTATCAAATGCCCTCGCGAAAGATTATTATGTATTTTCAACAGCATACATTCTCTTTTTTTTTGTTATTTGTAAATTTATATAAAATGAGAGTTTGTATAATTTTCATACGCCGTACGATTAGAAAAGCGAAAAAACTGTATGGATTATTATTTTTTTTTTTTATGAATTTGAATAATTCGTCTACAATGTGTAACTTTATCCATCGTGCCATGCTCGAGAAAGAGATACTGCATCCGGTTGTCTTTTTTTTGCAAGCATTTGAGTTGATTTTCCAATTGTATTGTCTCATCAAGATTTAAGAATTTAAATTAAGAATTTAAATTAGTTTCTTAATACGAGACAGCCCCTCATAAATATATATCTATCATTTTACGCTTTAAAAAAAAAGTATCCAGTAGAAAAGCCAGTATGTTTTTCCACCTAAATGGAGTGTGAACGTAGCTGGAAATTCTCTCGTCGTGCATAAATTCCCTGTACAGTCTCGTCTACTCTCTCACTGATCAAGATCACCACGAGATACATTAAAAGACATTTTTTAAGAGAATTAATTTACATTAGTTTCCTAATACGAGACAGCCCCTCATAAATATATATCTATCATTTTACGCTTTAAAAAAAAAGTATCCAGTAGAAAAGCCAGTATGTTTTTCCACCTAAATGGAGTGTGAACGTAGCTGGAAATTCTCTCGTCGTGCATAAATTCCCTCTAAAGTCTCGTCTCCTCTCTCACTCTTTCATCTATACATCTGTATGCATAACTTCGGGTGACTAGAATTCCCGAGTGTATACATACGATACATACAATGTCTATCGCAGCATGAAACGATTATCCCGTTGACTGGAAAGTCGAGTTTACGTCCAACTCTCAAACTCTCTCGTTTATATATATATATATATATATGTATATATACGTGCGTAAAACCTTGGGAGGGCCTCCAGGTTGGTTTTTCTCCCCTCCTTTCTCCTACCATTCCCGAAACACGACGTAGCAAACTATTCAATATTCATGCAACCGCAAGAAAGCTCTGACTCTGCGGATTTTCAAGTCCCTGCGTGACCTCTCAATCCCCACGGGATTTTCTCCTCTATATATGCTTTCTGCATCGAATACATTATCAAACGAGAAGCGATAGCATCTCGAGACGAGTACATTTACCGTCAGATGGTAATCTACCCTGCTGAGATACTCAGCAGATCATTTTCCTGACGATGTTTCTTTTAATATTTTTAACATTTCACCATTTTCGTATTTATTCAAAAATTTCGCCTAACAAAAATTTAATAATTAATTATTATATGTAAAATGAGAGGGCGACGAAATTTTATAGATTTCAAACTTCTTTTTGTTAATGTTGTTCTTATTGTTATTATGAAAAAGGACTGTTGGAATGTTAACGGGAATTTTAGTTAACTTTTAGCAGACTGGACTATATATATTAGAATTTGCGTACACTTAAACTTGGAGCTTTTTCCAAATTTCATATTTTTCCAAGAGACATTTGGTAAAAACAAGCATAAAACTTGAGCAAAGTCCAAATTCGAAATAATTATCCCATAAGTCTCTCCCATAAGTTAAGGGCCAAGGACTGAGTGGTTTTTCAGTATCAGTATCGAAAGAAAACGAATAATCGTATATTTTTGTAATGAAAAATGAAATATTTTTGTGGGTTTAGCAGAGAATGAGTTGACCAAATTTTCACACTTGCCCTCCATATTGTGATATTAGAGGATGGACTAAACTTGCAAGGCAAGGTTACAGAGAGTTCGTAATAAATAGTTTGCCAAAGTTTCTCCTTAAACTCATCCGTTAGCTGGACAAGAGCTCGCGGTCTACGTCGATTTTCGCGATACTTGGCATTATATTCGCATAGCTGACTCGTCACAAACTTATATAAACTCGTAGCAATTTCACGAGGGCATTGCAAGCCAAAGGGCCAAAGAAAATTGATCACTCACCTATGCATTTTCATATCGCCGGGAAGGATTTTTTTTTTTATTAAAAAAAAAAAAAAAAAAAAACATTTTTTGTATAGTTGCGTACTTGCAATATTTTTTTTTCTCCATGAGGAATAGTAAAAGCGTTCATGGAAATGGCAATAAAGGATATTCGTCGACCGCCCAAATTATATCTCGACGTGAAATAAATAAAAATGCTTAATGTAATGTTGACCCGCATTACCCCAACGGGACAATAATTATACACAATAGTAATGAAATGTTGAAAAAAAAATAAGAAAAGTAATAAAATGACTCACCAATTCTGCCAAAATGTTTCATCTGTCGAAGAAAAAACCGTTTTTTTCACCAAAGATTCTTCACCTCCGATCCCACTGATGATATTTTTAATTACAGCCATGCGTCACTTTACGATTAAAAGTGTCCGTGATATATTGGAAATGTGCTTTGGTTAAAATGATAATCATTCTTTTTTACTCTTGACACTGGTGATTCACAACATATTTTCAAATATTTTTTTTCACAACTTTAAAAAAAAAAAATCAGCTCTATACGAGTCAACACGGACGCGTTGTTACTATTTCAAAGTGACGCAACGGTTTACGGTGAAAAAACAAGGGAGATGCGCGCGCAACGGCGTCATAATATATATATATATATATATATATATATGTAAGGTCCAAATGCATACTATTAATTATTATTTTATTGTTGCAAAATTCAATTACCCGTTTTTATGTTTGTGAAATCGAGCTAATCGATATTGATTTTTAATATCATTACATCGTTAATAATCAGTTGAGCCTAATTGCGACTTTAACACGCCGATTAACTTTCGCGACGCGTCAAAAACAAACCAAAAAAGTTTCTATTATATGGAATAAAGGAGAAAAAGAAGAGGATACAGAGATAACTACATCACCCAGCAGTCGTGGTCGTAATAATTCAGCAAAACTCGTTCTTGTTTAACACCATTGTGAGAGTTTTTATTATTTATATCGCGATGATTTTCTTTACGACGCCACTTGGTTGCATCATTCCGCAAAATTTTTCCAAAGTGCGCACGCATCCTGATCGTTCTCATTACCGAACACACTCCTGATCTTTTACAATCAGTTTGCTAAAATGGCACGAGAGGGACGATTGAGCGCGTCGTTGGAAATTTTATTGCCCGCGACACTTTTTTTTTTGCAAATGACAAATATTATTGTCGCAGATACGAATCACGTAATAATTTACCAAAATTTCGCGTTATAAGTGAGCCTGAGCGTCGAAAATAGTTTCGTTAAAGTCTTGAACGGTCAATTTCGTTTTCGATCGCGTCGTGTGGTAAATAAAAATAAAGCGGTTACAAAAAATATTTGTGAAAAAATGCGCGCGCATCCTCGTTTAGTGATGACTCTGACTACCGAGTACGTTCAGTTTGCCAAAATGGCGCAAGAGCAACAAATCTCTCCGTCAATAAATAAAAATAATAAATAGGAATAAATCTCTTACATCATATTATATTCGGCTAATAATACGACGGAATTTTTCGTTCCTTAGTGCTGCGTATAGTGAACATTTTAATTATATACAAGCCACAAAGGGTTATCAGCTGCTTTTTTAGTCGCGTCCCGTGTGTGATGGTCAAAAAACTTTTGTAAATAAACGCACGCGTCGCTACGATATTTTTTCATGCCGGCAGTGCGTTCGCGCGTTCGATCTCATGCCGAAATAAACGCGCAATCGAACAGTTATTTGCGATTCGTCAAGAATCTCGATTATTATTCATGTTTTATCATTTTTCGTGGCGTATCATGGCGTGCGAGAATTTTCCATTAATCGCGAATAATTTTCATATCCAAGGGGGGGGGGGGGGCGATCTCGTTCTTCCGCGATTTGTGCAGTGTATCGTGTGTGTCGTGAGTGTGTGTGTGTGTGTGTGTGTGTGCGCGTGTGCGCGCCAGTGTGTTTTTATGCCTCGATTTGACAATCGATGTATCATCAACAGTGGAAAGAATCTTTCACAGTGAATTTGTGCATCAATGCTTCAGAGGTCACGGTGGAAAACAAGACTACCGGCGTGGAAAGGGGCGGACGAGACAAGAGGAATCAAAACATTACGAGCAGAGCATCTTTTCCCCCTCCTCGAGCGGTACTCTCGCAAGGCTTCACTTCAGGAATTGCCAACAATGCCAACGGCCTTACGACACAAGAGATTTTCAACAAGTAGTGAGTGCTCGTTTTACATGATAAAATATTTATATTTCTCATTCCACCCGATACACCAAAATAGTACAATTTAGCAAGCTCCACGTGCAAAACTCGAAAACCCTGTAAGAAATTTCGTTCAAGAATGTTTTGCAAGCTCCCATGCATACATCGTTATACTTTAATTTGCACAATTACAATTAATTGGTGACGTTAATTTTCTCCTACGTTAATTTCCATGGGTGAAAAAAGTCCGACCATTTTGTATTTTGCCCCGCGGTGCGCGCGACAACGCCACCGACATTACCGACGGTTGATAACGCGCCGAGCTTCGTGCTCTCGCTCACAGATAGAGCCACGCGTCTCCGTCGATTATCTCGCCGTTGGTCGAATTTGAAATTTGGTCGCGCCACGTTGTGGGGTGGGGGGCGACATCACGCAGCGGCTCACGAGCACTGTAGCGTGCAATGTCAACGGATTTAGTTTTTAACGGCGTTCTCGCGGCTTTGATGCGTAAAATACGATCGCCACAAAGTTTCAACACGATCGTAAATGACGCTACAATTATGTTCGATGAAACATAGGCTTATTATCCGAAATAATTGAATATACCGGTGATTTTCGCAAAGGTCGACACGTTTTTCCCGATTCTCAGGGTTGTTCAGTGAATCCCAAAAAAAAAAAAAAAAATCGACATTGCGCGGAGCAGCCTCTGCAAGAAAAAAAGGCGCTAATTTTTGTTACTCGTGTTTTGTTTTGAAATTGAACGAAATATTGAAATTGTGACTGCGTGCTGCGTGTGTTTTGTGCTGGAAAAATGACATCGTTATTATCAGTACTTGCGACTCACGACGAGCTCGTGCGATGCACAAATGTTCTCGTGAATGGCTCCTGTGAAGAAGGTTAGTAATGCATCGATATATACGAGAAAAAAAAAACAATTTATCATTCTTTTTTTAATGCAATTTATCCATCGAAAAATTCACGGAAATGATAAAAAATTGTTTGTGGCAGAGTTTCTTCAATTTGCACTCAACCAGGAGGAGATGAGGCAGAAATGGTTGGCCTCTGTACAAGAGTGCCAAAGACTTCATTCAGCACTCGAGAAAGCTCATCACGAATCTGCCGATCTTGATAGAAAACTCAGTCATGCTCGTAGACTATTGGACGAGGAAAAAAGAAGGCGCAGAGTTGCCGAAGAGCAGAGAAATTCACTTGTGAGAATTTGATTTATTTGAAATTCTGTAAGAAATTTCTCACTGATTGTTTGAATTAATTTTTATTTATTTTTTTAGGAAAGACAAATAGCACTGGCAAGAGATTTATTATTTAATGATGGCGGTAGAAATCTAAATGATGAAACTCGTGAAAAACTCCAATTTCTCAATAATACTACTTTAAACGGTAGAAACAGCAATGCCCATCTTAAAGACTTGCATCACAATGACAAGTGAGTTAAAAACCAATAAATAAAAAGCTTTAAATTGTTACAAAACTGTATAAATTTTTGCTATTGAGCATAATTTTATTATTGTTCAAATTTTGTATCTTTATTGAATTTTTTTCGAAAAATCATAAATTTATTGAAGATTTAATGATAATCATCAAAATCTTATTAATAGAAATTCTCCTCAAGTAATAGATTTTTTTTAAATTTACTACTATAATTTATCTCTTATGAATTATTGACATTTAATCAAACTAAAATTTTCAAATATTTATTGTAATTTATGAAAAGTGAGAGATGAAAAAATATTTAAAAAATTCAGTACATTCTATTTGCTAGAAAAAAAAACAATGTAGTCTACAGTTGAATGAATTCGACTTGCCATTGTCAAAAAATCATCAAGCTCTCTATGGCATGAATATATATTGGGGAAATATAATATAAATTTTGCAGACTCAATACAATAGCGGAGCTGGACTCCACTGGTTCGCTGTTGAGTGACCTGAGTTGTTTTTCCAAATCGGAGGATGATCTGGATGCAAGCGCGATGCTTCATCAAAATCACAAAAAGCGCGAATGGAAGGAGCACAGACCGAGCGGTGAATATTCAGCAAAAAAGCGAAGAAGCACTTTGCACAAAGTAGCCGAGCTCAATAATTCCGACAGAATAGTCGCGACTACGACTGTTACGATGCCGAAAGATGGAACGATCACTGCATCGTCGGTTATCGAGGCTATTCCAGCCGATGAAAATCACGATCCTCAATCACAATTGCAAAATTCGCGAAAAAGACGAAAAAGCGAAGATCGCAGCAGATCAAAAGTAACGGGTTTAGATGCAAATGATATTTTGATGACTCGTGACAAAGTGAGTAATTACAAAATGTCTTTACTAATTGGCTCATAAATTGATGATAAAAAAATTATTCACTGACGAATTATTTACAGCCTTCTGCTCCGATGGCTGAGATAATGACATCGGGATCTGATTCTGAGGGTATATTCAAACCTAGTCCGAATATCGGTGGTTACACCCTTAATTCAAAGACCACCAGAGGACACAGCTTTGCCGCAAAGACTGTTATAAAACCTGAAATATGCTCGCCGTGTGGTAAAAGGTATGAGAACTAAATTTCACTTGTACCATTTTATAAATCGAAAAATTTTAAGCCCGAATTGAGGATGCCAATTTCCTTCATTTGAGATAATTTTTCATTTTTTTATTAACATTTTTTTCTACAGAATAAGATTTGGAAAAGTAGCGTTGAAATGCCGTGATTGCCGTGCAACGGCTCACTCGGAGTGCAAAGATCTCGTTCCACTTCCGTGCGTCCCAGCCGGAAATACGCCCACGCTTCGCGGCGTATCGGTAAAATATAAACTGATTTATTATTTTTGACTCATCTCGGTGTAAAATGATTGTGGAATGAAAAGAAGAGGGAAAAAAATTAATGATTTTTTTTTCTTTTTTTTTTTCTAGCGCACGATTGCCGATTATACGCCGATGATACCGCCGATGGTGCCATCTTTGGTCGTTCACTGCATCAACGAGGTAGAATTGCGCGGTATGGGCGAGCAAGGCTTGTATCGAGTCAACGGTGGCATGTCGGATGTCAAGTGTCTGAAGGAAAAATTCCTCAAGGGCAAAGGTGCACCAAATCTCTCCGAGGTTGACATAACGACGATATGCTCGACCCTCAAAGATTTTTTGAGATCCTTGCGCGAGCCATTAATCACCGTTGGACTTTGGGCCGATTTTGTTCGAGCCACGACAATTGCTGATAAACAGGACGCTGATGCTGCCCTCTATCAAGCAATTTCTGAGCTACCTCAGCCAAATCGCGATACTCTTGCTTTTTTGATTCTTCATCTGCAGAGAGTCTCGAGCAGTCCCGAATGCAAAATGCCAATTAGCAATCTTGCAAAGGTATTTGGACCTACGCTCGTTGGTTACAGCTGTCAGGAACCATCCCCGACTTCTATGCTCAGCGAGACAAAGAATCAAGTTGCCGTGAGTTTTTAATAATTTTGTTTTTCCTTATATTTGAGCTTGGTCAGATCATGTGGGGTTCTTAATCACCCCAAGGCAATTCAATTTTCCGATTTTCATATTTTTTGCGCATCTTCCACGGGGTGATTAGTTACCCCAGCTTACCCATTATATAAATGGAAATAAATGGAAAAAATTCTCGTTATTGGCAGATTGTTGAAAGTCTATTGAAAATTCCCTCCGATTATTGGGCCAATTTTGTTAATCCTGAATGCCTGAGTGGTTTCGGAACTCCAAAAGCTGGCGAATTGAGACACACACCATCGACCGAATCGCTTCTTAAACGAACGACTTCTCGCGGTTTTTTCAATACTCCGCTTGGTTCTAGGTATGTTAAGTATCATCGATGAATCATTAAATTTATATTCTCTTCTCATAATTAAATTTTATCATTTTTGCTCACACACAGTCGGACATTTTTGAGGAAAAACAAAAAGTACTTTGCCACACCGCCATCCAGGTCAGGATTTTAGAGAGCACAGATGATTATTTAATATATGAAATATAAACGGAGACGATGACACTGATCTTTTTTATTATTATTTTAATCATATTTTTCAATGCAGAACCGACGCACAAGAATTTTCTTTTTCTTCATCATAAACATTCGTTTATAAATTATATCCTTAAATTCGTAGCTAATGTCTGTATGTATTTTCACTTGACTCTCTTTTTTTTTTCTTTTTTTTTAATTCTTAATGAAAATTGCTTTTGGTACGTTGTAGGGATGCTAGTGGTGATTAACAAAGATCGATCATAAAATCGATTTTTTTTTCTTCAAGAAAACACATCGAAGTGTGAACAAACGAGACTGCGACCTGTACAATGTCCTTCTCAAAGAGTCATTGGCTGAAATGAAGCGAGGCGTTTTGTTTTTTGTTTGCCCAGCAGAGTGAAAAGATTTCTTGTCAATGTAAACAATGTCTAATTTTTTGTTTTTTAATTTTTTTATTATCTCAATCACTATAAATGTATTAACAATAATTACAGAATAAAATGCTAATTTTACAAATTACTATTATTTTTTTACTTTTTCGGGTTTATCAGCAAATAAGGAACTCTGTAGATAAATATTTAATGACCATTAACTTTGGTACAGGATTTTTCCTTGAGTTCCCAGCATGATTCCCAAAATAATTTTAGTCTGTTGTCGTCATTGGAGCAAAAGTGGCGAAAATCTTGGATAATTTTCTTTTGAAAGAGCTCGTCACCCGCTGATGAGAGAGATTTCCATTTTCGACTGACCATGTGATTCCAGGACCATAGAAAACCCATCTGAGCATGAAAAATGAAAGAATTTTTTGACTGAATTTTTTTTTCCCTCCTGCGCAGCTTTCTCGTGTGCATTTATTTCGCGCAATCAAAGGATGAATGAGAAAGCTTATTAATTTTTTTCTTCATTATTTCTTTACTAAAAAGTCCATTGCGATATTATCTCGCAAGTTCGATATTCGATTGAAGTTGAATTAAGGACCAATAAAAAGAGTAGAAAAATGGGGGAAGAGCGTGCGCGCAGCTTTTGCGCGCTAATATCAATTTATATTTAAAGAAAAAAAAAAACGAGTGCATTGAAGTTTAGTAGTTTCAGCTACATTCTCACCCTTCGATCCATGCTATAATCGTCCTTGTTCTTTCCACTGACGTGTCTTGTGATGTAAGCCTCGTGAGGGCTTGGCTGATCAGGATGAACAGGATATCTCTTTTGTCCAGCTGTTCTTCTTACGATACTCGTGCCTGCTCGTGGCCTCGGCCTCGTAGAAGTTGTTGATGGCACGAGAATGAAAACATTGCCAGTTATGTGAACATATTGATGGCCATTCTCGTTGCTCTCAACCTGACATGCCACAAAACCAAATCTCTGCAGTATCGCCTCTTGAAATAAAAATAATCGTTGAGCGTACGTCTCCTCGCGAAATTCTGAAAAAGAAATAATCGACAATAACGTTAACAAATGAGAGTTGGTGTGAATTTTGGAGTAGTTGGATAATTCTCGATTAATGGAAATCTTTTTTTCGTTCAACAAAAGAATTTTTACAAATTGAAACCATCTGATATTGAGTTCTCTAAAATTAAGAAAAATGAAATCATCTCTCACGAACCTTCAAAGAGATATCGTTTGTTCGTCATGAGACATTCAGTATCGAGTGGTATGAAAATTGGTCCTCGCAATGGATCACTTTTGAGGGTGTAAGGAAGAGCAAGAAGATCACTGGGTATTGGTACGACTTGTATTCCGCACATTTGAGCTTTTCGTTGCCACACAAAAATCTACAAAGAAAAACCAAAAAGTAATTTTTCTCCTGTAATTTTATTTTTTTCACCTGCAAGCATGAGAAAATTCGTGTGTGTGGAAAAACTCACAAGATCAGCAACGATACTTCCGGACGAGGCGACCCATTGTACGACCAATTCGTAAGAGTGGTCAGTCCTGAAAGTCGATTGATATCTCAAATGACCCCATTCGATTCTGTCGCTTCGATTATTCAAATCAATGTCCAAATGAGAATGTTTGTAGAGTGGAACTGGCAAGAAAAACAAAAACAAAAAATTATTATGTAGTAAAAATATTGCATTTTGCTCTATAAAATAATTGGTTGAATTATAAATTTATTTAATTATCATTGCGATATTCATCGAGTGTAGAATTCGTTTTACCTCTCCAATCTTTATCGCTCGTTGGATCTGATATTTCTAAATCATCTCGTAAAAATGGAGGTATGTTGGACTCGTCGATAGTTTCGCAGCTCGGTATGGCAATTGGTGTCGTAATGCCAGATCCAATAGTCGTTGCAGATGGTTCGCACCAACCTTTTGGTGCTTTCATCTCGACCTCCACCCATTCGTTCTCAAAACTTTGAAGATCGCACAAGGGTGGCGAATAATCGACAGCTGCGAAAATCATTTAAGTGTGCTGAGAATTTTACTTTTTTTTTTTTAATTTTCTAATCGCCCCTAGCACTCACCTTTTTGTCCATCTTTGTCCTGTACCATGTGATACAGATAAAAACCAAGGATAAAGGGCTTTGAAAAATCTCCAGAAGCGTGACAAATTAGACGATCGACTATCATACTCTGAAAATAATGAAATTAATTATTGAAAATCCCTCGAAAAAGAGGTGGCCCTGTCGAGAAGTAGGGACCCATTTTAAATCTATGAAACTTTTTTTTTTTTTTTCTTTTTTTTTGTCAAAATTTCGACAATAATTTCTTACCTTCATGATTTTTATAGCATTTTCCACGGTAAGACCTCCCTCGATGTGTTTATTGAGCCATTGAACAGCATCAGCACTAACAAAAGTTTGACTCGGTAGTGACGGATGTTGCGTGAGAAATCCAACACCCGTTTGTGGATGTTTCATAGCTTCCAAAATTTCAGTATTGGCAGCGTTACTTTTCAGTTTTGTAACTTCCGTCGTGGAGCTAGAAAAATTTAATTCCTTCACATGTGGCATTCATACGATATGCTATAATTTTTTTAACAGTAATCAAACGATATTGCAGTATTCATTTTTGGGAAAAAATTGCAACGAGTGTCCTTTGAGATTTTGAGAAAAAAGGAAAAATTTAGGTACGTCGCCGTTAAAACGGATATATGAAAAAACAAAAAAAAAACTCACTTTTCTTCAGTCACTTCCGAATGATCTTGCTGGGGTGGTTCGAGCGCGAGAGGAAGAACAGCCTCACTCGCTGGCGAGACTCTTCCTCTGTCCATCACCTTTGACCCCGATCTAATTTCACCATAAACAAATATTTTTCCATTCACATTGATGAAAAAAAATAATTTCGCAGAATTTCCGCACATTATAATTTTCCATTTCAAGCAATTTTCGCGAGACAGAATTTGCAACAAAGATTGTATTGAAAATTTTATGTTTGATAGTCGAGAGTTTTAGCAATGGGGGGAAGAAAAAAAAACTATGAAAAATATTTACAATCGATAGGATAACGAGTAACGTCACATGGACAATATATATATATTTTTTTTGTACATTGAAAAATAAGTGGCATTATCTCTACGATAATATTTGCAACGAATTAATAAACATTAGCGAAATTATTGAGCAACTATAATTGTCAGAAGTTTAAATCAGAGAAGAAAATAATAATAAATTTAAAAAAAAAAGTAAATAAATAGAATAATAAGCAAAGAAGGACCAACCTGTTTGGCACATAGCGAGGAGTGTCGAGGGACGTTCGGGCAGCTACAGCAGTATTCACTACATGCTTTTCCTGTACAAAGAACCCCGTCACTCACTCACTTGCCACAAAGAAAGAAAAAAAGAAAAAACAAAAATTCTCACAGAGCCTATGCGAGCATTTTTAAACGTGCGTGCAATTATCAAATTTTCCAATCTAATGAATCGTCTGTGTAATTTTTATTCTTTCTTTTAATACTGCAAGTACTCTGTGATCACTAATATTATCTCGCACGGAAACAATATTGAGATATTTCAAAAAAAGAATTTTAAATCATTCCTATGTGTCCTTTTTCGAAAAATGTTCAATTACAATTTTTTTAAATTGACATTGATTAAAAATCGTCGAAAAAGGATGCATGAGAAGAAATCATTGTGACTTTGAGATATCTTGATTTTTTTCTGTATTGGGATACAAATGATAATATTACGAGAACTGAAAAGTTTAATAGCGAGTAATGGAGGCAAATGTGATGCACACAAATGAATAATTCAACCCTCAACATAATCTATATATAATAAACATTTACAGAGAAAGGAAAAAAAAAATTTAATTAAATTTTATTATCACAATATTGTGCGAATGAATTATTAGTTTGTCCATGTTTGGTTCCTGTGTATCGAGTTTCCCCCATGGATATGAGACGTCTAGTATGGCGTGCGTTTAAAGGAGGCAAAACCATAAAACACCAAATAGCTGTAATACTAGAGAATAAAGAAAGAAAAAATAGAAAATATATGGAAAAATATGAGAAATGATGCGAGCTCGTTAAAAAAAAAACAACAAGAAAAAAAAGCAAAATGTTGCAGTCGCTTGTTTGAAAACTTGTCGTCAAACCTTGGTCTTGGCTTTTCTGGCAGACGGTTGCTTCCCAGCCTCTCCCGGAAAGGAGAGCTTCCGACTAGATTTGTCTGTAAAGTACGTGTCAAATATGACGATAAGTCGTGAGGTGAGAATAAATGATTGATCATTTACAATTAATGGCGGAAAACGGTACGATTTAAATGTTAAATCAAAATAATACCTCATTGCTAAATTCTCATTCAAAAGATTCAATGAAACCATTCAAATTTGAAAATGAGACTTTTTTTTTGTTTATTATTTTTTTTTTTACCAATTCATTAATGGCATTATTATTGTTTATAATCAATATTGTTGAAATCTTCAATATACATTTGACGTTTGTAAGACTTCAATGAATCTTTTGTGATTTGGAAGGTTTAAGGTTTAGGTTTATGCAAAGCAATAAAAGTAAAAAGAAAAAAAAAAAGCTCATATGCAAACATCAAAGCGACGACGATAACATTGCCAATTCACCGTATTAACCGAGGAAAATACTTTTCTCGATCACGTTCTACAGAAAAACAAAGAAATCTTGGGGGAAAAAGCATTTAGTGCATTTTGGCAGCGAATTATTTAAATTTTTACGGACATGAAAATGAAAGAACATGCGAGAAACATTTAAAAATATCTTGTGTATATGAAGTGTGTCGGTTGACGAAGGAATCTCGATCATGGTTGACTGAAATTCAATGTGATTAAGGTAAAAGCATTTTTAGTTATTAAATTTATTGTTATGAGGGAAATTTATTATTATTATAGCTAATTGAGAGATGTCTTCGTTGAGGCTAGAGGAGAAATAGAGAGAGAGAGAATGAGTGAGTGAGTGAGTGAGTGAGGAGAGGAAGTACCTGGTTAGTGAGGAATATGAGGCTCGTGCTGTGCCTTCGCCTTGTCAAGTGTGTTGCAGGATCTCGGGAATTCTCACGTGTACCGGCCAGAGCTGTCGGGCTCTGAAACATATCATGCTGAACTTCCTCTCCTATAGACATTCGAGCTATTTGCAAGCTACGTCCAATCTACGCATACGAACAATAATATCTACGATAATTCCGCTGTTGTCGAAGCTACGAACGCTTCCTTTACGTAGAAAAGCACGACGTCTCGTACCCTGTTGAGGATAAATTGTTGGAGCAGATTTTCTTATAGGATTATCATTATTATCATTATTATTATTATTATTATTAATACTATTATCATAATTATTATTGGTGTAATTGAGATAATCTCGCGGAGCAGAGGCAAAATTAATGTCTAAAGCACCAATATATCTATTGTGTGGCATTAACGTGAAACTGCAACTCGGTTTTTGCATGCAAAATTTCATTCTGTACTCTCGGGGACAAATAGCGTTCGGTGCGGTAGGTCAAACAAAATAATACAAATAAACTTTACAAAGGATCGTGGAGAAAAAAAAGGATAAGCTCCAAGTAGAACTCAAAATTACTCTCGGCAAACTGGAATTTGTTGTTGGAAAAAAAAAGGAAAAAAATAAAATAAATAGAGAAAATGGTTAGTTTTTTTTTCCAGTCCACATTGCTGAATCGTGGCGAGAGCGAAAATTACCCAATTCTTGTTGGGATTTGGTCGACGTATTTTGTTCAACCAGCCCTCAATGAAACGTAAAAAACCGTCCATAAGTTGAGCCTTTTCGTGAGCTGTGGGTGGTGTATAGATATCACATCTTGATGATCCTTCCAAAATTCTACGTGTCGCGATATTGTTCAGAGGGAGTAGAAACATTCGAAATCTCCAATATTTCAGGGCCTAAAAAAATAAGAGAAACGTTTATGTTTTTATTTTTGCTTTTTTTTTTTTTGTAGAAAAATGATTTATAAATTGATTAAAGGATTATTTATATACCTCGACTAGGGCAAAATCTGTATCTCCTCTCGTACATATGTAGTGATCCAAGTAATTCCAATTGTAATTTTCGAGCTTTTCGGTCGTGAAAGAGACCCACGAGACCTCGTAAGTGTCGTGATGAGGCGCGTGGAAACGATATCGATAGTGAATATTGAATGGCGGATAAGGATGTCTGTAAAAGATGTTAACATTTTTCGAATCGATCGATTGGTATTTTTTTTTTAACCGAGCCAATTATTCCAATTGACCGTTAAAATTCGGCATTTGTGAAAAATCTCACCTAGGTCTGTATCTAGTGACTGTAATGGAATTTCCACATAGTGATATTTTATGAAAAATTCTCCCTATGCTCAGCAAATATTCCTCCTTTGGTTCAGATTCCGTTTTTCTGCCTCGCATCACAGAACTCACAGGTGGTGCAGTATTATTACCGGGAGTCGTTGATTTCGGCTTATTATTCGGTGAAATTATTATCAGCTGAAAGCCCTTGAGAGAGAGAGAGAGGAATGTTTATTTGGTAAATTCTCTCAATTGGGTGAAATTTTATTAAGGGTTAACTTGCTTACTTGGGACAATCTTTGAGAGACGAGTTCTTTAAAAACTTCTGCAGTTGTCAGGGGCTTTTTATAAATTGCTCTCTGTTGAGCAAAATCGGCGTTAACGTCATCCGGAAGTAGATTATAGTCAGAGACAACATAATCATTTTGGAGACTTCTCTTGTCGGGAAAATAATCCGTCGTGATGGGCAAACATGCTGGTATAGTCAGAGACTTCCAATCCACACCTAAATTTTATTCAATTGAACGGGATTTTTTTTTATTAGATGTAAGTCAATTGAAATGAGACAAAAGTGGATATTTTTCAAAGCCAGAGATAGCTAACCCAAATAATTGCGTGTATTTAGAACGATGATGGTGTTATTATAATTTGAGGGAATGTGAAATTTTACCAGGAGGAATCTAGGGAATGTACTATAGACTATGGTGTAGAGATGAAGAAGAAAATAATAAGTTTAAAGTGACACAGTGTGTGTTTGACTGAAAATGTATCTACGTGGAGAATGCGAAAGATGAATGTGAATATGCTTACGAGATTTTCAACTTCAACAAGATCCATCCTTACAGTTAAAAATGTTCATACTAATTTTTTCAATTCTTAAATTTTTAAATAATAAAATTTTGTACTAGATATACAACTAATATTTATAATATTTAGGGATCATTTTGCACAAAAAATTTGATGCATTTTAGAGTTGGAGCGATAGTAAAAAAAAAAAAATCGACCAACTTTCAGAGGGTGAGAGTTGGACATGGGTCGAGTTGAAGTGCCTCATGTACATATGTAATGAATAAAGTGTGAATGTTGATAACGATGATATCGGTTCCATGATGATTAAAGAATAAAAACAAATAATACAAAGCTTGGAAACGAATAATTGGGACTGGGCATAGCCCAACAAGGCAAACTTCCAGAGTCACATTGAAATATAAACAGAATTTCGTTGAAACCGTGCGGGGAATGTAGAACTGCAACATAATGGCATAAGGTAATTAATAAAGCTGCGATAATACACAAGAAAGTGAGATCGAAGATAGAGATGACACCTCTCGTTATTTTTTTATACCAATCAACTTTACTTATCTTTTTATATGAAAAAAAAAAAAAAAAGAAATTAAATTCAAAATTTGCGGAAAAAAAATATTTAATATCTAACACAACATTGGGATGATTAATTCACGAATGCCATTTAAATGTAATAAAATAATAGCCATTTGTGTATTTACAACATGGAAAGATTAGAACGACAATTGATCAATTTTACAATTAAACAAGAGTGATAATTGGATGTTGGATAATTATCAGCACCAAAAAGGGGGGGGGGAGAGGGGAGAACTACAGGAGGATTTTTCTACAGACTCGAACCATAATTGAATCAAATCCTGCAATAATGTATGACGCTAACCTATGATTGCTGTTTAAAGTGACATCATAGTTGCACATCACACGCGCATCAATGTGTCCAGCGTTGCATTCCGACAAGACGTACGTACGTACCCACAGCATGGAAATAAATTCGAATAAACATTAATCTCGTGTTTGTATGTTGTGTCTGTGTGATGCTTCATTAAATTTATGGCTTACAACAAACTGAAACGACAATTTAACAAATGTAATTTTTTTTTTTCGTGTACTGGACAAATTATGTAAATTGTAATTTTTATGCTTAAAAAGCCGGCTAATTTAATAATTTTTTGGTGTACACACACACACACACACACACGGTTTGTGTAGATTGTCAGCCAATATGATTTTGTCTCCTGTATGTCCGTTTATGTTGTTTTTTGAGCCAGTTAGAATGTCGTGTATGCGGAACGGCGTTTTGTCATTCTTCTTTATTTCATTTTTTTTGATGCCTCAATCATGCAAATTTCTAATCGCAATGATTCGTTTTATGATTAAAAGCCGGCTCATCGACGAAATGCATAAAAATTTCGCGGTACTCACGCGTATATATAGCGTGAATGGCAATATGGATGGCGATCATCACGCAACGTGGACAATCATGCGTATGAGCTCTGTTTGTGTTGAATTTATGACGTGAGACAAAGGATTTTTGTCCGCAATTTATTGGCAAACAATTTGAGATATGATCGACGCGATCGATGAACGTTGAACGAATTTTTGATGAAAAAAAAAAGAAAAAAAAAAGAAAAATACCTCTCGAATGGTTCGATTGAATGGAATTATTAGCGAACCTGTTGTGAGTGCCGGAGTCCATTCTTGTTCTCCAGTTGCACCCCACAAGAGTGTCAAACTTTTATTAACGATCGGAAAACCGCTTTGGACACTTTTTTCTCCACTCGCGAGCGTCACACACGATCGTTGATTTTTTCCTTTTCCATCTGTTGATCAACTCGTAGCCGTTGCATTTCAACTGCTGGTCTTATTTCGTAAATTATAAGGATTAATAACTTACGATCTTGAAAACCGACTTGGGACGCTGAACGAGAAATTGCTCCCTGCAATCCAGCAATTCCATGATCTATGGGCGAATCGCTCACAATTGACGTTGCATCGATTTGCTCATTCGAGCGTGACTGCGCTGGTACAGCCTGATAATGATGCTGCTGTATGAGGACTCCGGTCGGTCCTGTAAATAATAATGGATAAACAAAAAAAATCCTATTTCCATTCGGTATAATTCCGTAAAGAATGACCACCGGATCGATATATTAAAAATTATCTCTAAAAAACTCGAAATTTAAAGAATTAATTTTTCACACTCTCATAATTGTTTGACCATTTTGCGAATTTTCAACAAGTTGCATTTAGAGCGCTAACCTTTTGGAAATATGTGAGTCCAACGACGTCGATTACTCGTTAATTTAATCGTAACGTGTGACGGATCGAATGGATTTATAAGAGCTCTGCCGGGTCTGTGCAAATTTACCGGTTGAGCTATGGCGTTTGTTGGACTTCCGGCACTTCCGACTACTGGTCTGAATGGTGGCGATATTTCCGTATCAATCACGTCGCTCTTTATCGAAGCTCTTATTGGTGCTGTGGAATAATAATAATTAAATAAAAATAATAAAAAACTAAATTGCGTTTTTATCGAGGATATTTCGAACCGTGAACGCCTTCTCCATTAGAGCTGCCTCTTCCTAGATCGTCAGTTCTGTATGGAATTGAAATTGCAGCACTTCGTGTGGCTGTTATAGGCGGTGGATGAATATCGGCAATTGGATGATGTATATCGGGATCGGACATTTTACGCTTTAAAAGTTTCAATGCTTGAGCATTATTGTGCGTCTCCATACACGCAACGCTTGTTTTCTTTGTTCTCGTCGATACCCTGAGAACGCAAAGGAAATCCCTCGTGAAAATGATTATTTAAATTTATTAACTTATTATATGATATAATTGATTAATTTATAGACCTCGAGGCGTGAATAGTTGGCAGTTGAAATACTTGAGCGTCATAAGCGTCGTAATCAAACAGAGGATTATGAAGGCACTCTCTCGTTTCCTCTTGCAACAATTTTGTTTTGCATAATAATTTGCCATTCTCCATAGGCTGTTTCGATACTCTTTGGGGCAATTTTATACGTGGTATAAAAGTCGAGTATGGTATCTTCTTATTCGTTGAGTAAAAACTCAGATTTATCCAATGAGGCATACTATAATCGTCCGCTACGTACGATGATGTATCCTTATTGTGAAACTGAAATTTTATTATCACAAAGCACAAATTTATTTGTCATGTCTCAAAGTTAATTTCTTCAAATATTTATTTAAAAAAATGTTTATTCCAACATTTGTTTTAGAAGAGATAATTGTAGACGTCGAATAATTTTTCTGTAAATTTCTCATTCTCAATAAGTCCAGTACCTTTAATAATGGAACAGCATGCAAAGGTTGCTCCCCGACACAAACCAAATCACTGCCAACTCCATTATCGATTATTCGTTGTTTGGTAACATTAGTGAGTTCTCTGTCAACTTCGAATACTCCAACGCCTGGGGTTATCACCACAGAAAGTTGACCAGTTCTATCAAAGCTACGATCCAGATAGTGCTTTTCAAAAACTGTTGTAGTGAGAAAAAAAAAAGAAAAAAAAATGGCATTAGAAGAGAATTAGAAGAGATTACAATCGAATTTACCATTTGAAAAAAAGAAAATACCGTTCAACGACATATTTAACACTTCGAGAAAATTTCCCTGAGCAGCTGTAGAATTTGTGGCCTCTGGCATATCGATCCCAGGCTTCTCGTGATACTCCATTACGATTTTTTCATAATCGGTAAACAATTTTCGCAATTGTACGAGTATATTGCTCCAATCTTCAAATCTCTCATTTTGCACAGCTACACGGTAAAAATCCTCGTAAAATCTGCCTCTATAATCTTGCTGAAGGCACTCGCGCATATTATTGGGAAATTCTTCCAAACTGCTCGCATTGTAGAATGTTCTTGAGAAGAGAACTATCGTAACTTCGTGATTGCTCCCGTTTTTTTTCCATTTTTGAAAAAGATCAGCGAGAAAGCCATTGACAGCTTTTTCAAAATAAAGATCACCGTGAATATCAAAATCCCACATTTCAGAGCTCATTTGAATAAATAAGTAGACCATACTCGTTGACGAACGAAATACAACCTGAAAATTGTTTAATAACAGAGAGGCTTCATTTGTTTAAATAATCATTTTTTGTATATTACTGACCTTTGTGTCGTCGGTTATAACACCGCAGGCAACTCGATCACCTTGAGACCACATTTCGTAAACCTGGCATCTTATGCAACCGCCACAAAATTCGATTTTTTTATTCATGTAGACACATGTGTTGACCTGAAGTAAAAACAAATTGTACAATCAAAGAATTTTTGTTTATCAACTTTTTTCCAATATTTTTTCGTTTTTACCAGTAATTGAATTTCACCTTATGTGAAAAATAAATAATTATATAAAAATATTTACGATCAAGCGACATTACCAAACTATTTTTCAATCTCCACATTGTGCTTCTGCCCATGTATTGATCTTTAAAAGTGAGTTCTATCGAATCAAGCGCAACGTCATTCGGATTTACGATATTCATGTAAACATCGGCAAATGTACGAAGTTGAAACATTGTTGCAACATTATTTTCAATGCTGATTGTTTCTCGACCCTGTAGATCTTCCTTGAAAGCAGTGACTTGTAACAGAAGCCTGCTAAACTCATCCTCCGGATGATAAATTTCCACGACATCTCCAGTTTGAATACCCGGATAATCTTTTGGATTGATTATCAAATCTTCGCCGCTAAAGTTTTTCTGATGAACTATCAGTTTGAACAGCTTCATTCTCAGATATTTTCCTTGTCTCTCGGTATTTCATATATGCATCCTTAAATAATACATTATCGTTGCTGTATTAACTGAAGCAATGAAAATAAAAATTACTCGCTACATTTCTTAAGGCTGTAATTTTTTTTATATAATGGACTTGATCTTGATCAAACTTGAGCTTTTTATATTGGCCTTTGATGAACGCGTACGATTATGATATACACTGTAATCAAACAACCATTTTGTGGTTTAAACTTTTTTTTATTGCCATGTCGTTAAACTTGAAAAGACTGATTTGAGATGAATTATCGACATTTGCCTGAACATTGACGAGCATTTAAGCAACATACAGCTTGACGAAGGTTCAACAACGTTGAGGAATAATTTTATTATTTCAGGACAAAGGATTTGACTTTTAAAAAGAATTAAATTCCGTACACATGTATATTGGACAGAATACATACCTCTTATACATTTACAAGTATAATAATAATCCACATCACGCATTTATCGAATAGGACGAAACGTATTAAAAAATATATATTATCAGTTTATTTATTAAAAATATTAATCACATCGTCGCACATATCGTTGGCTAACAAGTTTTTTTTCATTCTTTGAGAGACGTTTCACATTATCAGCAAAAATTCCACAGTTTTATAATTCGTCACATGTCTTTTCCAGCAATGCTGCGCGAACTACACGGGAGAAAAAACTATTCTCGTGATCCTCTGCTGGTAATTTACCTTGAACGTTGATACATTTACGTTGTCTCCATGTCAAGTTTTTTCATATTTACTGCAGCGCGATAGAATAAATCAGTAGGATTAATAATTCAATTGTAAAACGAAACGCGTGAGACAAGTTCCGAGAAAGCGCTGATGAATTTAAATGTGTGCAGAGCCACATCGACATGGATCAGCTGGTTTTTCTCGTGGCACAAATGCGCAACAGCGCAACTAGAGAGTGTGCTCAGAAGTGTCTCTAGTCGTTCAGTTTCAGTGTTGGGTAGTTTGTGTCGTTTTTCTTGGTCTACTGACATTTCTCTCGCACGATCGTGCTCTCGATGTTTGTTGACACTGAAAATTTCTTCTGCTAGATGAGTGTTGTTTTGAAACAAAAATAAAAAAAAAAAGTATTAACCTTTGAATAAATTGATATAAAAAATGTATCGAGAGAACAACGCCCAATTACGATGAGTTTGCTGGAAAAAAGTTTAAATAAGAGTTGTCGTATAGTCTTTTATGGGAGTAACCTGAAAAATATTGCTCACAAACTTCATCGATGTTGAAAAAAAGAAAAAAGGAAAAAAAACACACACACAAGATGTTACGAAAAACTAATCGACCTTATCCCAACGTGATTTAACGATATATATATATATACATATATATATATTTTTTGATAAACTGCAATAAGAGTAAAAACAATGAGATATGCGTACCAAAGGCCTGCTATTGTTCCTTATTTGCATAGTAGGGAGCAGCATTATTTTTATTGCATTCAGCAATCAGCGACCTTCCATTCAGACATTAGTCACGGAAACGCATAAGCAGTTGCGGAGCTTCCAGGTTTGTTTATGAGCTAATTAGTATTCTTCATTGTTCATTGTAGGCTAGAAATTTGATCTATGAGCCAAAAGTAACCTCGAGTGTTTTTTTTTTCCACCTTTTTTAATTATTCAGGAAAATTTGAAAGATGTTGAGGAAAAACGTCTCGTGACAGACTCTAAGTATCTTGCTCTGCTTGGCCTTGATGGCCAAACAAGCACAACTCCGATAACGCCAAAACCTCAAAATGTTACTGTTGTTACACTTCTGAGGCCCGGAAGTGAACAACATATTTATGGCTTTATTAAAAATGTCTCGCATTTCTTGCCCAATAATAATATCGTTGTTTTTGACGTTGGTCTGAGCGATGATGCGACACAAACCATCAGAACGGTTTGCAACTCTAGCAGATGTAATGTCGTTCAATTGGATTTGAGCCCCTTCCCTGCACACGCAGAAGATGATAGATTGCACGTCTATCGACCTCTAGTCATTCAGGTACTTGATCCATTTATACTCTTTTTTTTTTTCATCGCGATATTCATGTCGATGGCAAAAGTAAAAGTTTGACATAACCTCAAAATTTATTTCACATGGGCAATAATCTAGATTTGGTTTTATCGTTTCTGAGATATGACAGTGAAAATAATGTAAATTGGATTATTTTCTATAGTGTTTATAATATATATATATATATATATATATAGAGGATAATATTTTATGGAAATTATTCGATACGCATTTTCAAATTAATAATGAGTATCAAAGTTTGTTAAATTTTTATATTCTCTGCAAATAATGCACAATAGTCTACAAGAATTATAGTTGCTACATAGAAGTTTTATCTTTCCTTTTGCAATAGTGAAAAATTGGTTAGCTTTTTTTTTTAAATCGACATAACTAAAATGTCATTTTGATTTATATTTTAGCTTTTTTTATAGCACAAATGGATGAAATTTGTACGTGTTGCTTCTTTCACATTTAATACCATTAATACAGTTTTTATCAATATATTTAGTGAAAATAACGAAAATTCTACTATATAGGTAGGTTTATATTGTCCATGTTAATTGCTAAATTGTTATAAATGTTGAGAGATATAAACAATTTAATTATTTAAAGAGAAGCTTTTGATTTTGTGCAAAGCACGCTAAATTCCAACACAGATTGACTCAGTCGATAAAAAAGACACATTTTTCTATTTTCAGCAAATGATGTTTCCAAGCGCCTGTTTATTCAGCATGAAAACATTATTTGCTTCCATTCCAAATATCATTTGTCATTGAGAAAATATGGAAAGGCCACTTTATCTGCTACGTCCGTATTTACGTTAAAAACATTTGGATAGAAAAGATAATTTTTATACTGTGGAAATATGCCAGCTTTGAATGCCATATTCGATTAAAAAAAAAAAAACCCCCAATCTCTATTTTAACGGCGTATTAATTATCGAAAAACGAAATATCTGAAAAATAATCGTTTGGATACGTTAAATTAAATTTCAAATAAATAAAATTGACACTTGCGTTATTTATGTTTTCGCAGACAGCTTTAAATACATTAGGAAACATACTGTACATGGATTCAAATGTACGTTTGAACTCGTCGGATGTGGTAAAATATCTTTTGCCAAAATCCGGTGTATTAACATGGCCAACAAAGCACGCGATCAGTTCTCTAACTCATCCAAAGATGTATGAATATTTTCACGTATCAGCAGAGAGTTTTTTTTTCCTTCCCTTGATAAGGGCTTCGCACATTGTTATCAGAAATACTAAAGAAATTCGTGAAAATGTCATGTTACCCTGGGTACAGTGTGCTCTGACACGTGACTGCATCTGTCCCATCGGTTGGTATAAAATATTTTTCTTTTTTTTTTCCTCTCTTTCTCATAATAAATAATGATCTATAGCTAAAAATTGTACAGTCGTAACGCGTAAAAACAAAAGAGAAAAAAGAAAAAAAATGTCAACAGGGGCACAATCAGCTGGCTGTCGTTTCAACAAACGACCCCAATATCGTTATTCCGGCTGTCACGCATACGACACATCAGCGCTCAACATAATACTCGGATTGTATTTCAACTTTGATGATTCGTGTTACGTTCATCAGGAGCCTGACACGTATTTTAATAAAATACAATCTGACGAAGTTAGCGAGGAATATCTAATGATTGCGAGACAGAACAACGCGACTGAGGCCATCAATGCCAAGACTTTCATATCGATCGAACGGTGAAGAGAAAAAGGAGATAAAAAATTCCATCTCGACATACGTTTTTACAAATGTATTACATAATTTAATCCATATACATAAAAAAGAGTATATGAACGAGCACAATTTGATTTTTAAGAAAGAAGAGAAAAAAAAGAACAAATAAAGTGTCTTTGATGACACGTTCATCGTTGTCTCGTCTCATTCATTCCAAGCTAAACATTCTGCCGCAAGCATTTTTTTTTGTTTTTTAGTCGCGTGAAAATATAAACGTCAGGAGAAACAAGGCCGAGCGTTATTTGTTTTCTAATTTTTTTTTTCCTTTTTTTTTGCCGTTTTACCGAGTTTGAAAGAGTCGTGAAGACATTATACCGGAAACGGCCGAAATTCAATAACCGAAAATTATCATTTTCATATTATCGAATTCTCTTCCTCACTCTCTCTCTCTCGATGGACTGTAAAAAGTTGGTCTGGTGAGGTTGAAAAAAAAATTTGAATTTCGGACCAAGAGATTCGCCATTGTTTGGAATATAAAAAGGGAACAGCAGTCATTATGGATAAGAAGATCTCGTGTGTGAGTAATCCGTCAACTTTGAGAGGGGAAAAGAAAAAAAAAAAAAAAATCGATTATCGTCGTGGTCGGATTTGTAGAAAAAGGCAGCAAAGATCCTTTCGTGATAGTTTAGCTTCGCACGATGACAACGCAATCGTCAGGTGTTGGATCGGAGCTAAGCGTTGTCCAGTAATGGCCCATGACAGCGACATTGACAGTTGGGATTTGAGGCAGGCTGATTTGTCGTCTCACGCGTTTTATCGTCACGAACTGAATTCAACGACGATAAGAGGATACGCGACTGATGAATTTCAAACTCAAGCCAGTCGAAGCACTTTATTATCCAACGATTATCCACATTTTCGACCAAGGTAATTGTGTGTTGGGGGGGGGGGGGGGAGGCACAGATTTCCTCCACTAAACTCCCACATAATAATAATACTTATTGGATAAAAAAAAAATATTATTCCCGTACTAGGATTTTATAATAAAATGGTAGAAAATTAAGAATGAGGAAAAAAATTTAATTCAATTCATAAATATTACTCGTTCTGGCGACTGAAATCTCTTCTCTGGTATAAAATCAAATCGATAAGCTCGAGAACCATACTGGATGGATTTTTTTTTACAATTTTCAATATTCTGTTGAGAATTTCACGAGGGATTAATATAATAATATAATTATATAAAATAATATAATTCACAGAGCGCACATTACACGCTCTGTCACTGACTTGAGATTCGTAAATCCGGCTGTTTACGCCGAATCAGTGATTGCCAACGAAGATTCTACTTCGAGATCGATAATACGAGGAAATTGTGGGGATTCTGGCACTTTGATAGGTCAGCTTTCCTCACTCTCGATAAGCGATGGCTCAAACGTTGTTGATTACACCGGAGATCAGCATACCGGTCGAAAGACTTATCGTTGTCAGCCCTTAATATCGCCTTCAACTTCCTCAACGTTGCTCTCATCGAGGGCAAATTCCAAATCATCCGTCCAAGTACGTTATTGTACCCTTGGAAAACGAGACACGCCCGAGCAGAAAATTCATGACGATCTTTACGAGCAGCCGCAAGTTCAGAGGTTCGTTGATGGTTTTTTTTTATAATTCCGTTGTAACGGAGTAATTTTTTTTTTGTTTTTTTTTTTCCCCCTGCCAATAAAACCAGATACGCCTTGAATGGCACAAGAGTCGTCGAATTTTCGGGCACCTCGAGCTCAAATGTCTCGGATCGTGGAGGCTCGACGAGTCGAATGACTCAGGCAAAGAGAAAAGCCTATGAGGAATGGAATGAGAAAAAAAGAGCCGAGGAATTGCGTCGAAAGGAAGAGGCTCGTAGAATCGAGGAGGAGAAACCGAACGAGAAAAATCGTATCGCCAAAGAACGGGAAGAACGTGAACGAAGAGAGAGAGAAAATTTTTTACAGTGGAGCGAGAGAAAGAGAAAGGAAGAGGCGAATAGGCGAGAAGCTATGGAACGAGAATTGGAATTTGAGAGAAAATTAAAGCAAGTCGAGGATAAGGCAGTTGTCGCTAAAACTATATATCTTCGTCAGTGGGCACGAAAAAAGGAGGAAGAGCAGAAAGGTATTCTCTGCTCGAGGATATTACTATAGGATAGGATTTTTTATTATTTCAGGATATTTTATCGGATATATTTTTCATCAAAAAGCTCGATGAAAATTGTGAGAAAATTGTCATTTAAAAAAAAACTTTTGTAGCCCTCGCATGATTTCAGATCATGTCAGGCTCTACATTGAAAAAATACTCGAAAAATTCAAATGGACGTAAAGAAATTAGCAATTAGGGAAAAACGAGAGACGATTTTTGTTTTTTTTTTTCAAAATATGAAAAAACTTGTGCGCAGCATTGCAGAGAAAACAAGAGGTGAGAAAGAAGCGAGATGACGAGGAGCGAAAAAAACGATTGGAGGAGAGTGAAAAGGCTTACGAGAAGTGGAGGGAACAGTCGAAAAATCGACCAAGACCTGCCACTCAAGGATTATTACGTTAGTCGATTTATCGATTTTTTTGGTTTTATCGAGGCAATTATTTTTGAGATTTTTTATTTTTTAATCTTTCAATCTCCAGCGCATCAAAAAGCCACACCGTCCTACATTAATCCAAATCCATGGGTCGCCGATACCGACGAGTCTGGATAAATTTCCGAAAAAAAAAAAAAAAAAAAAAAAATCAAACCAGTCGTTGGAACGAATTAAGAAAGCAGGAATTAGTCGAGCCAAAAGTGACGTCAGAAAAAGTAAATATAACGTTAGTAAAGTCAACAAAGAAGGAAGAGTTTTCAATTGATCATTTATTTTACCAATGTGAGAGGTTTTTTTTCGTTTTTATCATCGTCCTGGGACGCGCGACAGTTTTGTTTTTTTTTTTTTTCCACATCGTAGCTCTATCCGCCGATTCAACATAAAAAAAAAAACGAGTTATTTATTGCTAAATAATTTTTTTTTAAATATCCATAATAAAATTGCATTCTTTCTGCGTATCTTTCTCAAATTTTTATTTAATTTTTTTTTATACACAAATATATATGAACGAATGACCTCGTGGGTTTTTACGATAAACTTATTTTTTCGACACGATAAATTAGTTGCTCTCAAGGCTAGAAAAAAAAAAAAAAAAAAAAAAAAAACAATCTTTGAGTATTTTTTTTTGTACTCTAACATCAGCTCGAAACTCTTGAATGAAAAGGAACATATTTAAATAATACTTTTGTCGCATGACTAAGTGAGACGAATATACTTAATTGTATGTAAAATTCATCAAATTATTTTTGTCTGCCATCGCGTATGGTTCGATTTTTGTTTTGTTTTTTTTTACTTTGCGAGTGATTCTTCCTCCTCCTGAAGCCTCTGGATGTCCGTTTTGTTCATAAAGTAATAGGACGGTTGTCGTGATTTCTGAAAGAAGAAAAAAAAAATGTTAGCATTTCACCAAAAGTGTTAAATTTGAATTTTTGACTCACCAGATCTTTGTGGACGCGTTTAGCGCCAGCTTTGATTAAAATTCCACTGAGAATTTCGACAGCTGGTACTCCCATCGCGTAGTGAAGAGCAGTTCTCTCGAGCTGGTTAGAAATATTTTTTTTTTTTTAAATCCACACAAGACGAAATTTTATTCGATTTCGGTTGGGTTTTTTTTTTTTTTCTTAACTATTTTAATTTTAAATAAACTCACGTTGTCACCGATCCGCAACACATCAGGATAATTCGTGACGATGTATTCGGTGATGTCAGCTTGTTGCATTAGAACGGCAATATGGAGAGAGGAACGACCTACGATATTTTTGCCAATTGCCAGAAGTGTCCCACCAGTACCGTTTCTCGTGAATATTTCCTTTACCGTATCAAGATCACCAAGCCTAATGGCACGATGCAAATCCTCGCGTTGGGTCTGAATAATAATCATTTTATTAAAATTCATCTCCGGGATATTAAAATTGATAAATTTATATTATTGGCCGTTGCACAACTCACGACGAAATGTGGAATGGATTTTAAAAATTGTACAGTAGCATCGCGACCTCTCTCGGTAGCGACATCGATAATCCCAACACCGTCATCTGCCGTGTTTAATATATTTTTATGATCGTATCCCTCGAGCAAAAGTTCAACCAATTTTTCCGTTTCGCCTCTCGCAGCGAGATACACGACCCAACGATCGATATCCTCAACATTTTCCCCAATATTTGATTCTGCAGCGACGTCACGTGCTGTCCGATAAAGTTCATCCTTGAAGGCAATATTTATCTGAGTCTCTTGAAGCATCTTGAAGAGTCCGTCAGTTGGATGAGTTCGTACGGCGGTAAAGTGCAACATACTTTGACCGTGTTCGTCCTGAAATTTTTTTTTTTTGTTTTTTTTTCCTCTACTCAACTATTAAGGAATCGATGAAAATAAAAAAACGAGACACCCCAAAATCTCCCAGATGCCAATTTTCACATTGAATAAAATTATTTTGTTTCTCGATCGAAAAAATTATCGATTTCGATTATTTTCAATTGACGAAAAAATTCTGAGCTGAATTTTTTATTTAAAATCTCAACTAGTTTTAATTTGCCCCATGTAAACGTCCAGGTATGAATTTATTCGTTTATCGATTATTTTCATTTTTATACTTGACGATTTTTCGTGTCTGATGAAAATACCAAAAAATTGTTTTTTCTTTTTTTTTACTCTGTTTGAATGGTTGAAAGTTGATTCTGGAGTATCGGATTGTGGGCTCCTTGGATATCCCGCATCGTCGTCAAAAGCATCGATCACCGGATCTTCCAAATTTCCTTGCTTTCGTTCCGGAATTATCAGGACATCAGACTCCTGTTGATGTGATATTTTCATTTTCATTTTTTTTACCAAATAATTTTGATTTTCTTTCTCCTTATTTTGAACTTGAATAAGAAAAGAAAAAAAAAAAGGAAAAAGAAAAAACTTGCCTCGTTCGAATCCGCTGATTTGTTTTTACTGGCAAAATTGTACAAGTAAGTGGCAAGATAGGTGACTGGATCGTTTGGTCGTTCGATCGCCATTTCGGCCATTCCTTTTATAAGTGGATCTGCGAGTGCTAAAAATCAATAAAAATCATTATAAATTGGATTCTCCGAATTATGAAATTGATGATACGATGAAAACTCACAAGAAGCCATATGACGTCCTTCCACCGAACTGAATAGTGGAATATCAATTTCCCTCTCTGAAACATCAAAATTCATTTTTTTTTTCATTCAAAACCTTTTAATGACTGAAGATAATATAATTATCGGAAAATACAAAAGTGCAAACTTGCTGTAAAAAAATAACGCACACACGTAGACAGTGATGGAAAATGTAAAATTTGGAAAATCGTGATCGAATGAGCTTTTTTATTGCTCGAAAAAAAAAAAACATTAAATCGCACACACACACACACACACGCTTCTATAGTCCCATGAAAAATACAATAATATATTACATGTGTATATACATATATATATATATATATATATATATATAAATAAATAAAAGTTGGAAAGATGTGTGCTATCGTCATTTTCCATGTGAACATCGACTCGTGCATGGGCATAACGAAAGCTGTAACGAAAAATTCGCAATGCTTTGTCGCCATTCCGAAGATTCGAGATTTTCATAATTATTTTCTCATCGTCGTCAGAGTTATTCAGTCATAGCTAAAATTATATCATTGGGTTTGGTGTCTTGAAAATTCATTGGCGAATTGGCTCATTGGCGAAAGATCCGTAAAAGAAAGAGAAAAAAAATAAAACATATTTTACAGTCTGAATAAGAAAAGGATTAAAATGGCGTCAAAACATCGAATCAAATTTCAAATTTAAAGAAGGAAAAAAAGTAAGAAAAAAAAAAAAAAAACGACGTACAACATTTCATCTACTAACCCATTTTATATAAAATCCAGCGATCATCCAGCGGCTAATCCAAAATTGCTCAGAGAAACTCGAACCGTGTCTGGCGTAATTGGCAATTTTTACGAGTTGCCAATTCTTTTTTTTTTTTCTTTCTTTTAATTTGTCTCTTGATATTCTCGCGATCGCGATGAAAAGGCAAAAAAAAAAAAAAACAACAACAATCACACATCTTTCCAACACGCGAGAGGGAACATTTTTAGGAAGGTAAATAAGCGCAAAAACGTTACATTGGAGAGTTGAGAGTTGTCGGAATAAAAATTTACAATCATTGATGATTTCTCTCACTACGACTATAAGTAATTTGAAAAAAAATAAAAAAAACAACCAAATATTATTGGCTGTAATTTTATCACAGAGCCAGAGCGAAATATTCACAATTGGTCCCAAAAATAATTAAAAAAAAAAAAAACCCCCCGTGAATATCTCTCGAATAATTATTTATAAACATCGAGATTTTTGTCACAATTTCACAATCTACAATGTGATTAAAACATTCGAAATCGAATTCGTCGATCACCATATAAATAAATTCGGAAAAGTGTTAAAAAAATAAATAAAAAAAAAAGGGGGGTGGCTTTCGCTCGAAGAATCTCCGCGATTTATTATCGCGACGATAATTGTGGCTGCGACGTTTATTTTATTACGGCTGCGAGGCCCGCGATATTGAGGATCTTTTGCGAAATATATTGGCAATGAGATTGGCAATTTTCATTGAGCCAGTGAGTAGCAATTCTTTCTCGAGACTCAATATATTGAGAACAGCTCTTGAAAAATCTTGCAAAGTTTGTAATTCGGTAATGCTCAAGCATTGTTGATTGGCAATTTTGACAGTGTCATTTTTCATGGTTTCCTTGACCCTGAGACCCCGAACGACACACAAATGACGAAGATTATCAGGCTCTTTGGATAATCCTGGCAATTTAATGATTAAATTGAATCTGATTGTATTACCGATAGCCGATGGTCTCGCGCTCAAAAATCCTAATTTATCATGACGTTTGAATGATAATTTGTCATCAAAGCTTCTCATTATTTTGGCCATTCTGACGTAAGCACGGCCAATCTGTCCGGGTTTTGATTCATTGGTCGAGCATATAATTCTCAAATGATCCTGAAGATTAACCCAAACTGCAAGATCATCAGCAGCTGCGAGATAAACGCCACGTCCATAAGGCCAATGTTTACCGTGTAAGCGTCTCTCATCGCTGAGTTCGGTTTCCGTAATTGGCAATAATAAGCCAGCAGCAGCCAATCTCGCTCTGATTTCGCTCGGTCTGTCTAGAACTTCGTTCAATGTGTAATAAGTCCCAGGCTCATCATCCAGGCTCCTCGAGCCCTCGGCCATTATACTTTCAATTTCCGGTGACAATAATTCCTCAGTTATTTGCCTCTCGGTTTCCTCCAATTGATTTATCGTCAGTGTAACCGGCAGTGAAAAATCCTCAAGATTACGACAACAATCAACGACACACGCCAGTATGTATTTATTATTTGGATCAAGATCGTAAGACTGAACAATCGCCATTGCCTCTTCTCTGTTTGCATTCTCATCGGTTGTTAATATATCCGAAAAAAAGCATGGCAATGGATGATCCGGTAATTCACCATTGGACGTAACGCAATGTAAATCGCGTATAAAGGGATCAAAAAGTTGATGAAAAACGTAATAACTCTCATAATCGGGGGCTACAATTGTACTTGTAAAATCATCTTCCATGCTGCTGTACGATCTGTTATTGCTACTGTTGCTGCTACTTATGCTTCTTCCTGTTTTTGAATTATTATTGTATTTTTTCAACGATGGCCAAATAACGTCAAATAGATTGTGATCCATGCGTGTAACTCGGTGCTTAAGAAGATCAAAGATTGGTCTTTTGAGAAAACGACCAATCAGTGTACCCGTACTCATCGTTGTTGGTGTACTCGTTACGGAACCTCGTCTCGTATTTGCCAGTAGACGGAAGCATCTCTCGAGTGTTGCGAGTGTTTCCGGCTCGTTAATGTCACGACGTGATGAATAAACATCTCCACCGGGAACTATATATACCGATGCCGATGAAATATCATCAGTAGATTCATTGCGATTATTCTTTTTTTATTTCTTTTTTTCTCTTTTGACAAACAAAAACACATTTACCAAATAGTGCGCTCAAAGTATCAAACATCTTTCATGCATCCTCTCGTTTCTCTCAATACTTTCTCGCACTTCATTCTCACACTCTATTCTCAAAGAAATATTCTCATTTTCATTTAAAGATTTGAAATAAATAAAAAATTATTATCATGCTACTTCTTTGAGTAAATATTTTTTAATGTCACGACGTGATGAATAAATATCTCCACCGGGAACTATATATACCGATGCCGATGAAATATCATCAGTAGATTCATTGCGATTATTCTTTTTTATTTCTTTTTTTCTCTTTTGACAAACAAAAACACATTTACCAAATAGTGCGCTCAAGGTATCAAAGATCTTTCATGCATCCTCTCGTTTTTCTCAATACTTTCTCGCACTCTATTCTCAAAGAAATATTTTCATTTTCATTTAAAAATGTGAAATAAATTAAAAATTATTATCATGCTACTTTTTTGAGTAAATATTTTTTAATGTCACGACGTGATGAATAAACATCTCCACCGGGAACTATATATACCGATGCCGATGAAATATTAGTAGATTCATTGCGATTATTCTTTTTTTATTTTTATTTCCTTTTTTCTCTTTTGATAGTGCGCTCAAGGTATCAAAGATCTTTCATGCATCCTCTCGTTTTTCTCAATACTTTCTCGCACTCTATTCTCAAAGAAATATTCTCATTTTCATTTAAAGATGTGAAATAAATTAAAAATTATTATCATGCTACTTTGTTGAGTAAATATTTTTTGCACGTGTGCGTCAGTGCGTGATGATTCCATTTATAACGTTACAACATATATATATATATAGTACCAGTATAATGTACCTTTGTCGGTGAGCATTTCGTCGGCGAGCTTTTCACGTGCCCCAAAATCTCGTAATAATCGTTTGTGCGAGAGATCGCTCTGATTATCCTTGTAATGATCGGCTTTTTGTCCAAACTGTGCGTTCACGAAATAATTAACTCTCTCTCTCTCTCTCTCAATATATATATATATGATGATATTAATGAAAAAATTGATAAATATACTGACATTGTCCTGAATCAGTGGATTTGCACCAAGATGAAGCAAAATATTGTAATAGTGGCCATTATCGGCGAGGGTTGCTGCATAATGCAATGGCGTCCTTCCATCAATATCGATAGCGTGAGCAGTTTCCGGAAATCTACCAGCCAAATACCTGCGAAACGATTATATTTTTAACTCACTCGATAATTAATAATCGATAAAATTCAAAAACTCTCATAACCAAATGAAATTAAAAAAAATAATAATAAAAGAATTTACCTGATGACAGCAGTATGGCCAAATATAATTGCCACGTGAAGTGGAGTTGCTCCATGTGGCGAGGAACCATCCCGAGCAATCGCGAATTTACGTCTGTCTAACGAACTCTGCAAATCCCTTAAATTTCCTTCTCTCGCTGCCATGTGAACAGCGTGAATTTTTCCCTATAAAAATTTGAAAGAAAATTGAAAAAAAAAAAAAAAAAAAACAATTTTTCACTTCTCGCGATATATAACTCACGATATAAGCTGGAACATTGTCGATGAAAGCCTGAAGTTCCTTATTGCTCGATTGTCTTCCAACGAGTCTTCTTCCCTCGCCATTGAGGACCAACGATGCGAGCTGCTCCATATTTCCGTTATCGAGTAAATCCTCAACTTCCAAATCAACTGCCATGCTACCCTCGTTGAGCTCAACCTCTGGCAGCTCCTCGTGTTCGCCAATGATAACCTGACGAGGGAAGGAAAAAAAAAAACATAAAATATTGCGTCTTGTCTCTTGTGGGGTTTTTACGGAAAAAATGCGCATGAACCGAGCCGATCGATGACTACACTCAGTATTTTAATCGTGTTTGTCAATCTTTTTCGTTGTGCATACGTGTCCTGTACAACGATCGATATTGCCTACGTTTCTCTTTCCTACTTTCATTTTCTTCCGTAAAAAATAAAATAATATTGAAAAAAAAAACAACTTAAACATTATGTAAATATTCAGGATATACACGCACTGTATCGATAGCAATCTAGTCTCTTTGTCATTATTAAGACTGTTTTCATATTAATTTTAGACACATATATATATTTTACTTTTTTTTTCATTAAATTTGTGTTTATTAGGGTATGTGAGAAGGAGGGGCGGGGGGGGGGGGAAATATATATTTTACAATATTTCGTACCTGATCGTCCTCATTTCTGAATTCGTCAACTCCAGAGTCTCCGGTACTTGGATCATTTCGTTCCTCCTCCTCCTCCTCCTCATCTTGGGGAGTTGACTCTGTGACCATTTTACTCTCCTCTATATTCGATGCATCCCCTTCATTTTCAATATTCTCGGATTCTTCTGGATCATTTTCTTCAGCCTCATTGTCATTTATCTCGGGAACAATGACGACATCATCGTCCGATGATTTTTCTTCATTCTCCTCGTAAAGTTCCGTTTGAGCTTCTTCCTCCGTCACTTCTGGTTCAGCTGGTTCAGCTGGTTCGGCTGATTCGGCTGGTTCGGACTCTACGGCCACTTCCTCTTGATTCTCCATTTCCATTTCCAGCTCATCGTCGGCTTTTTTAATCTGTTCCACCAAATCGTCCTTAACATCCTCACTACTGCCAATCTGAAAGTTTCAATCTTGTCCCCCCTCTATCCTTCGTAGGTTTTTCTACACCGAATTTCACGTAAAATCAAAATGAACTGAATCAAAATTTTGATAAATCAACAAGTCGCTCGTTACACTAAAAAAAAAAAATTTGCCAAGCTCCTTTTACTCGTAATTCTACGTTATATGATCAAATTTTCTACTTGCTATGGATAATTGGAGAAAGAAAATAAAAGAAAAACAAAAAAAAAAAAATCTAATCTTTAACGCTTAAACTTACCCCGAAATCTTCGGATTCAATGTCACCACCATTTTTTGACGCTGTCTCGGGACTTCCGAATGCTCTGTCGACGTCAAGAATACTGCGCGCTTTTTTCGATCCTCGATTCAATATTTGCTCAGACTCGAGAATTCGCCAGTCCCAATTTTTTGGATACGAACCGGATACTCGAGGCGCTTCCGGTATCACCACGAGATTCGTAAGATCAACGTCTGATTGACGATTTTTGTAATGGGACGCTGATCTTTGTTTCTGCACAAAATAAATATGAATCGTGAATTTTTCATTTTCTCATCAACTGATTTTGTTTTTTTTTTTTTTTTTTTGTTTTTTAAACAAACGCATTACGTTATCCAATTTATTTTCGTCAGCTCCGTGCTCGATCAAAAGATCATAAGTAGCACCATCGTCTTTGGCCACTGCGGCGTAATGAAGTGGAGTCTTTCCCTCATTGTCCTGTAAATTCACAGCAGCTGGATATCTCTCGATAATCTCACGGGCCATTTCCGTATAGCCAAGACCAGCTGCCTAAAATTATCGAAAAATAATCACATTTTTCGTAAACAGGAAAAAAAAAAAAAAATTTACAATTCAAGTAAATTTATTAATTATAAATATTTCAATAAAAAAGAATTTTTGGTGCTTTTGAGACGAAATACCTTGTGAAGTACATTCAGCCCATTCGCGTCTCTGCTGCACAGAATTATCGGTGATACGGGATCGGCAATTTTTTTCTTTAAACCTTCGAGATCATTTTTAACGACCATATTATGAATTCCCTTTATCGTATCCTGTACAATACAATGAAAATATTTTCAACAAATCATCCAACTTGATACTCGTCAATTGTTAAATTGAAAATTTATATTATTATACCATTATAAAAGGCGTCGCTTCCAGAAATTTTCTCACCCTCGGATTATTACTAGTTTCAACCCTTAATTTCGAGCCATGTCCCTCCCACAAAACTTGCTGCAATTTTCCGATATCCCGATTGTGAATCCATATTCGTATGTTTGAAGGCTTCAAGTCGAGATCTGCATAAATTACAAAATTAAAAGAAAAAAAAATACAATAATTATTAGAAAAAAAATTCATGGCAAAATGGGCTTGAAAAAAATTTATTAATTCGCTCGCTCGCTCGATAAAATTACTAGTACAAATTATTTTCGGCTATTCTGACAAATTGTCGTTTCGTACAAAAAGATCGATCGAGCGATAAAACCTAAACGCGCATATATATATACATATCAGAGTGATGATATTTTATTCGCGGGTGTTTGAACGAGCACATGGCGTGTTCCTAGGGCAAAGGTTGGTTAATAAATTTTATAATAGCTCTTCGTTTATCTTCAACATGCATGCTACGAAGAAAAAAGTCTGTTAGAGTCACATTTTGAGTGACGTTTACAGCACCAACATGTTATCTTTCCAAGGTAATGTGAGTCGACTGCGTAAAGGCAGTAAAGCCAACAGCTGACATAACCATTTTCATACAGTTATTTGTATATATGATATATATGAAAATTGGCTAAACTTGGAAAAAAAAAATGAGCAAATGAAGAATAGAACGTTTTAAAGGGGCGAAGAGCAGCGGATAATTTGAGCTTACGTAAACCCATTTACCCGTGGAAACGTATATGCCATTTATGAGGGTATGTGAGACGAGCTGAGGTAAACAAAATTTATATAGCTCAATATTGAGGAAAAAAAAGGGAAATGAGTTTCGTTTGGTAATGCGAAAGTTCAATTTTTCCTAACGACAGGCTGGTAGCGATATACGACTTTTCCATATATATATATATATATATATATATATATATATATATATATATATATATATATATAAATATAAATATAAATATAAATATAAATATAAATATAAATATAAATATAAATATAAATAAATAAATAAATATATATATATATATGGGGCTCTCTATATACTGGAAAAAAAATGGCTTCCTAAATTTTGTTCCGGATGCCTATTTTTTTTTTTTTTCTATAAATTATAGAGTTTAAAAAATAGTTCATTTCATGTGGAATATAACATAAATCAATTCTATTGTAAAGAAGAAAATTGCTTATTTTTTCCAAAGGTCCGAAACGATTGACCGTTAAGCGGCCAACTTTTTCCTATGAAAATTTGATTCGTCCCCTCACTCTCTCTCACTCTCTCTTTGAGATATCGAACGTACCAATTTATGACTTATTTAGACGTTATCGATTACCCGGGATCATTAGAAACTGGGCTATAAGTTACGAGGCTACGTCCATGAATGTGAAGAAACGTCTATATATATATATATATATATACGCTCTTTACCCGCTCGATGCGACTAACAAACATCACCATTGCGTTCCCCCTTTAATACATGACGAAGGACAAATTTCAACAGCGAGGTCGGCATAAAAAAAAAATATATATATATATATATTCGACAATCTCACACTACATAATTAATTAAAAAAAACATTCGTGGAATATCTAGCAAGTTTATAAATTATTTATTTGAGCGATTCGATTCTTTCTTTTGCCACATGAGGAGGGGAGAAAAAAAAAGGAAAGCGAGAAATAAGAAAGATGAGAAATTTTCTGTATATATTGTCAAACTTACGCTCTTTGCTGTTGCTGCCTTTTCGTTGAGCCATTCTTTTGCCTTCGGGCAATTCGATCTCGGTGTTGTGAGAGAGATAATAAGCAGCAGGATTCCCCTTTTTGTCACAGATACTCGAGTCGCAGCCACCTTCGATGAGAATGTCCCAAATTGATTCGGGATCTTTGCAGGGTGAGCAATAGTGCAGGGCAGTTCGTCCCTCCTTTGAAAGAATCCAAACAAAAATTCGATTAATTATTATTTTTTTTTCATTAGATTAAAAATTCTCCCGTTTAGTTTTGACAATAAAAATCGTTTAATTTATATCAAACGATACATCAATTAAAGTCGTAAAAATTATTTTCGTACAGTCATAAATTTATCAGGTTAATCAACAATTGTGATGACACTTGAGTTATGCGAAGAATTTTTTTTTTATCGTTTGGGCAGAGTTAAAATTTAATGAATTATTTTTTTCTTTTTGTTTCATCAGAAATTGAGATATCAACTTTTTTTTTACGTGTCTCTTTGTTCTTTATTCCTTTGGGAGGTTAAAAGAATTTTATATCACGTGAGAGTTTGAAATATACGGAAAACTGTCAGCGGTTGGGGGTGTTTGATATGTTTCGCGGCGTGCAAATAGAGAGAGAGAGATATTCATCGACGGATATCCGGCGTTTATAGGGTATTAGTAAAAAAAAACCTACCCCTCTTAGATTAATATAAGCTCGAAATTTTGTGTGAGACACGAACGCGAACAACTAGAGCGAGAGCGAGAGAGAGAGAGAGAGAGAGAGAAAACTTGGGGTAAAACAGGTGGTTTACACTTTTCTCATCCGTCTCTCGCGTCACGCAATGAAGAAAAGTGAACACAAAGAACACGAAGAAACGAGAACTTTACCGATTTTATTAAATCATGGAGAGACTTAAATATTTATCAACGATTTTACAATAAGAGTATATAATTATTATTTTCTCTACTCACCCGATCTTTTTGCTGAACGCACGTTGGATAATTTTGAATGAGCCATTCAATGATATTTTGATTATCGTTGTAAACTGCCTTGTGTATCAAGGGTGTTCCCGAACCATCTTTCGCCAAGGCTAATTTTTTCTTTGGCTCCTCAGCCACGAGTTTCTGAACTTCCGTTAATGAGCCTCGCGCTGCTGCATCGTGAAGTTGAGTAATTTTTGTCTGTCGCCAATGAAATGATCAATTACGTCATTATTCCGATTAAATTAAGTCATTTTGTTTTGGTTGTTGGTACGTGGAATTTATATGCCATTTTTAAGTATATACTTCGATCGTATATATATATATATATATATATATTTTTTTTTTCGTGAACGGGACTGAGCTGATGCAAACGAACCAAGTAGTTTGGGAGTCCCTTGAGGAAAACACGAGTTCTGAGATCGGGAGAGTGTTCACCGAGCAAACGAGCTCCTCGACCCTCAAGCACGACATTCTCGAGTTTCTCAAGTTCCCCGCGGGTCAACCACTGCTTTACAGTTGCTGGGTTCATCTGCAAATCTATAATTAAAAAAAAGTCCCCTGTCAGTCCTATGAAATTTCATTCAATTTCAATGCCTTTTAGGTGTTCAATTTCCATTTTCCACTTTTACTGTTGAAAATATTTTTCTGTTTATTTTAATAAAATTCAATAAATTTAAATTTATCAAAATTCATTGAATTGCCAATTTTCATTACGAATAATTCAACGAATATTTTCACCACTCTAGCTATATATATATATTATGTCACGAAGTTGCTGGTATACGAGAGCGTGTGCTGAACCAGAATACATAAATTCATTTAAAAAATGTGCATTAGCTTGATTTCCTCGTTAGGGGATTGGGGGAGGGGGAGGGGGGTACTGGTGAAGTCCCGATGAATTTATGGCGTTACATGCACGCGTTGCAAAGCAGTTGACACTTATTCAACTAGATAACTCTATTGCGATTTACGCAAATCAATAATAATAATATACGAGTGTGACAACTTTATTTGAGAATTTTCACTTTTATCACAACGCGCATCGTTAATACTCTGAAATTTGCGATAACATGAAAAATTTATGAATTTTACGAAAAAAAAAAAAGCGAGTGATAATCGCGATAGATTTGCATTTAAATTTCTAGTTAAATTAGTTATCTTGTGGCACTTGCAAAATTGCATTTTTACGATGCATTTTAACATGCAAAAGCGAAATAAATTTATTATGCTAGTGTGACAAAGATAAAGAGAAATACCTTTTTTTTTCAACGTTGTGACATTCGCAGTCACCGATATATTGAGGCATTCGCCTCGATTGTTTTTTTTTTTTTTTTTTTTTTTTTTGTGATGATTTTTATTACGAATGATAGAGCGATGAAATAATTATACGAGATGAGAAATTATACGTGGATAAATTTAACATATAAATAATAAGTGAAAGTATGAAAATCGAGCAAGATCGATTGAGAGGATTTAGAAAAATGGTGTGCGTCGCGAGCAAGTGTCGCACGTTAAATGACGAGCCGGTATATTATTGGTTGGGTTTGTCTCTCATGCGGACGGCACCTGCGCGGATCTCACACTTTCAGTGTCACGCACATGCATTCTCACCCCCATAGTACATCAGGCTGTCCAGCACTGCAGGGGATAGTGATATGCAGAAAGGGGAGAAAAAAAAAAAGAAAAGAAAGTTGAAAGTTGAAGCTCGTTGAAAAATAATTATATCGGCAGGTGTTGAAGGGACTCGTACTGTACATAAAATCCTACTCCTCCTCCTCCTCCTCCCTCCACGATTGTGCAATATGATCGCAGAGCAAAGATCAAACTAGCTAGATTTTTTTTTGTACGAAAATATTTTAGAGAAGCGATAAATTATATATAATTCCAAGTTTTATCCAAGCTTTCCGAATTCTTATCAATTCTTTATCTCGAGTGGCTTAACAAAGAACTTACTCGTCGTATTATGATGATAGATCGAGTTTCGTGGAAAAAATAGTAAATTTAATTATCAATTTGGAGTTGCGCAACACGTGCGACGAGTCAAATAAATTTTGCCGGCGAAAATATCGTTACAGCATTTAAACAGATGATTTTTATTATCGATTATGCGTGTACGACATGAAATATTAATACGCAAAATTGTGTCGAATTTTTTGCCAAATTATCAGGCTGAGTAAAAAAATTCGTACTGGATCATCAATCAAAATTCATTTGGTTCAACGTATTTTTAAATATATAGAAGATCAGCCGGTTATTCAGGTGTGGCATATATTCCGACATAAGGTGCGATATTGACATACTATATATGTCACATATTTGATCGACCCGTATATATATTTCAAGTAACTATGGTCATTTATCAAAATGGTTTAACGCAAAATGTTATAATAAAACGAGAAATAATTTCGGGAGTAATACAAATATTTCAGTAAAATGAATTTTTTTTATACATAATATAATATTTAATTTTCGTAACTTTAACAGTGTGCGCATTTTTTCAATACATAGAAACAATAAGAAAAAGTAACGATTCGTGGGAAAGCTAGCCATCGGTTGAACTAATTCTCGATTGATATTTTGCGTTGGCATATATATATATATATCGAGTATATTCTATCGATTCCATACTCGTCATCCTCTCCGCCTCGGTCAGGAAATGGTCCGGTCGATATACATTATATATTATACTGGTTATGAGGTGCAATGACATCGTGGCCACGTTGTCCATTTTATATATACTTGTGCGTGATGCTTTTTCGATTTTTTTCAGAGGCCACACGCTTCGTTTTCCCAAATAATTGACGCAACTAATATGTACTGGAAAAACAAGTTCAGGGCTTTCTTAATTTTCCATTAATTTAGAAAACCCTTTTTCTTTTGCATTTTAAATTTAAAAAAATAAAAAAAATCGTCGCTTATTCATCGCCACATAACTTGGCCACCAAGTAAAATTCACACTCTAACTCGAACTATTTTTTTCGTGTCATTATAATTTATAAGTATTTGCAAAACAAATTAATGCGCTGCAGGAACTGTGAGAGGATACGAAAAAATGATTCCAACGTAGTTAACTTTTATTAAATGTACGTAGAATTTTTTTCATCGTAGCAAAATCAATTTTATATAGAAATAAGATATGAACATTTTGTAATTTAAAAAAAAAATTCATGTGCCTGTTTGGAAGTTGATCATTTTGATAAATTTATGGAGGTGATACGCTATTCAAGGATTTAACGGTTTTTTTTTCTATTATTTAACGATTTTTTTTTGCGTCCATCAAAGGAGATTATTATCAGGAAAATAAGTCTCGATTTTATTATTAAAAAAATTTTATGACCACAAACCGTCCGGAAGATGATTGTCTCAGTGCATTTCTATTGTGCCCATCCGAGTTTACGTTCGTCCTTGCGTTTGAATTATATTTTTTAACTCATTGACAGCCATAACTCCACGAGTTAATCTCGAGGAAATTATTTTAAAATGATCAACTTCCGGACGATTTATCGTTATACATTTTTTTCATAATAAAATAAAAATATTTTTTCCTCTACAGTTGGCTTCATGATAATTCCGACGCTGTTATTTTTTTCTTCTCTATAAAGAGAATAAAAAAAATTATAAAAAAATTATAACGATAAACAACGATGTGAATGTTTTTTTTTCCATCATTTATAGAGACTTTTTTTCCGTACATCAAAGCCGATTATCAGGAAAATAAGTCTCGATTTGATTATAAAAATTTTCATGACCATAAACCTTCCGGAAGGCGATGATTTCAGTGCATTTCTGATATGATCATACACGCGTTTACATTTTTTTTTTTTTTCAAAATACATTGACAGCTATAATCTCAGTTTGTCTGTAGGAAATCTGTGAAACGATCGATTTCCGATATTGAGCTATTGTGATATTAATTTTTATCGCCATTATCAGACAATTTTTCACATATTATATCGCACACGATCGTTTGTGAGGACTTGTTGAATGAATCAGAGCACTCGCACTATAGTTCACACATTATTGGCATTTTCCTAGTAAAATATCTCAAGGCGAATTTAACCTGCTGACTATGAAATTTTTATTCCCTCTCATTGACCCAATTGGAAATTATCCACTGATTATTAATTATTATACAATTTATTATAGAAAATAAGAAATGCATCGCGGTGAGAAATGAATCAAAAGATGTTTTCTTTTTTTCATATGATCTTGACTTACTCACACTGCTGAGGATTAATTCCGTCCAGACACGAATTGCCTTTTCATTCTTTTAGGAAACAAAAAAAAAAACTCAATAAATTTTGAGTCAGAATTTTTCAAAATAACGAATAAAATTTCAAAGTTTTCTTCACGCGGAACCACTTGCTGTCTTTTTCTCGTTGTAACGAGTCGAGTACAAGTCGACCAAGGATTTCGCGTGCACGCCGACGAGGGTGAACGAGGGGGTGCGACTGATGGAAGTTCTATACGCCTGTCTTCCTGTCTACCTTCAACGGCCCTGCCCACGCGAATCCTCAATTATTCAACGAGCCTACAATTCTAACGCAGCTTTACTGATGTACAATAACAAAAGTAGCATGCAAAGTATGTGTAAGGGGTCGATGGATATGGTTCTCGGACATATTGGGGTATAAATATGGTGTTGGAGGAACCCTCCACCCGTATATTAAATTCCTCGCCATACAAATGTTCTCTCTGATAATTATAAAATAATAATAATCGTTAAATAATACTCGATAAAGAAATCGATGCAGAGTATTATTGCATCCTCGGCTCTTAATTATTTCCTATGTGTATGTCAGTTGCGTGTATTCAAAAAAATATCCAGATGAAAAAGTGCAATAGGTTATGGTTCTCGGACATATTGGGGCATAAATATGGTGTTGGAGGAACCCTCCACCCGTATATTAAATTCCTCGCCATACAAATGTTCTCTCTGATAATTATAAAATAATAATAATCGTTAAATAATACTCAACAAAGAAATCGATGCAGAGTATTATTGCATCCTCGGCTCTTAATTATTTCTTATATGTATATCGGTCGCGTGTATTCAAAAAAATATCCAGATGAAAAGGTGCATATAATGTTTAAATTTTCAGAGTTACTCTTTGTACAGTGAATTTTTCCTTCATTTTCACAGCATCTTCGATACAATTGCAAGTTAAATAGTTTTCCTCGAAAAATGAACTTTGTAAGCGAAGTAAATAGTTTTGCGCAACAGGCAGAGCAAACTTTGAGGGATCAAATCAATTAAGATTTGATTAATCATTAACCCCTCGTTGATATATATATAGGTCATTATGTGTGTGCTTTTCCCCTTAACGTAACAAATATATTTCGAAACGATATTTGCAACATTGCGTTTCAAATAATTTCGCAACGCTTTACAAGCTGTTTTGTCCCATTTTCATCAGCACATTTAACGATTTCGCAATGAGACGATCGAAACTTTGAATTCGCCTCGAATCGGATCCGCTTTGGATCACTCTGTGAATTTTCCTCGTTCAGTGACAAAGGCGAGTTTATTGAAAATGAGCCACAAGCTGTGCATCGTTTTATTATCCTGCTTCGTTGTACTCGTCCAAGCGAGTGGTACGTTAATTTCATTTTTTTTTTACATTTTATATAAAAAATTCACATCGAGCTAGAAAATACGAAAAAAAAATCATGGAAAAAAAAAAACAAAAATTGTTCATTTAGAGAGAAGCCTGAATAGAACGGATTTACAGTGCACTGGGCGAGTACATCAGAATGTTTCACTGACTGCCTTCTATCCAGATTACGAGAGTGATAATGAGTCCGATTACCTCGACGCTAGAGGAAAAAAACTAAGGACACTTCAGGTATATAATCATGTCTATATATATATATACACAGAGAGAGGCATTAGTTGCGCAATTAACACTCGTGGCTAGTTCATTATATATATATATATACTATATGAAGAGCAGTGGAAATCAGGATATGTTAGCCATCCATTGTTTTCAACCTCCGAGCAAAACAAAACATATTTTGTTGCTTCAATGAGACAACAAAATTAGCGTAAAAAAAAAAAATTGAAAAAAAAAAAAATGTATTATAGGATTACATCGATGATCGAGGCGAGTACGTGACGGTGGGAATGGATCTTTTGCCAGAAATCCCATACGGCACTCGTTTGTGCTCGCCCGAATTGAACAAACATTTTGGAATGCAAATACCCATGCAGGTAGAAAGAATTATTAAATAATTATTTAATTAATTAACAATTAAAAAAAGATGAAAAAATAATTAAAATCTTAAAAAAAAAATTAACGTTTAATTTTTAATGGCTGATGCCTGGCGCGTTAAAAGTCGTTGACACGTCGATTAAAAGCTGATATAAATAAGCGAGTAACGGTTATTTAACAATTTATCGACCTTACATTTTAGGTGAGAGATCACGGGGTTAATGTACGTGGCAAAGGTTTCACGAGATTGGACATTTGCGTCAGGAGCGAGGGAGACAGTTACGACAATGCTGTCAACAGAGCAATTACCATTTACATTTAGTTGAAATAGTCAATGACGTCAATGTCGTATATATATATATATAAAAGTGTAGCAAGTAAAGTAAATAAATTTGAGGTAAACGTAGAAATCCAAGCCGACCCTGTCCCACTCATATTAATAGGAGCTCAGCTATTGCGGGAAATATGCAAATACAATTTAACGTGGCCGGTTATTGGGATGTTCACCTTGGTGTAATAAATATTTTACGAGTATCTGCTAATAAATTATTATTTCATAGCTAATTAATTCGATCGTTAATATATATATAGTCGCTTTTCTAGTTTTCAGTCACAGTTTTCAAGATAATGATAATATTCGAGACGAGTATCATAGTTATTGTGATTGTAAACAAAATGTTCATTTTGCATTTTGAATTTTGGTTGTGTAGAAAAAATAATAATATATTTTTTTATATATTATTGTTTATTATTATTATTTTATTTAAATACACTCTTTGTGTATTCAACATATTTTTCGTTACAATTTTCTCATATCGTGAAAATATATATATATTTTTTTTCGTATGCAATTGTGACAGCGAATTCGTTGGCTAATTTCTCTGCCAGTGTGGCCATGATTGAATCAATTCGTAGAGTTTCATACCCGGACAATCGGTCGAGCTCGTCTGTCGATGACCGTACAGAGTGTACGATGAATTTATCTTTCCAATCGATACACCATAAGCCATGAGAGCTTTGACTGCTTGTATGGCAGCAGGCTGAGGTTCACGATCTAGCGAAACAAAAATGACATTTTTTTTTTTTTTACCATCGTGATTGTTTTTTTTTACCGATTTTTTTTCGACCTTTGGCGAGTCATGCAGTTTTTTCGACCTTTGGCGAGGGCTGTAAACTCACTGTCGAATGTGCCTATCATGCAGATTCCAATACTTTTTCCGTTATACGGAATCGAGTGTGCTCCTTTGATGCCCCAGCCACGGCCCTCGTAAATATTTCCATCCTCACCGACCAAAAAATTGTAACCTATGTCCTCCCAGTGTTTTTCGTCTATGTGATAATTCTGGAAATGCGAGAAAAATCGGTTTAAACGTCCTGAAGAATTTTTTGTTTTCTCCACCTCTGCTATACTTTGTATACTTTGTTTCAGTGGACAATTTTTTTCCTGTCAAGTTCAACAGCTCGTTTATAATTTGCAAAGACAATCACAAGGTCATAGAGTCAATTATCAAGCGACATTGCACAAGTTTTGTTTCATTTTTTTTTTTTTAAATAGTATTCCCTTTAAGTGGAAGCTTTTTGTAAATTGTGGGGACTGGGTCATAGGAAAAACGCCAATACGACAATGGAGTCTTCGATGTCGAGGTAATCGAAACTGACCCTGACTCACTTTGTGACACCCACAAACACACAGTGCAGAGGTTATCGAACGTTTGCGTAGCGCGCTCGATGAGTCCAATGGATACAATTTTTCCCCGATAAATATAAAATGTAATACTCGAAGACGCGGTGGCAATAGAGTGTGCAAAAAAATGGGTTCGCGAATCGTTTAAATGAAAAGTGAAAAAAATGCATTTAAATGTTGAGATAAGTAATAATTATGCACAACCAGTAATGAAAATTATAAACTCATAAAGTAATTAATTTAATATAATAATTTTGATTTTTTTTTTTTTTTACAATTATTATTGCAAATTATTTTTATCCATCATCAGGATTGCGTGTATACATGATTTTGATAACTTCGCTATTTTTCTCTTATCGTCGTGGCTATTTTTCTCTTATTTTTAAATGATACATCCGCACTATTATTGATACAATTCTCATCTCAAGATATTTCATTAATCAATTCTCTCCTCGTGAGATTGTTGATAACGTGTGTGACAACGATGATGAGAACCGATGAATTCGCGATTACGCGAATTAATTAAGATTGATCATATTTGAGTAATTCTTTTGATAACCCCCCCCCCCCCCTCCCCCCCCCCCCAAACACATAACCACTCTCCAAGGGCGTGTGATAAAAATTATCGTCATGCGCACCTGAAAACCTCTGACTCTCGCCTGGCAGATAGCCTGAGAGGTACAACTGTCCGTTGCCGAATGATGAATGACGACAAATGGCGGAGGATTTAATGAGAGATTAGCCAACGGTGATGCAGGCGGTCTCGCACCCCATTCCGATCTCCCAATAATATTGGGTCTCACTGAAAAGTAATATTTTTGTTTCAATCGATCGATCTCAAATTATTGATCGCACGAGAAGAAAATTCGAAAAAAATCGGCACAGCTTCTTAAAAATTCGTGTGTGTAATTATATTTTCCTTGAAAACACTATGACGGATCGACTTTTACCCGGATTTATGACGCTCGATTCTTGTTTGCTGGCTCCGCTGGTCACGATAATGCCACAAAGCACAAACGAGATTACTGGCAATACGTACATTTCGTATGAAGAGTCGAAAGACAACTGAGAGCTGTCCGAGTTTAAATCGCAATAATTGCAGCAAATAAATAGAACTTAAAAAAAAAATTCTATGTCGTTTGATATAGTATGCGTGTGATGATTGTGAGAGTGAATGTAATGGGTCAAATCGTTCATAAGATATGCCCCATTCGTCGGACTTCCCCGAAGAATCAACATTTCTCTTATCTCTCTCTCTCTCTCTCTCTCTCTCTCTCTCGACTGTTTATTGCGCTCGAAAATAAGAACGCCTTTTTGTTTGGGTTTGGGTAATGGAAGATATAGTATATGCGTATCTTTGATTCGACAAATGACAAACTCGTCGATAATACGATTAAAAAAATCGATCATATACGTTGTCGTAATTAAAATATGCTAATAATTAGGATAAAACTTGGCCTGGCTCAACTTAAGAAAAGTTAAATATGTCATGGCTCATTTATTAATTACGCCTCATCGATCATCTTAAAGAGACTCAAATCAAATATTTAAGCGATTTTTCAATCGTATTAATTAACATTATTATTATTTTTTTATTGTGAAAATAATTAAGAGGATATTTGATGCATGAATGGAGTGACCTTAATTTTTGTGTCAATGAGAATTAAACTCGAATTTCCATAATCAGCAAAAAAAAAACAATATTTATTCGTATATTAAATTGTTTGACAAGATCAAAGGTAATGGAGTTTATTTATTATACTTTGGTTTTTTCGAAACGTCAGTTAAGACTGCCGTTTACAACGTAATACTGAAAAATTGCGCACGAACCGAAACATGTAAGAAATGGCACGAAGATCGGTAAACAAGTGACAGTATCGGCTCGACATATGTATTAGTTTCGTAATAGCGATATATCTTCGACTCGCATATTATTTGGTTGGCATTTTCTTTTTCCAACTTGTCACCAAAATCGGCTATGTTTGACCGATCGTACTTAAATATCGATTTAAAACAAACAAAAACCGTAAAATATCGTCGACAAGAAAAAAAAAAAAAATCCATTTGATATTTTTTTAAATTGAGCATATGCAATCAGTCGATATAGAGTACATCGCGCTATCCTCATGTTGCATCGTCACCTTACGCGGAAACAATCGACAAAATATATATATATTTGCAGAAAATTAATATTTATACTAATTATACACATGCGTCAAAATTATTTAAAACCCAAACACCATTGATGGGACGTGTTTCGAATAATTTTGCAAATTACATAATACACACACCGGTCTCATAATAATTATAATACTATGAAAATATATTCGACAATTTTGTCAGCTATTATATCGTTTTTGTGCAATTTTCCTATTATCAATTTCATGGTTACACTGGAAATGGTGGAGAGCCTCGAGTGCATTTCCTTGAACCTTGACACGTTCTGTATTGTTCCACGAGGACGAGAACGACGGCGACGACGACGATCATGATGATCATGATCATGATCGATTTTGATAAATGGGTTTGGGTCGATCAGTCCAATTGGGCATATTTTGTACCCGTTTGTAAAATGTTTCACCGGGACACACTGTAGTACTGCGGGCCTGTCTATGTCCAATAACCTTATATTCGGTGCTTACTTTGCCCAATTCAACTCCGCATGCAATCAACGAGTCGAGAGCAATGATAGCCGGACTGGTGGGATTGAAATCTGTAACGGGATTTGGAAAAAAGAAATGATTAAAAAATAACAAACTCAAATCGTACACTCGATTCGTAGACTCTGAAACGTCCTGCAGAAAGAAACGAATTAACGTACGGCTAAAGTCACCAATGACGGAGATGCCGATACTCTGTGTATTGTATCCTGGTGCGTGAGCGCCTACATGGTCCCATCCACGGCCTTGATAAACATTTCCGTCTTCGCCGATCACAAAATTATAACCGATATCGATCCAGCTACGATTGTCGATATGCAAATCTTGATAAGAACGAACGATCTCGCTGCAGCCGGACTCATCGTAGCAATAATGCTGCAAACCACCATGATGAATGACGATATACGGGACTGGAGTGTAAGAGAGTTGGAGGTACGGCTCGGTGGCATTTCGAGCTTTCCACTCTTCCCTGCTCACGATTCTCGGGCATACTTGGCGAGTTAAAAAAAAAAAAAAAAAGAGAGACGTCCCATTAAATTAAATTAAATTAGCCTTCGAAGAATCGTTCTATCGGAAACAAAGAACGATTTTTTAATTGACATGGAAAAAAAATTGCATAAAAATGCTTCCGAATGGCTAGCAAACAACAAGTGACTCATTGATCTCAGGAAACAAGACGGAATCAATTGAAGAGATTTACTCCAATCAAGCATTGTATTCGTAGAGTCCGAGTATTCGATGAGTCCCCGATTACGTTCGAGGGATCCCCTCGTCAATCTTTTTTTCTTACTGCATGGCTCTCCAATTATCATACTCTCTCCCTCCCTCTCTCTTGTTGGCTGATTACAATGATTGGTACCTTATATAATACTATATTATGCTGTTACTGTGCTCACAAATGCAATCTCTTTATATTCCATCGCTATTGCGAGTGTAAATTTTTTTTATAAGTCCGTGAATTCATGTAAGTTTTTTTAGGAAATAGTTCAACGTCTTTAGCCTTTCATCAAAATGGTAAGAAAAAAATCTGTAATGCAATTGAAGGACCCCCGAAAAATATATATGCAGAAAATTGTTGCTTAATCGCACGATACAATAAGTTGACAATTTTTGGAGTTATGAAAAAAATATAGTCAAAGTCCGTAAAAATCGTTACGATCTCAACTAGACCCACTAAATAATTATAAATATTTTTATAATTTTCTCAACAATCTTATTTCACTCTCAAAAGATATTCTTATAATCCTTACGGTCAAGATTGTCAGGCCGTTGAATGATGATGGGCGAGCTCTCAATCTCAGAAGCGAACAGATGAAATATCATAACGAACAACGCAAACACTCGTAGCGTGGACCACATTTTTCTCCTACTTATATATATATATATATATATATATATGTATATCCATATACGAACGGGGGGAACACGCAAAGTACGACTGAAAGAAATTTACGAAAGCACGTCGGTTTTTAAACGAAAAAGTCAGTAGACACGGGGGACTCCCTTGCAACCCACATTGGGAACCCAACTCTTGCCCCTCTCCAGACAAAATCAGGCAGTCAACACGGTATGTACAAAGTCAGTGAGTTATTGCCCTCGTGGTTGCGTCGACTCGCGTTGAAACGTCACATAACGTATGCGACAAGAAATCGCACTCTATATATTATGATACAATAAAATCGCTAATATCTTTACTGACAATTGTTCGCGAAGACTGTCACGTGAATGCTCGGATACTCAGAATGATCAAGAGGCTAACGCTTTTTTTTACGATAAACGCGCATCATATTGCACATAAACATTGCGATCTTGATTAGGTCAACTTATCAGTGATAATCGGCCGAGTCTATTATGCGCGTAATATTACGGATTAATCGTAATCGCATCGTCGAATCAGTCAAGGTAAAAGCTCTGGATGAATTGAATGAAAACATGAGTATCGTAAAAAAAGGGGTGGGGGAAGGATACATTTGCAGCAGTTTGTGGAAATCGATCATTAGACTCCGTAAAAAACAAAAAAAAAATACAAAAAAAATCTATAATGTAGCTGATAAGGATTTCCATTAGAACACGAGCTACGTCGTTTTATGTATATTTTGCAGAAGAAAAAATCATTATACCTAACGATATCGCATAATGATGAATGTGACCGGAAAACCGGTTCTCGTATCTCGGGTGATTAACTTTTATATTTTCATGTAAGCCTTTTGCTTTTCATCTCTAGCCATGACGGAAAATATCTGCCGGCTGATTGTCAACTCTTTTTTTTTTTTTTTTGTATGTAAATGCTCGAGATTAGAGGATTTGGAAAAAAATTGTTCAATTGGGGGTTTGGTCGTGGTCTCTTTCCTATATACATATATAGTTTAAGTGTTGTAAAATTTTGGCAATAATTGAGCAAAGTGATGGTAGTTTTTTGACACCGCGAAAAATTGCCGGATTAAATTATAAACCTCTGGATAATTATTGTCATAATAATGAGGATTGCGTGTGAAAATAATACGTGACGCGTACGATAATGATGAGCAGGAAATGACTTTGCCGATATCAAGTGTTTGGATCAGTATTGCTTCTTAAAGACACGGAAGAGGTCGTAAATGCTCGGCAGCTCAGATAACACACCGCAGCGAAGAGACGCGAGTGTTATATATATATAGATTTCTCGCTTACCAGCAAGGTGGAAAGTCTTGAAAATTTTACTTCTTCTCAATGACACTGGGGGGGGGGGGGGGGGAGAATTTTGAATTGAGCTACTTCATTGTGTCGTTCTTCGCATAATAGTCTATTATTATGTTTGGGTTTGGTTATTTTCCTTTGAATTTGTGCCTTTGTCTTTATTCGATAAGGGCATTGGAAATGTGAGAAAAATGAAAAGAATATAAATATATATTTTGTATTATTCAGCTGGCAGATTTAGTTGAAGAGGAAGACCATAATACAATTCTCATATTTCCGGCTCTCTTCAGTAATAAATATGGGGCATTCCATGCCAAATCGACCACTTTTGAACCTGACCCTTTTAGATTTTGCTGAAAATTTTCTGTCCTTTTCTACCCTATGAAAGATGTTTCTACAAATTTTTTCAAATTTTTTCACCCAACCCAAAAAAAGTAATGAATTTTTCAAGAAAATGGCTTTTTTATTTTCAAATAGCCATAACTTTTTTAGAAATTGACTTTTTGGGACCTTTTTTTTTTTAAAATTTTTGTTTTTGAATGAACTTTTCGAAAAAATACACGAAAAAAATTTAACATGATCAATTATATAAAATAATCGGGTTTTTTGAGTAAAATCGTCATTTTTCCGAAGTTCGCCATTTTTTTTTTTTTTTTTTTTTTTTTTTTTCAATAAGAACTTCAATGATTTTGACAGCTATCCCCGCTAATCTCGGAGTGGGCCGATTTTTTTTTCTATTTTTTTTATTTAATTAAAAAATTTTTTTTTTTTATTTTAAAAAATGAATTTTTTTTTTTCATAAATACTATTTATATAACAATAAAAATGTTATTCAATGGTTCTGAGGTATTATAATCTCTATTTATTATGTTATGTGTTTAATTTTCTATTTTACTGACTAGGATTAATGATTAATAAAGTAAATTTTCAATGATTGAAAAATGATTCAACAATTTATTAATTACGTCTCTGGCGTTTAAATATTTTACAAATTTTGTGCTCGTTGGAATTTGAAAAGCTTTTAATGTACAAACAACCATTTTTGTCTGGAATTATACAGTGTAATTGTTGAGTTCCTGTGATCGGTTTCGTTTTTAAAAATCTTTCATTCAAATCATTTACTGCTGTATTATAATCCTCTTCTGGGGAAAACTTAATTATGATGTTTGGCAAGTTGTCCGGATCAGAAGTCCATTCAAAGAGTTCTTCGGGCCATACCCTAGTTTATCGATCCTATTGACGCATCAAAATTAAAATTTCAGTCATTATAATCGAAGATTAACATAATAAATAGAGATTATAATACCTCAGAACCATTAAATAACATTTTTATTGTTATATAAATAGTATTTATGAAAAAAAAATTTCATTTTTTAAAATTAAAAAAAAAATTTTTTAATTAAATAAAAAAAATTTTTTTTTCAATTAAATAAAAAAAATAGAAAAAAAAATCGGCCCACTCCGAGATTAGCGGGGATAGTTGTCAAATTAATTGAAGTTATTATTGAGAAAAAAAAAAAAAAAAAAAAAAAAGGCGAACTTCGGAAAAATGACGATTTTACTCAAAAAACCCGATTATTTTATATAATTGATCATGTTAAATTTTTTTCGTGTATTTTTTCGAAAAGTTCATTCAAAAACAAAAATTTAAAAAAAAAAAAGGTCCCAAAAAGTCAATTTCTAAAAAAGTTATGGCTATTTGAAAATAAAAAAGCCATTTTCTTGAAAAATTCATTACTTTTTTTGGGTTGGGTGAAAAAATTTGAAAAAATTTGTAGAAACATCTTTCATAGGGTAGGAAAGGACAGAAAATTTTCAGCAAAATCTAAAAGGGTCAGGTTCAAAAGTGGTCGATTTGGCATGGAATGCCCCATATATATTCCGAATTTTTATCGAGTTCGTGGTTCATATTATTTTCGCAATCCAGATATTGCATTGCATCACAAGAGGAAAAACTCGATGAAATATATGCATTATACTCGTATAAAGATAATATTTAAACTGATCACACAAAATGTCAGAATGATTTAAAACCCAACACCATCGAAAGTTTATAATAATTTTGCCAGTTACATAATACATACACCGTGGTTTTGTAATAATTATAACACTCTGAAAACAGATTCGACAATTTTTTCAGCTATTACGTCGCGTTTATAATTTTACTATGCTCTATTATCATTTATATTATAATTTATATTATTATTACCGCATAATCCTTGAACCTTGGTGCCATCCGACAACGGGGGTTGTTGTGTGGAATTACCAAAAATGGGTTTTGGTTCGTTTGTCCAATGGTCCAATTTTGTAATCCATTCATAGAATGCCTTACCGGGGCTTATTGTATTCGCGGTTTGTCTATGCCCGATAATTTTGTAGTCCCGACTTACTTTGCCTAATTCAACTCCACATTCAACCAGCGATTTCAAAGCCTCGAGTGCTTTCTCATTGGGAAGGCGCTCTGTAACGAGATTTGAATTTAAAAAAATGTATTATGAAAAGACTGAAATCGTAGACTCGATCGGAGGATCGCGGAGACGAAGCAAAAGCAAAGAAACGTGACAATAAGAAAAATCACGAATAACTTTCTCGCAGCTTTTGCTCTGTCGAGAAAAAACAAAAAAAAACATACAAATTGGAATTTGAACGTTGCTCTCTCGTGATTGTTTATCATTAATTATTAGCACCAACGCACGCGTTGCGCACACGCCCGTATTTTTGGCCATGATGAAAAATGGAACATTTACATTAATGAAATGCGCAAAAAAACTTTCGTGTGGGTTGAAGAAATAAAAAAATTCCAAGATTTAAAATATCTGCATCAACCTTGGTCAACGTTTTGTCACGAATTCAGACTTGTCAGAATTCATTTATTAAGTTCTTTGTTGTATATCAACCACTCGAAATTAACTTGAGATGTGGAGGCTAGTTCTATTTTTCAAGAAATTTTACATTTTATAAAACTTAAAATTTTATTACATCATGATTGTCGAGATGCTGTGCTCACCTCTAGCTATAGTCACGAATGAATTTACGTACCGTCAAAGTCACCAATTACGGCGATACCGATACTCTGTGTATTGTATCCCGGTGAGTGAGCACCAACAGAGTCCCATCCACGGCCACGATAAACATTGCCATCTTCCCCAATTATAAAATTATAACTGATATCGATCCAGCCACGCTCATCAAGATGGTAGTTCTGGTAAGCTTGAACGAGTCGGATGCAGTTCGGCTTTGAGTCGCAATAAGACTTTGTACCACCGTGAATTACGACGATATACGGGACTGGAGTGTAAGGGAGTTGCAGGTACGGCTCAGTGGCGTTTCGAGCTTTCCACTCTTCTCTGCTCACGATACTCGGACATACTTGGCGAGTTAAAAAAAAAAAAGAAACAAGAGAGACGTGCCATTAAATAAAATAAAATTAGCCTTCGAAGAATCGTTCTATCGGAAACAAAGAACGATTTTTTAATTGACATGGAAAAAAAATTGCATAAAAATGCTTCCGAATGGCTAGCAAACAACAAGTGACTCATTGATCTCAGGAAACAAGACGGAATCAATTGGAGAGATTTTCTCCAATCAAGCATTGTATTCGTAGAGTCCGAGTATTCGATGAGTCCCCGATTACGTTCGAGGGATCCCCTCGTCAATTTTTTTTCTCACTGCATGTATTATGATTTATATTATTATTATATTACCAGTTGATCCTTGAACCTTGATGGTATCATCCGTCAATGGGGGTGTTGTGGAATTACTAAAAATGGGTACTGGTTTGTTTGTCCAACGGGGCAATTTTGTAATCCAATCATAGAATACGTCACCGGGGCTGTTTGTTTTCGAGGCTTGTCGATGCCCAATAATTTTGTAGTTCCGTTTTACCTTGCCTAATACAACTCCACATTTAATCAACGATTTCAAAGCCTCGAGAGCTTTCTTATTGGGAAGGCGCTCTGTAACGAGATTTAAATTTAAAAAAAAATGGATTATGGAAAAACTGAAATCGTAAACTCGATCGGAGGATCGCGGAGACGAAGCAAAAACAAAGAAACGTGGCAATAAGAAAAATCACAAATAATTTTCTCGTAGCTTTTGCTCTGTCGAGAAAGAAACAAAAAAAAAATGCAAATTTGAACATGAAAAATGGAACATTTGCATTAATGAAATGCGCCAAAAAAAGTTCGTGTGGGTTGAAGAAATTAAAAAATTCCAAGAATATCTGCATGAACCTTGGTCAAATTTTGTCACCAATTCAGAGTTGTCAGAATTCATTTATTAAGTTCTTTGTTGTATCAATCACTCGAAATTAACTTGAAATGTGGAGGCGAGCTCTATTTTTCAAGAAATTTCACATTTTATAAAAATTAAAATTTTATCACATCATGATTTTCGTATATAGATATAAATGAATTTACGTACCGTTAAAGTTACCAATTACAGCGATACCGATACTCTGTGTATTGTATCCCCGTGAGTGAGCACCAACATAGTCCCATCCACGGCCACGATAAACATTGCCGTCTTCGCCTATCACAAAACTATAACCGATATCGATCCACGTACGATTGTCCATATGCAAATCTTGATAAGAACGAACGATCTCGCTGCAGCGGGACTCATCGTTGCAATAATCCCGTATACCGCCGTGATAAAGGACGATATAGGGGACTGGAGTGTAAGGAAGTTGCAGGTACGGCTCGGTGGCATTTCGAGCTTTCCACTCTTCTCTGCTCACGATTCTCGGACATACTTGGCGAGTTAAAAAAAAAAGAAAAAAGAGAGACGAGCCATTAAATTAAATTAAATTAGACTTCGAAGAATCGTTCTATCGGAAAGAAAGTACGATTTTTTAATTGACTTGAAAAATAAATTGCAGAAAAATGCTTCCGAATGGCTACAAAACAACAAGTGACTCATTGATCTCAGGAAACAAGACGGAATCAATTGGAGAGATTTTCTCCAATCAAACATTGTATTCGTAGAGTCCGAGTATTCGATGAGTGCCCGATTACGTTCGAGGGATCACCTCGTCAATCTTTTTTTCTTACTGCATGGCTCTCCAATTAACATACTTTCTCCCTCCCTCTCTCTTGTTGGCTGATTGCAATGATTGCTACCTTATATACTATTATATTATGCTGTTACTGTGCTCACAAATGTAATCTCTCTATATTTCATCGCTATTGCGAGTGTAAATTTTTTAAAAAGTCCGTGAATGCATGTAATTTTTTTTAGGAAATAGTTCAACGTCTTTAGCCTTTCATTAAAATGGTAAGAAAAAAATTTGTAATGGAATTGAAGGACCCTTCAGCCCCCAAAAAATATATATGTAGAAAATTGTTGCTTAATCGCACGATACAATAAGTCGACAATTTTCAGAGATTACGATTCCCTCCTTCGAACTTTGAAAAAGAAAAAAAATCATAAAAATAAAATTTATTTCAATGTTGCGATAAAATGTGTAAACAATTTCCAGAGCCATCTTTTTTTTAAATCTATTTCATGCTGTCAAAGAAAAAAAAAATGATAGTCAAAGTCCGTAAAAATTATTACGATCTCAGCTAAATCTACTAAATAATAAAAAATATTTTTACCATTTTCTCAATAATCTTATTTAACTCTCAGAGGTATATACTTATAATCCTTACTGTCAAAACTATCGGGCCATTCATCGATAATGGGCGAGCTCTTAATCTCAAAAACGAACAAGGGAAATATTGTAACGATCAAGACGAATACTCGTTGTACGGGCCACATATTCGTTATACTTATTATATATATATACGAACGGGGTGAAATGCAAAGTTCGACTGGTCGAAATGCGTAAACGCACGTCAACTTTTAAACGAAAAAGTCGATCGACATAGAGCCTCGCTATGCCTACGAATTTAATTATTGCCCCTCTCCAGATGACAAATAGGAGAGTCAATACAGTATGTTATAAGTTAAGAGAGATAAGGCTTCAAAAATGTAATTTTTTAAGACGTCAAAATATAGTCTGTGAACAAATGAGGCAATGACAACCGCGTATACTTGGCTTTGATTGGCCCATTTATTTGTGTCAGGAGCTTTGCGCCTCCTCTAACCTAGTAAAATTGTTGCAGGCAAATGTTCCTGAGGAATTTTATGGATTCAGGGGAGCGGGGTGACCGAGCACCGCAGCACCCTCCAATCTCATTCTTTCTCCTTCCCCCTTTATCACAGCTGTAAATTAATCTTTCCCATTTTTTTTTGCTTCCTTATTTTTTTTCCAATTTACTCTCTCGTCATTTTTTTTTTTGCACGAAACAGTGTACAATTTTTTCTTTTTTTCTAACTTTTCTTCTTCTTCTTCTTCTTCTTTTCGTCATTTTTTTCTGCGAAAAACGTATCATTATATTATATTACAACGTCGCGATATTAATTGAATTAGGTCAATTTATCATTGACAATCGTGTGAATAACGTATAAAATAATTGAATTTTATACTCGAGGTAACAGCCCTTGAAAATTAGAATGGAAACAGCATCGATAAATTTGCAGTTGTTTCCAAAAATCGTCGATTACCCTTCGAATATGAAAAAATGAAAGGCGAATTATATTGCAATTGTCCATTGTTACAGACTAGTGGGAGGTTTGGAAATTTAAAAATATGGCAAAAATCGAATTCACTCGATCCATAATCTAGTTGATAAGGATTTTAATTATGAAATTATTGCACCTAATGATATCGCATAATATTCGATGACTGGCAACTCGATTTTCGTTCTCAGGTGATTAGAAAAGCTGGTGATCTTGATGCAGGTTAATAAGACAAAATCACCAGCGAATAATTGCTCATTTTTTTTTCTCGTTTTTCCCCATCCCATAAAATCTCATAAAAATCCTATAAAATCCGAACGGGTTTTAAGAATCTTAAGAAAAATTGTATCGAACAAAGGTGCATTAGGTCAAGCCAGTTTCTCAGTTATTGCAATTTCGTTATATTGCAAACGTGATTTTTCGACTTTTTCAAACGTTTCAAGTTACTTGTGCTATGAAAGCTTAAAAAAAAATACACGATAACAAAACCTCCTCTACGAGGATGTTATCTCTATTGAATAAACAATAAACTATCCCCATCATCGTGTTATATCATAAAGGTTTCTCGACGAGTTTTGTGAGATAAAACAGTAACTATCGTTCGAATTGTCAATATTGAATTTGGTAACAAGTGCCCAAAGTCAAAACTCTTGCGACGAAAACATCGTTACAGTTACACAGATGGTTTCCTGTTCGATTATGTACATAATAAAAGTCTAATACCGAGGTGTGTAGACAATTTGTCAAAAGTGTCAGGCTGCGTAAAAAAGTGCGTATTGTATCATACATCAAAATGTATTCGGCTTGACGTATTTTGACATTCAACGACTTCATGACGATTATTCAGGTGTGGCATTCCGCCATAAAACCCGATATTGGCATATATATGTGACATATTAGATATATATCATCCATTTTATCTAAGTATATGCCCATTATTCCAAAAAACTACGTCATTTATGAAAATTATTCAAAATGAAGTGCAATAAAACGGAAAATAATAACGGGAGTAAAAAATATTTAAGTAAAAAATTCTATAATACAATCTCTGATATTATATTCCATTCTAAATACAAATAAATCTCATAATTTTCGTTACTTTAACAAAGCGTTTTGTAAATCTTTTCACTTAATATAAACAACAAGAAAAAAAAAACGACTCAAAGCTACCAGTTGAACTAATTCCAGGATAATATTTTGCATCGCTGTTAAACTTTACTTTACTTTACAATTTCACGCTGCTACTTATTTTATTAGTATTATTTCAACGTATACCCTTTTGGCTTTTTTACAATTCATCCCTCTTTTTCTCAATCATTTTCCTACACACAAGTACTACCATTTCTCTGTTAGTCTCTCCCCCCCCCCCCCCCCCTCCCGCCGTTGGAATTGCATCCGCAGCTGGCTTGGGCCCTACTAATATTTTTGGTAAGAGTTTGTTAAGAGTTTTGGTGTTCTCACAAGGAATCACCAGACTCTGGAAAAGATTTACCTCCCGCTGAGTAATTTGATTCGTCAGCCAGCGCACGGCTAAGCGGTCACCGATCCAAGTACGGGCCGCGCACTGTGCTGCTTAATCATCGTGACCTTCAGTGACCGTTACAGCCGTGCGGCGACCTACCAATGTCGATAATAAATAAATATAATACATCCTATAGATGGAATAAATCGAAATTAATCCTATCAAATTTATGTACAAATGTTTATTTATCTTGAATTAATTTTACTTAAGTTAAATAAATTTGCGTTGAAACGATTTAGGTACATTATTAGATTTTTAGCGGTCCTCGATGTACCTCGATGCGGATGAAGCTAGTATTCAAAACTGGACAAATAATTAGGAAGTACTGTGTGCATTTTTATTGCACTCTTTACTTTAGTTTTTGCGCCTTATGCGACTATCGTAAATAGTCTTTATAGTCCCCGCCTGCGATATTATGAAAACTAAGAAATGTCCTGATAACGATGAGCTGGGAACGACCTTGCCGATATCAAGTGTTTGAAGCTCACGGTCCCACAACAAGACCGTCTTTTCAATTATTATTTTAAAATATTATTTTTCAATATTGTTTCTCGATCGAGGACATGGAAGAGATCATAAAAGCTTGGCAGCCCAGACGTACAGCGGTGTAGACCAGGTTATACAGATTTCTCGCTTACCAGCAAATTGGGAACTTGAAAATTTTACTTCATCTCGATCAAAGAGTACTTTGATCTCGATCAGGTGAGAAGTCCAAATAGACCCATTTGTTTTTTCTTCTCGATATAGTCTATTATTGTGTTGATTTTTTTTTTTTTTTACGTTTTACACGTAAATGAAAATTGTCGCATTGTAACTTTCTCTGTACTTTGAATCTTTCGAAAAGGAAACTAAAAATGTGGGAATAATGAAAAGAATATAAATTAAAAATATATTTTTTATTATCAAGCCAACTGATTCAGTCCGAACAGAGATTAATAGTCACTGGTTCAGATAGAACAGTGGACGCTGTTAATATTCTCGTGATCCAGTCCGATAAATTCACACATGGCCGACTCTCCTTAGTACACGCTTTTTTCTGCACCGATGAATTCAGACGTCTTTTGAATTCGTTGTCTGTACCTCAATGCGTGAACTAGAATAAATAAGAACGATTCTGAAATAAAATTGCACAATGTTCAAATTTGATTTTGCGAAGAACGATTGTGAAAAGGGTAAGTTGGTTATCCCATAAAGTCATCACAGACGACGTTCTCTTTCTCTTAAAATAATTCGAGGTTAGGGTTGCTAATTATTTGGCGGGAGTTTTCAAATACTCAATCGTATATTTTCAAGACGAAAAGGATGAGGAAGAGCCCACGCGACTTAGCTGGTTCCCGGCATCGGAAATCAAAGTAACGCCTGAACAGATCGAAGAAGAATATTCCATTGAAGATTACACGGAAAATCTCGTATGCGGTACTAGCATGAAGTTAATTTTTCCGGAAAATGTTGTGTTAAATTTGACAAGCGAGGATCACGAAAATATCATCAAAGCAGAGTCTCAACATTCCGATTTACTGCCCGCCATTTACGAAGGTAATTTTGTTCAGCGCAAAAATATGAGTAAAAAAAAAAAAAGAAAAACACTTTGATGCAGGTGGCTTGAAAATATGGGAATGTAGTTACGATCTGGGCAAGTATTTGATTGAAAGGGGAATACAGCTGAAGGGCAAAAAAGTTCTTGATTTGGGATGTGGCGCTGGTTTACTTGGTCTACTCACACTTCTCAAAGGATCCATCGTGCATTTTCAAGATTATGTATATAACATAATTACGATTAATCAAATAATCAAAAAATATCCTCAAAGTAATTCGGTTAAATAAGAATCATTCTATCCAGAACGCTGAAGTCATAAAATTACTGACGATACCAAATGTACTTCTGAATCTTGAAGATCGTCAAGTCGTCAGCGACAAGTGTGAATTTTATTGCGGCGATTGGGCCTCGTTTGTCGATTTATCGTCAAGTAAACACTCCAAAGAGGAAGAAAAGTACGACATTGTCGTGACTAGCGAGACCATTTACAATCCTGTCAATCAGAAAAAACTCTACCAAGTTTTTAAACAGAGGTTGAGAAATGATGGAGTTGGGTATGTATCAGGCATTATTTTTTTATTCTTCATTGTGTAATGAATCAAAACGACCCTTCTCTATGATCGCGACGACATTTGAAAAAAAAAACAAATGAAAATTGTAGATATGTCGCTGGAAAAACTTATTACTTTGGCGTTGGAGGTGGTATGAGACAATTTGAGACTCTTGTCAGAGAGGACAAAGTATTCCATGTTGAAATTGTGTGGAAGAGTTCAGAGGGTATGTGGCATAAATTATTAGCAATAAATGCAGCATTAGGTAAAATAACGAAAACAAAAAAAACATCATCATCTCATTGCAGGTTTGCAGCGAGAAATCATGAAGCTGACAAGGCATGCATGCTGACATTCATGCCACTAAATACTGTTGAAAATGATTTCTGCTAATTGTTAAAAAAAATATATCTATATGCAAATCATTCTAGAAATATTGTTAGTGTCTCGATCCATTATGGTGATAATCTCTCGTAAATCCATCCATCGTCTCCCTGATGTACGAGAATATTGTCAATCTTTTCTCCCGGTTTGGAGCGTCTGAAGCGAATTCTGTCGTGCAGACGATCACTCTGACCCTGCCAGAATTCAACGGAACGCGGAATTACGATATAGCCACCCCTAAAAAAAAAAAAGAAAAAGTTATTGAATATTGAGGAACAGATTTAGTCCAGTGTGCCAAAGAGTCCTAAAACGTATGAAATTTTATATGGAATCGAGTATTGAGCAAAATCGTTACTCACCAGCATTCGGGTCTTTTTACATTATCTTCGGTAAAATGTGCCAACAATTCTCTCTCCTTCACCATCAATGAATCCCTCCCGGCTATCACGTTACTCTGTTTGCTCGCGTGAGCACCAATTTGACTGGCAAAAGGTCTGGACATAAAGTATCTATCCGAATCTTCGGCTGATGTTTTTTCGACTCGCCCTTCGATTCGGACAGTTCGACGCAAAGGCTCCCAGAAAAATGTCAACGCTGCGTTTGGATTGACGGCCTGGAAATATTTCTCGAATGATATAATAATCATTGATTTTCTTTTCGACAATATTCCATATTTCAAAGAGGCTGATGTCGACTCACGAGTTCACGAGCTTTTCGGCTCTCATAATTTGTGTAAAATTTGAAGCCCTCAGAACTAAATCCTTTGAGCAATACGGGCCTCACGGACGGAATACCATCCCTTAAAAAATGTTCAATCTTTAAATACGCTTATGGATTAAAAAAAAAAAAAATCAAAGCGTTCCTGGAGCCAAAATTTGTAACGTTTTCATTCTAAAGGGAATAACATTATACCTGGTTGCTGTTCCAAGGCACATTGCATTTGGCTCGTGAATACCAGGTGTCTTGCTCGCGACATCAAACCACGCTTTGAATTGTCCAAATGGTTCCTTGCTGCTCAGTTGATCCTCCGTAAAAGTTTCGCTCTTATCTTTGTACTTTATTCGCATAGCTGCCAGAGTATAATAACATTTTTGTCATTTAATTTTCAAACATCATTATTACTATGATAATTCATAGTTTACACAATTTATTTTACCTCCTATGTCTACACTGAAAGATCCATTTTTAGTTGAGACTCTGTCGTTGGACATGCTTTTCCGGGAAATTAAAAAATTACTCTTGAAAAAGTAGTTTGGCACAAAGTTGAGAATCGATCGGAGCCGAGAAGAATAAGACGTCACTGCCATACGCTATCGATGAGGGCAGCTATTACAGTTAGGTAGAAATAAAGAGGAGGAAAAAAAAATTACGATCTCTTGACACGTTTGCTGTTTATTGATAATTCGATTCGTCCAGGTCTCTGGAGAAATAAACGAGCTACGTTGAAATTTTCATTAATTTTATACGTACAGGTAAGTAACGTGTCGTTTCGTTGAACTCACAGATTACAGTTTTAGGATCGATGCTCGCGTGAATGTCACACGCAACTGCTGACTAGAAACTAGAAACTCCCTTCGAGCGTTACGTAACTTTGAGCGCGTCGGAAAGCATTGAGCCATAGCTAGAAAAATATTGACACTCGCCATTAATTTCTCGCGTATCATTTGAAATGCTCCGAGTGACAATCACTTAATCATTATCATGGCGATGTATCGCGGTGACAATGACGTTTGCGCCAAGCCAAAGCCACAGTGCGTCCATCCTTCGGCGCGTTAACATCTCGCGCGTTTTTATTAACTGTTCATTCCAAAGACATTGACTTTGTATACAAAATGAGCGATTTACGAGAAATTAAAAAAAAAAATGTATCGAAATTCGAAACATAAGAATAATGGGAGCAATTCTTAGGTGCTTCGAGGGAGAAGAGTATAGAGGAGACAAAAGTACGACACAAAGAAAAATATCATTTATTATTTCATAACCTCAAAATCACGTACTCGCCGATCAAACACTTGAGACAACAAAAATTCACATATCGTTGCATTGGGCTTTTTATTAATCACACACGTATTAGCGGATCGAACACATGAGAGAATTAAAATAATGCAGGGATCGCAGAATTGGTATTTTTTTTTTATTAATCTCAAAGTACCTTTTGTAGCCAGGATTTTAATTGTTCCATGTCCGATGAACCTGACTCGGCAAATTCGATTTTCGTATTGAGGTGTGAAAACTCAAAATCTTTGCCCCTCTTGCCGATAAACGAATTGAGCGACGAAGCATCTGTTGCCTCTAGCTGATTAGTTTTTGTCAAACGCAACAAATTTATCTCTTTCTCCAATAAACTCTGTACAACTCCACAGCCCTTGGCCATTGTTTGATCTTGCTTGTTGCACAGTATCAAAAGTCTTATATCCTTCTGCATAACCTCATCCGATAGCAGTGTATATAAGCATCTACGACAGATTTATAATTTTGCAACAATTAACAATTGCTCATTTGCTCTTTTGTTGTTGGCGAACAACGTTCATTGCTATTTGCCGAAATACTTACTCTGCCGCATCCCTAATCTCTTTCTGCAATGTTACCGAATCGATAACGTAAACGACACCCCTTGCCGAATGTTTGTATTTGTCGAAAAATTTGTATCTCAGTCTCTCGTGACCGGGTATATCGACTATTTGCAGAGTTTTCTGAAACAATTACTTTGTGATAATCAAATGACCGTGCAAGAAATTTTATCATTTTGTTTCTTCACAGACGAAACTTTTTCCTACAATGGACTTGGAGTGGTCTTAAAGCTTCAAAAATACATTGGGAGTAGTTTAAAAAGGTTTATGAATGCTAAAGCGAATGAGAAAAGAGGCAAATAATTGTCGCATTACTCTAATGGCGTTTTTTTGTGGTTTTCACTAGGCAAAACTAATATTATACACCAGTAATGAGAAAAACTCCGTTATGCCCTAGTGCAGTTGGTGCAACATTACACTGCTGAGCGCCTATCTCATATTAGTTTAGCGTGAATTTTGCCTATTTTTGTACACTGAAAAACACCATAAATTTTGACCAAAAATATTGATGAAAATTGAGAGAATTTGCTCATGATATATTTTTGCGTATGGAGATTACATGGAGATTATATAATTTGTCAAAGCATCTTTGTCCGGGAGGCCTCTTTCAGACAATTTTTCGCGTTCTGCGCTGTGTCCTGCCTATTAACATTTGGGGCAAACGCCAAATCTCATGCCCACCATCATTCAATTTTCCAAGGCTTCTACCCCAAATGACGATAGTTGAGAAAATTGGATTAGTTTTTATTACCGAATATCGGTATTTCCCAGCATCTTAAGATGTGAGGCACGACTATGAATACATTAATAAATGGTATATAAAATGAGGAGGACACAAAATGAAAGTTTCAATTTTTGCACAATTATTTTATTCAAATCAAAATTGAAGAATAAACTCACGTCATTGATGATAATGTTGCCAATGTTCTCCTTGACAGAAGTATGAGTCTTGACAGACTTGGAATGGAAGAGTCTTGTGTATAGCACAGTTTTTCCTGCATCGCTGAGTCCAGTCAGAAGTACACTGTGCCCGACTGATTTTCTTCTTCGCCATAAGATGAAAAAAACTACAAAAAATTGATTTATAGTGAACTCGACGAAAAGACTTGGAATAATCCAAGACAGAATGTGATGAGAGACATAGAAATCATTTGAGAAAGAGAGTTGTGCTCCTTGAGGTCTGTGGCTAAATTGTCACAGGCTAAATAATGTACCCTTTTCTCTATTATATATACAACTACAATGCCTTGTACATATCTTTTTTGGTCATGGTTTTTATAATGTTCTACTATTACTGTAAATATCACGACATGCGTCTGTTGTAGTTAATTATTTTCTATGTGTCGGATCATTAGCTATATTTGTAAATGGAGTCTGTGAAGAAAATTGGGATAAAAATTATCGTTCAAGCACTATTGTTGTTAAATAATTCTTAGTTTATTCAATTTTATCGTTATATCTTTTGATGTACAGTAAAATTCAATAATCAACATAACCTAAAAAATTATCAATTGACATTACCGAGTGTCACTAATATGACAAAGACAGCGACAATTATTCCAAATAATTGAGATTCTCCATCGTTCTTGACCAATGGCTCCCGACTTTTATCCATTATTATGATTTAACGAACTCACAGCCGGGATATTGATGCACACAGCATGTGACAAAATTTTACGCCACTAGACCGGACTTGTTGGATTCGAAAACGTCATCAAAATAGGCATGGTGGACTCAATGGCAAATATCATTCTATACCTATCGTGAATAAAATTCATGTTTACCATTTCAATTTTTTATTGACAAACCGATTGCCAATAACGCTGAAATTCATTCGAGTTAGCATTACATGATAATGCTCGAATCTATATGATAAATTTTGTAGGGAAAAGTGTTTGCTCAGTGTGATCGCAGATGGCACGACTGGATAGCTTTGAGAGGTGCTGCCCTCTGTCACGAAAAATCAATCGCTCCCAAGTTTTCTATTTTCTTCGAAAAAAAAAAAATCCATATAGATATAAAAAAAAACTTTACGTGTACCAAAGATAAATTTTATTGCCAACTAATTTTCATAAACTTATCTCTCGCTTATATTATACTGTGATGGTTGATTGCCACGTATGATAAGAGGAACAATGTAATTTGAAGGAGAATTAAAAATGGCGGAATCAATATGGCCGAGCAAAAACCAAAAAAGGCGATGCCATCAATTTCGTAGGTTCGAAAAAGAAAAATGGTGAAAATTCTTTGGCTTTGTCGAGGTCGTGGTGATTGTGGAAGTTTCGAATAAACTGCCGAGGCCATTAAATATCGGATTTTTTGAAAATCTTAAATCGAATTCAAAACTGTTGAGAGTTGTTTTTCTTTAAACTCACTTTAAAACTTAAAAAAAAGAAAATTGAAAATGGCGGAATCAATATGGCCGAGCAAATACCAAAAAAGGCGATGCCATAAACTTTGTAGGTTCGAAAAAAAAAAATGGTCGACAAGTAGATGAATTGCTGAATACTTTATCGGGCTGAGGAAGCATCACGAGTATCGGCCATCCTTGGCTACTGATACAAACATGGTGGTCAAAAAAGAAAAATGGTGAAAATTCTTTGGCTTTGTCGAGGTCGTGGTGATTGTATTACTTAAGAGGATGTGAAAGCTCTTTTTTACCATCGTAGCAGAGCTAAATTTTCGTGCAAATAACATTGTAAAACTATCAAACCAAATGAATGGAAATTTTAGTATATAATCCAGTTAGTAGTATCCTATAAGGTGACATTATTAGAATTTTGAAATTCCAAAAAAAAAATTACAGTTTGAATTACCACCAGTTATCTGTGAAATAAAAATGGATTTACTGACCTTCAAAGCTAGTTATGCAAAAAATCCTTTATGTCACCCTATGCAGTAATAAAAAACTTACACACTGAGTACTTGTACATTTTTGTAAGTGGAAAACTTCGGCAATACTATTTGCACGAAAATTTTTGTGGTAAGATTACCTGCATACAAGCCGTGGCCGATCAGTTTAGCCCAAATTTGGTTCGCGAACATTCCGCTAACGAATCATATATACTTGAACGCTAGCGGCGTCTTCTTCGTACTGTAATATATAGTAATAGCAGGAAGAACCAAGTGTTTCAGTCTCCCGGGCGTATTACCGCAGAGCGAGAGAGAGAGAGAGAGAGAGGGCGAGACCGCTTAAATTATCATAGTGATGGTAAATTTGTTGAAAATTAAAAATTTCACCTTAAAACTCGATTTATCGTATCTATCATTTTTAACGACATTTTATCGTTCGATCAAGCCCCTATCGATCTTAATCCAGTGGAAGTAACTTTTTAACCGATATTAAATTATAATATTGATGGAAATTTGTTTAAAATTAAAAATTTCACCCTAAAACTCGATTTATCGTATCCATCATTAAAACTTGATTTATCGTATATATAATTTTAACGAGTTTTTATGGTTCGATTAAACCCCTATCGAGCTTAATTGGTAGTCAAAGTTACTTCCACCGATATTAGATGATAATATTGATGGTAAATTTGTTTAAAATGGAAAATTTCACCTTAAAACTCGATTTATCGTATCTATCATTTTTAACGACATTTTATCGTTCGATCAAGCCCCTATCGATCTTATTCCGGTGGAAGTAACTTTTTAACCGATATTAAATTATAATATTGATGGAAATTTGTTTAAAATTAAAAATTTCACCCTAAAACTCGATTTATCGTATCCATCATTATAACTCGATTTATCGTATATATAATTTTAACGAGTTTTTATCGTTCGATCAAACCCCTATCGAGCTTAATTGGTAGTCAAAGTTACTTCCACCGATATTAGATGATAATATTCATGGGGAATTTGTTAAAAACAAAAATTTTCACCTTAAAACTCGATTTATCGTATCTATAATTTTTAACGACATTTTATCGTTCGATCAAGCCCCTATCGATCTTAATCCGGTGGAAGTAACTTTTTAACCGATATTAAATTATAATATTGATGGAAATTTGTTTAAAATTAAAAATTTCACCCTAAAACTCGATTTATCGTATCCATCATTAAAACTCGATTTATCGTATATATAATTTTAACGAGTTTTTATCGTTCGATCAAACCCCTATCGAGCTTAATTGGTAGTCAAAGTTACTTCCACCGATATTAGATGATAATATTCATGGGGAATTTGTTAAAAACAAAAAATTTCACCTTAAAACTCGATTTATCGTATCTATAATTTTTAACGACATTTTATCGTTCGATCAAGCCCCTATCGATCTTAATCCGGTGGAAGTAACTTTTTAACCGATATTAAATTATAATATTGATGGAAATTTGTTTAAAATTAAAAATTTCACCCTAAAACTCGATTTATCGTATCCATCATTAAAACTTGATTTATCGTATATATAATTTTAACGAGTTTTTATGGTTCGATTAAACCCCTATCGAGCTTAATTGGTAGTCAAAGTTACTTCCACCGATATTAGATGATAATATTGATCGTAAATTTGTTTAAAATGGAAAATTTCACCTTAAAACTCGATTTATCGTATCTATCATTTTTAACGACATTTTATCGTTCGATCAAGCCCCTATCGATCTTATTCCGGTGGAAGTAACTTTTTAACCGATATTAAATTATAATATTGATGGGGAATTTGTTTAAAATTAAAAATTTCCGCCTAAAACTCGATTTATCGTATCTATCATTATAACTCGATTTATCGTATCTATAATTTTAACGACATTTTATCGTTCGATCAAGCCCCTATCGATCTTATTCCGGTGGAAGTAACTTTTTAACCGATATTAAATTATAATATTGATGGAAATTTGTTTAAAATTAAAAATTTCACCCTAAAACTCGATTTATCGTATCCATCATTATAACTCGATTTATCGTATATATAATTTTAACGAGTTTTTATCGTTCGATTAAACCCCTATCGAGCTTAATTGGTAGTCAAAGTTACTTCCACCGATATTAGATGATAATATTGATGGGGAATTGGTTAAAAACAAAAATTTTCACCTTAAAACTCGATTTATCGTATCTATAATTTTTAACGACATTTTATCGTTCGATCAAGCCCCTATCGATCTTAATCCGGTGGAAGTAACTTTTTAACCGATATTAAATTATAATATTGATGGAAATTTGTTTAAAATTAAAAATTTCACCCTAAAACTCGATTTATCGTATCTATAATTTTTAACGACATTTTATCGTTCGATCAAGCCCCTATCGATCTTAATCCGGTGGAAGTAACTTTTTAACCGATATTAAATTATAATATTGATGGAAATTTGTTTAAAATTAAAAATTTCACCCTAAAACTCGATTTATCGTATCCATCATTAAAACTTGATTTATCGTATATATAATTTTAACGAGTTTTTATGGTTCGATTAAACCCCTATCGAGCTTAATTGGTAGTCAAAGTTACTTCCACCGATATTAGATGATAATATTGATGGGGAATTTGTTAAAAACAAAAATTTTCACCTTAAAACTCGATTTATCGTATCTATAATTTTTAACGACATTTTATCGTTCGATCAAGCCCCTATCGATCTTAATCCGGTGGAAGTAACTTTTTAACCGATATTAAATTATAATATTGATGGAAATTTGTTTAAAATTAAAAATTTCACCCTAAAACTCGATTTATCGTATCCATCATTAAAACTTGATTTATCGTATATATAATTTTAACGAGTTTTTATGGTTCGATTAAACCCCTATCGAGCTTAATTGGTAGTCAAAGTTACTTCCACCGATATTAGATGATAATATTGATGGTAAATTTGTTTAAAATGGAAAATTTCACCTTAAAACTCGATTTATCGTATCTATCATTTTTAACGACATTTTATCGTTCGATCAAGCCCCTATCGATCTTATTCCGGTGGAAGTAACTTTTTAACCGATATTAAATTATAATATTGATGGGGAATTTGTTTAAAATTAAAAATTTCCGCCTAAAACTCGTTTTATCGTATCTATCATTATAACTCGATTTATCGTATCTATAATTTTAACGACATTTTATCGTTCGATCAAGCCCCTATCGATCTTATTCCGGTGGAAGTAACTTTTTAACCGATATTAAATTATAATATTGATGGAAATTTGTTTAAAATTAAAAATTTCACCCTAAAACTCGATTTATCGTATCCATCATTATAACTCGATTTATCGTATATATAATTTTAACGAGTTTTTATCGTTCGATTAAACCCCTATCGAGCTTAATTGGTAGTCAAAGTTACTTCCACCGATATTAGATGATAATATTGATGGGGAATTGGTTAAAAACAAAAAATTTCACCTTAAAACTCGATTTATCGTATCAATAATTTTTAACGAGATTTTATCGTTCGATCAAGCCCCTATCGGTCTTAATCCGGTGGAAGTAACTTTTTAACCGATATTAAGCTATAATATTGATGGGGAATTTGTATAAAATTAAAAATTTCCGCCTAAAACTCGATTTATCGTATCTATCATTATAACTCGATTTATCGTATATATAATTTTAACGAGTTTTTATCGTTCGATTAAACCCCTATCGAGCTTAATTGGTAGTCAAAGTTACTTCCACCGATATTAGATGATAATATTCATGGGGAATTTGTTAAAAACAAAAATTTTCACCTTAAAACTCGATTTATCGTATCTATAATTTTTAACGACATTTTATCGTTCGATCAAGCCCCTATCGATCTTAATCCGGTGGAAGTAACTTTTTAACCGATATTAAATTATAATATTGATGGAAATTTGTTTAAAATTAAAAATTTCACCCTAAAACTCGATTTATCGTATCCATCATTAAAAGTCGATTTATCGTATATATAATTTTAACGAGTTTTTGTCGTTCGATCAAACCCCTATCGAGCTTAATTGGTAGTCAAAGTTACTTCCACCGATATTAGATGATAATATTCATGGGGAATTTGTTAAAAACAAAATTTTTCACCTTAAAACTCGATTTATCGTATCTAAAATTTTTAACGACATTTTATCGTTCGATCAAGCCCCTATCGATCTTAATCCGGTGGAAGTAACTTTTTAACCGATATTAAATTATAATATTGATGGAAATTTGTTTAAAATTAAAAATTTCACCCTAAAACTCGATTTATCGTATCCATCATTAAAACTCGATTTATCGTATATATAATTTTAACGAGTTTTTATCGTTCGATCAAACCCCTATCGAGCTTAATTGGTAGTCAAAGTTACTTCCACCGATATTAGATGATAATATTCATGGGGAATTTGTTAAAAACAAAAATTTTCACCTTAAAACTCGATTTATCGTATCTATAATTTTAACGACATTTTATCGTTCGATCAAGCCCCTATCGATCTTAATCCGGTGGAAGTAACTTTTTAACCGATATTAAATTATAATATTGATGGAAATTTGTTTAAAATTAAAAATTTCACCCTAAAACTCGATTTATCGTATCCATCATTAAAAGTCGATTTATCGTATATATAATTTTAACGAGTTTTTGTCGTTCGATCAAACCCCTATCGAGCTTAATTGGTAGTCAAAGTTACTTCCACCGATATTAGATGATAATATTCATGGGGAATTTGTTAAAAACAAAATTTTTCACCTTAAAACTCGATTTATCGTATCTAAAATTTTTAACGACATTTTATCGTTCGATCAAGCCCCTATCGATCTTAATCCGGTGGAAGTAACTTTTTAACCGATATTAAATTATAATATTGATGGAAATTTGTTTAAAATTAAAAATTTCACCCTAAAACTCGATTTATCGTATCCATCATTAAAACTCGATTTATCGTATATATAATTTTAACGAGTTTTTATGGTTCGATTAAACCCCTATCGAGCTTAATTGGTAGTCAAAGTTACTTCCACCGATATTAGATGATAATATTCATGGGGAATTTGTTAAAAACAAAAATTTTCACCTTAAAACTCGATTTATCGTATCTATAATTTTTAACGACATTTTATCGTTCGATCAAGCCCCTATCGATCTTAATCCGGTGGAAGTAACTTTTTAACCGATATTAAATTATAATATTGATGGAAATTTGTTTAAAATAAAAAATTTCACCCTAAAACTCGATTTATCGTATCCATCATTAAAACTTGATTTATCGTATATATAATTTTAACGAGTTTTTATGGTTCGATTAAACCCCTATCGAGCTTAATTGGTAGTCAAAGTTACTTCCACCGATATTAGATGATAATATTGATGGTAAATTTGTTTAAAATGGAAAATTTCACCTTAAAACTCGATTTATCGTATCTATCATTTTTAACGACATTTTATCGTTCGATCAAGCCCCTATCGATCTTATTCCGGTGGAAGTAACTTTTTAACCGATATTAAATTATAATATTGATGGAAATTTGTTTAAAATTAAAAATTTCACCCTAAAACTCGATTTATCGTATCTATCATTATAACTCGATTTATCGTATCTATAATTTTAACGAGTTTTTATCGTTCGATCAAACCCCTATCGAGCTTAATTGGTAGTCAAAGTTACTTCCACCGATATTAGATGATAATATTCATGGGGAATTTGTTAAAAACAAAAAATTTCACCTTAAAACTCGATTTATCGTATCTATAATTTTTAACGAGATTTTATCGTTCGATCAAGCCCCTATCGGTCTTAATCCGGTGGAAGTAACTTTTTAACCGATATTAAGCTATAATATTGATGGGGAATTTGTTTAAAATTAAAAATTTCCGCCTAAAACTCGATTTATCGTATCTATCATTATAACTCGATTTATCGTATCTATAATTTTAACGACATTTTATCGTTCGATCAAGCCCCTATCGATCTTATTCCGGTGGAAGTAACTTTTTAACCGATATTAAATTATAATATTGATGGAAATTTGTTTAAAATTAAAAATTTCACCCTAAAACTCGATTTATCGTATCCATCATTATAACTCGATTTATCGTATATATAATTTTAACGAGTTTTTATCGTTCGATTAAACCCCTATCGAGCTTAATTGGTAGTCAAAGTTACTTCCACCGATATTAGATGATAATATTGATGGGGAATTGGTTAAAAACAAAAAATTTCACCTTAAAACTCGATTTATCGTATCAATAATTTTTAACGAGATTTTATCGTTCGATCAAGCCCCTATCGGTCTTAATCCGGTGGAAGTAACTTTTTAACCGATATTAAGCTATAATATTGATGGGGAATTTGTATAAAATTAAAAATTTCCGCCTAAAACTCGATTTATCGTATCTATCATTATAACTCGATTTATCGTATCTATAATTTTAACGAGTTTTTATCGTTCGATCAAACCCCTATCGAGCTTAATTGGTAGTCAAAGTTACTTCCACCGATATTAGATGATAATATTCATGGGGAATTTGTTAAAAACAAAAAATTTCACCTTAAAACTCGATTTATCGTATCTATAATTTTTAACGACATTTTATCGTTCGATCAAGCCCCTATCGATCTTAATCCGGTGGAAGTAACTTTTTAACCGATATTAAATTATAATATTGATGGGAATTTGTTTAAAATTAAAAATTTCAGCCTAAAACTCGATTTATCGTATCTATCATTATAACTCGATTTATCGTATCTATAATTTTAACGAGTTTTTATCGTTCGATCAAACCCCTATCGAGCTTAATTGGTAGTCAAAGTTACTTCCACCGATATTAGATGATAATATTCATGGGGAATTTGTTAAAAACAAAAAATTTCACCTTAAAACTCGATTTATCGTATCTATAATTTTTAACGACATTTTATCGTTCGATCAAGCCCCTATCGATCTTAATCCGGTGGAAGTAACTTTTTAACCGATATTAAATTATAATATTGATGGAAATTTGTTTAAAATAAAAAATTTCACCCTAAAACTCGATTTATCGTATCCATCATTAAAACTTGATTTATCGTATATATAATTTTAACGAGTTTTTATGGTTCGATTAAACCCCTATCGAGCTTAATTGGTAGTCAAAGTTACTTCCACCGATATTAGATGATAATATTGATGGTAAATTTGTTTAAAATGGAAAATTTCACCTTAAAACTCGATTTATCGTATCTATCATTTTTAACGACATTTTATCGTTCGATCAAGCCCCTATCGATCTTATTCCGGTGGAAGTAACTTTTTAACCGATATTAAATTATAATATTGATGGAAATTTGTTTAAAATTAAAAATTTCACCCTAAAACTCGATTTATCGTATCTATCATTATAACTCGATTTATCGTATCTATAATTTTAACGAGTTTTTATCGTTCGATCAAACCCCTATCGAGCTTAATTGGTAGTCAAAGTTACTTCCACCGATATTAGATGATAATATTCATGGGGAATTTGTTAAAAACAAAAAATTTCACCTTAAAACTCGATTTATCGTATCTATAATTTTTAACGAGATTTTATCGTTCGATCAAGCCCCTATCGGTCTTAATCCGGTGGAAGTAACTTTTTAACCGATATTAAGCTATAATATTGATGGGGAATTTGTTTAAAATTAAAAATTTCCGCCTAAAACTCGATTTATCGTATCTATCATTATAACTCGATTTATCGTATCTATAATTTTAACGACATTTTATCGTTCGATCAAGCCCCTATCGATCTTATTCCGGTGGAAGTAACTTTTTAACCGATATTAAATTATAATATTGATGGAAATTTGTTTAAAATTAAAAATTTCACCCTAAAACTCGATTTATCGTATCCATCATTATAACTCGATTTATCGTATATATAATTTTAACGAGTTTTTATCGTTCGATTAAACCCCTATCGAGCTTAATTGGTAGTCAAAGTTACTTCCACCGATATTAGATGATAATATTGATGGGGAATTGGTTAAAAACAAAAAATTTCACCTTAAAACTCGATTTATCGTATCAATAATTTTTAACGAGATTTTATCGTTCGATCAAGCCCCTATCGGTCTTAATCCGGTGGAAGTAACTTTTTAACCGATATTAAGCTATAATATTGATGGGGAATTTGTATAAAATTAAAAATTTCCGCCTAAAACTCGATTTATCGTATCTATCATTATAACTCGATTTATCGTATCTATAATTTTAACGAGTTTTTATCGTTCGATCAAACCCCTATCGAGCTTAATTGGTAGTCAAAGTTACTTCCACCGATATTAGATGATAATATTCATGGGGAATTTGTTAAAAACAAAAAATTTCACCTTAAAACTCGATTTATCGTATCTATAATTTTTAACGACATTTTATCGTTCGATCAAGCCCCTATCGATCTTAATCCGGTGGAAGTAACTTTTTAACCGATATTAAATTATAATATTGATGGGAATTTGTTTAAAATTAAAAATTTCAGCCTAAAACTCGATTTATCGTATCTATCATTATAACTCGATTTATCGTATCTATAATTTTAACGAGTTTTTATCGTTCGATCAAACCCCTATCGAGCTTAATTGGTAGTCAAAGTTACTTCCACCGATATTAGATGATAATATTCATGGGGAATTTGTTAAAAACAAAAAATTTCACCTTAAAACTCGATTTATCGTATCTATAATTTTTAACGACATTTTATCGTTCGATCAAGCCCCTATCGATCTTAATCCGGTGGAAGTAACTTTTTAACCGATATTAAATTATAATATTGATGGAAATTTGTTTAAAATAAAAAATTTCACCCTAAAACTCGATTTATCGTATCCATCATTAAAACTTGATTTATCGTATATATAATTTTAACGAGTTTTTATGGTTCGATTAAACCCCTATCGAGCTTAATTGGTAGTCAAAGTTACTTCCACCGATATTAGATGATAATATTGATGGTAAATTTGTTTAAAATGGAAAATTTCACCTTAAAACTCGATTTATCGTATCTATCATTTTTAACGACATTTTATCGTTCGATCAAGCCCCTATCGATCTTATTCCGGTGGAAGTAACTTTTTAACCGATATTAAATTATAATATTGATGGAAATTTGTTTAAAATTAAAAATTTCACCCTAAAACTCGATTTATCGTATCTATCATTATAACTCGATTTATCGTATCTATAATTTTAACGAGTTTTTATCGTTCGATCAAACCCCTATCGAGCTTAATTGGTAGTCAAAGTTACTTCCACCGATATTAGATGATAATATTCATGGGGAATTTGTTAAAAACAAAAAATTTCACCTTAAAACTCGATTTATCGTATCTATAATTTTTAACGAGATTTTATCGTTCGATCAAGCCCCTATCGGTCTTAATCCGGTGGAAGTAACTTTTTAACCGATATTAAGCTATAATATTGATGGGGAATTTGTTTAAAATTAAAAATTTCCGCCTAAAACTCGATTTATCGTATCTATCATTATAACTCGATTTATCGTATCTATAATTTTAACGACATTTTATCGTTCGATCAAGCCCCTATCGATCTTATTCCGGTGGAAGTAACTTTTTAACCGATATTAAATTATAATATTGATGGAAATTTGTTTAAAATTAAAAATTTCACCCTAAAACTCGATTTATCGTATCCATCATTATAACTCGATTTATCGTATATATAATTTTAACGAGTTTTTATCGTTCGATTAAACCCCTATCGAGCTTAATTGGTAGTCAAAGTTACTTCCACCGATATTAGATGATAATATTGATGGGGAATTGGTTAAAAACAAAAAATTTCACCTTAAAACTCGATTTATCGTATCAATAATTTTTAACGAGATTTTATCGTTCGATCAAGCCCCTATCGGTCTTAATCCGGTGGAAGTAACTTTTTAACCGATATTAAGCTATAATATTGATGGGGAATTTGTATAAAATTAAAAATTTCCGCCTAAAACTCGATTTATCGTATCTATCATTATAACTCGATTTATCGTATCTATAATTTTAACGAGTTTTTATCGTTCGATCAAACCCCTATCGAGCTTAATTGGTAGTCAAAGTTACTTCCACCGATATTAGATGATAATATTCATGGGGAATTTGTTAAAAACAAAAAATTTCACCTTAAAACTCGATTTATCGTATCTATAATTTTTAACGACATTTTATCGTTCGATCAAGCCCCTATCGATCTTAATCCGGTGGAAGTAACTTTTTAACCGATATTAAATTATAATATTGATGGGAATTTGTTTAAAATTAAAAATTTCAGCCTAAAACTCGATTTATCGTATCTATCATTATAACTCGATTTATCGTATCTATAATTTTAACGAGTTTTTATCGTTCGATCAAACCCCTATCGAGCTTAATTGGTAGTCAAAGTTACTTCCACCGATATTAGATGATAATATTCATGGGGAATTTGTTAAAAACAAAAAATTTCACCTTAAAACTCGATTTATCGTATCTATAATTTTTAACGACATTTTATCGTTCGATCAAGCCCCTATCGATCTTAATCCGGTGGAAGTAACTTTTTAACCGATATTAAATTATAATATTGATGGAAATTTGTTTAAAATTAAAAATTTCACCCTAAAACTCGATTTATCGTATCCATCATTAAAACTTGATTTATCGTATATATAATTTTAACGAGTTTTTATGGTTCGATTAAACCCCTATCGAGCTTAATTGGTAGTCAAAGTTACTTCCACCGATATTAGATGATAATATTGATGGTAAATTTGTTTAAAATGGAAAATTTCACCTTAAAACTCGATTTATCGTATCTATCATTTTTAACGACATTTTATCGTTCGATCAAGCCCCTATCGATCTTATTCCGGTGGAAGTAACTTTTTAACCGATATTAAATTATAATATTGATGGAAATTTGTTTAAAATTAAAAATTTCACCCTAAAACTCGATTTATCGTATCCATCATTATAACTCGATTTATCGTATATATAATTTTAACGAGTTTTTATCGTTCGATTAAACCCCTATCGAGCTTAATTGGTAGTCAAAGTTACTTCCACCGATATTAGATGATAATATTGATGGGGAATTGGTTAAAAATAAAAAATTTCACCTTAAAACTCGATTTATCGTATCAATAATTTTTAACGAGATTTTATCGTTCGATCAAGCCCCTATCGATCTTATTCCGGTGGAAGTAACTTTTTAACCGATATTAAATTATAATATTGATGGAAATTTGTTTAAAATTAAAAATTTCACCCTAAAACTCGATTTATCGTATCCATCATTATAACTCGATTTATCGTATATATAATTTTAACGAGTTTTTATCGTTCGATTAAACCCCTATCGAGCTTAATTGGTAGTCAAAGTTACTTCCACCGATATTAGATGATAATATTGATGGGGAATTGGTTAAAAATAAAAAATTTCACCTTAAAACTCGATTTATCGTATCAATAATTTTTAACGAGATTTTATCGTTCGATCAAGCCCCTATCGGTCTTAATCCGGTGGAAGTAACTTTTTAACCGATATTAAGCTATAATATTGATGGGGAATTTGTTTAAAATTAAAAATTTCACCCTAAAACTCGATTTATCGTATCCATCATTAAAACTCGATTAATCGTATATATAATTTTAACGAGATTTTATCGTTCGATTAAACACCTATCGAGCTTAATTGGTAGTCAAAGTTACTTCCACCGATATTAGATGATAATATTGATAGGGAATTTGTTAAAAATAAAAATTTTCACCTTAAAACTCGATTTATCGTATCTATCATTATAACTCGATTTATCGTATCTATAATTTTAACGAGTTTTTATCGTTCGATCAAACCCCTATCGAGCTTAATTAGTAGTCAAAGTTACTTCCACCGATATTAGATGATAATATTCATGGGGAATTTGTTAAAAACAAAAATTTTCACCTTAAAACTCGATTTATCGTATCTAAAATTTTTAACGACATTTTATCGTTCGATCAAGCCCCTATCGATCTTAATCCGGTGGAAGTAACTTTTTAACCGATATTAAATTATAATATTGATGGAAATTTTTTTAAAATTAAAAATTTCATCCTAAAACTCGATTTATCGTATCCATCATTAAAACTCGATTTATCGTATATATAATTTTTACGAGTTTTTATCGTTCGATTAAACCTCTATCGAGCTTAATTGGTAGTCAAAGTTACTTCCACCGATATTAGATGATAATATTGATGGGGAATTGGTTAAAAATAAAAAATTTCACCGTAAAACTCGATTTATCGTATCTATAATTTTTAACGACATTTTATCGTTCGATCAAGCCCCTATCGATCTTAATCCGGTGGAAGTAACTTTTTAACCGATATTAAATTATAATATTGATGGGGAATTTGTTAAGAATAAAAAATTTCACCTTAAAACTCGATTTATCGTATCTACAATTTTTAATGACATATTATAGTTCGATTGACACTCTATCGAGATTCATTTCGATGGAGCTTTTGGCCAAGATATGGGGTTATTCGTCTTCAGCGGGAAATTTCCGATCTCATAGGATCATTGCGGGAAAAAAAAAATTTTACATCTTTTTTCATCGAAAACCGAAAATTTACGAAAATTTAGAGTTTTTAAGTTGCGATAACTTTGACATCGTTTGGCCGACTGAGCTATATAAGGGGGGTTTTGAAAACTTCTCGAGTAGACTTAGAGAATGGCGTTTCATTCAGATATGCCAATTATTTCTATTCCATAAGGCACTTTTAAAATCCGCGTGTGCGCGCGTATGTGGCCTAAATATTTTATGTCCTAAATAAAATAGATTCAAAAAAAATCTAAGCCCGATATACACGAAACAAATTTGCGATCTCATATCTTTCTTTACAATGTGTATTTCTGCGAAGTCAGAAACATTGTAAAGAAAGATAAAAGTCAAAGATCGCTAATGATTTGTATGTCGAATCGCCGATGTCGTATAGTGCCATCTGTCGGTGGCGCGCGCCGCACAGATGGTAATTCGTTGCGCGTGCCCCGTTCACTATTATGCCGACGCCATCGGAGTTCGCCAAAACCTTTCACATCCTCTTAAGAGGATGGTGGAGGAGGATAAAAGAGGAGGAGGAGGATAAAATTATAAATACGATAAATCGAGTTTTAACGATAGATGTGATGAATCGAGTTTTAGGCTGAAATATTTAATTTTAAACAAATTCCCATCAATATTATAATTTAATATCGGTTAAAAAGTTACATCCACCGGATTGAGACCGATAGGGGCTTGATCGAACGATAAAATCTCGTTAAAAATTATACTTACGATAAATCGAATTTCATGGTGAAATTTTTTTTTTCAAACAAATTCCTCACCAATATTATGATTCCTCACCAATATTATCGGTGGAAGTAACTTTGACTACCAATTAAGCTCGACAGGGCTTTGATCGATCGATAAAATCTCGTTAAAATTATAAATACGATAAATCGAGTTTTAACGATAGATGTGATAAATCGAGTTTTAGGGTGAAATTTTTTATTTTTAACAAATTCCCATCACTATTATAATTTAATATCGGTTAAAAAGTTACTTCCACCGGAATAAGATCGATAGAGGCTTGATCGAAAGATAAAATGTCGTTAAAAATTATAGATACCATAAATCGAGTTTTAAGGTGAAATTTTTTATTTTTAACAAATTCCCCATCAATATTATCATCTAATATCGGTGGAAGTAACTTTGACTACTAATTAAGCTCGATAGGGGTTTAGTCGAACGATAAAATCTCGTTAAAATTATAAATACGATAAATCGAGTTTTAATGATGGATACGATAAATCGAGTTTTAGGGTGAAATTTTTAATTTTAAACAAACTTCCATCAATATTATAATTTAATATCGGTTAAAAAGTTACTTCCACCGGATTAAGATCGATAGGGGCTTGATCGAACGATAAAATATCGTTAAAAATTATAGATACGATAAATCGAGTTTTAAGGTGAAATTTTTTATTTTTAACAAATTCCCCATCAATATTATCATCTAATATCGGTGGAAGTAACTTTGACTACCAATTAAGCTCGATAGGGGTTTGATCGAACGATAAAATCTCGTTAAAATTATAGTACGATAAATCGAGTTTTAATGATGGATACGATAAATCGAGTTTTAGGGTGAAATTTTTAGCTTTAAACAAATTCCCATCAATATTATAATTTAATATCGATTAAAAAGTTACTTCCACCGGATTAAGATCGATAGGGGCTTGATCGAACGATAAAATATCGTTAAAAATTATCGATACGATAAATCGAGTTTTATGGTGAATTTTTTTTTTTCAAACAAATTCCCCATCAATATTATGATTCAATATCGGTGGAAGTAACTTTGACTACCAATTAAGCTCGACAGGGCTTTGATCGAACGATAAAATCTCGTTAAAATTATAAATACGATAAATCGAGTTTTAACGATAGATGTGATAAATCGAGTTTTAGGCTGAAATTTTTAATTTTAAACAAATTCCCATCAATATTATAATTTAATATCGGTTAAAAAGTTACATCCACCGGATTGAGACCGATAGGGGCTTGATCGAACGATAAAATCTCGTTAAAAATTATACTTACGATAAATCGAGTTTTATGGTGAAATTTTTTTTTTCAAACTAATTCCCCATCAATATTATGATTCAATATCGGTGGAAGTAACTTTGACTACCAATTAAGCTCGACAGGGCTTTGATCGATCGATAAAATCTCGTTAAAAATTATACTTACGATAAATCGAGTTTTATGGTGAAATTTTTTTTTTCAAACAAATTCCCCATCAATATTATGATTCAATGTCGGTACACAACACTATGATAGGAAGTTTCGAATAAACTGCCGAGGCCATTAAATATCGGAAGTTTTTGAAAATCTTAAATCAAAATTCAAAACTGTTGAGAGTTGTTTTTCTTAAATTCACTTTAAAACTGTCAAAATTTTCCAAAATATATTCTGAAAACTGATCGTGTTTTTTTTTTTTTTAATCCTGAATCCACTTCAATACTACACTGTATCGACTTTATTTACTAAAGTAAAGGAGAAACAGACCCAAACTTGAAAAACCGATCAGTGGCCCTATTTTTTCTTCATGGATGGAAGAAAAAGTGAAAATTTTTAGAATTATTTTTAATTAGACATATTTATAGTTGATAATTTTTTTCTTATGGCGGAACAATGACAAACGCTGAGATTGCTTATCTGACGAATGTTGCAATTTTTTATCTCACCAGATAATACAAGATCTCGTTACTCGTAGAGATGTTCCAACTTTTTTTTCTCAGTTCCCAGTACACGTTTGTTGTGAGCTCAGAAACTCGGGATGATATATATATATATATATATAGATATTTAGTGCACGAAAATCGGACAATCGAGTGCGTTTGTAACGATACCCTCGAGAGTTTATCCCAGCAAGCGAGGGAAAGGAGGACACGATGTGACAAAGTGGGTGCAACGAGAAAAGAGGAGAATTTATATATATATATATATATATACATGTATAGGCTGACCCGCGGGTGCGCTTCGTAAGGCATTTCTTGTGGGTTTATAGAGCCGAGGACAAAAAGGGACCGCCCAGGTTTGTCCCGGAATCGAGAATTATATATCGCAAAAACGAGAGGATCGATTGCCTCACGTAACAAACTGTTTCACCGATGCCTCATAAATAACAATAATAATAATAATAACAATAATAATATACCATCAAATAATCCGAGCGACATAAATCGTCGGTAGAACAGGATATAATACATATATGTCGCGTCTGTTTATTATTCTCAGCGACAAACAAAAAATCGTTAAATTTATCGTTAACGTCGAAGTGGCCTCTGAACCATTTTTTTTGTTTTTTTTTTTTTTTTTTTTATAACAAACTTTGAAATTCTATAAATTAATGTTGGAGCATTTTTAAGGGTAAAAAAAAAATTGCTCAGACGCCAGTCTGACAAACGAGGACAAAGTTCGTCATGAGTTGGTAAAAGATTGGCAGACGCGGAGAGGAGGCCTGGAAAATAATTTATTTCTGGAATATGATTAAAATCAATTTGATTAATTTAACACACGATAAAAAATTAAAAAAAAAAAAAAACACATCATTTTGCAGTCTGCACTATCGCCAGATTAATTTATGTACACATAACATTAATTTTTGGCATGCAAAAATTTGCAATAAACGATGATTGAGGGCTCAATACAAGACGTGGATGGCACAGAAAAATGAAAAATAATAATCCACCGATTATTTGCAAGGATCGCGAGATCCTGTAACCGCATCGACTTAGCGAATTCTACCTACAAAGATACACAAATGAATGAGACGTTCGGCATCTCTTATGTTTTTTTTTTTTTTTTTTTCCTTTTTTTTTTCATTGCGAAACTCGACGGGCCTTAAAAACTGATGGCGTATAAAGAGAAGAGTCAACTTTGTAACAGAACCGATCATAAAAATTCTTACCTCGCGTTTCTTTTCTCATACGGACTTGCGTCCTATAAAAAATGTCCATCGGTGTATGAATGCAACTGTTAGGAAGGGGACATAACCGCCTAACAGGACCCACGAGAACAAAGTTAGCGAGCATTAAAAAAAAAAAAAAAATGAAAATAAAAATAAAAAAATCAAAGGAAGAAAAATAAGTTTGAGTACAAAGTACCGAGATGCTCTCTCTGTCCTACGAGCAGACGAAGAATGGATATAATATGTGCTAGAGAATTGTTGGTTGGCTACCGATCTACCGAGATGTACAGCAGAACTCCTCTCTTGGGCTCTACCGCCGCACTTTGATATACGTCTCGCTAATAAAATGTTACAAATTCATTGGCATGGAGGGCAGTTTATGGACCATATAAGAGGCCCCTTCATCCAATAAAAATGCTTCTTTTTATCTCGTTTATGTTCTTATATACGCATATATATATATATATATTTATACACACTCGTGGCTATTAAACAAAATATTACTTACCTTTTGAATATCGCTCTTCCGGAATTAATCTCGCACGTTTTAGGCACAATTGACGTCCTCGTAACTCTTAAGTCTGTCGGATGAATCGTCTTTTAATCTCCAAATACACGCTCAAAATTATATATTTTAACGCGGGGGGCTTTTACGATCTTTTTATAAATTCCTTGAGAAATGAGGATCGAGATATCCTTAGGCGAATAGTCGCTAAGAGGTGAAGGATAAGTGCGTTTATTATAGATATCGTGATACATATTTATTTATTATAATATATCGCTATTATTGGGATGGGAAAATTGTTTGAAAAAATCGTTTGCCCTTTTGCTTCATATACGAATTATTAATTTTTTCTCCGTTCGTCGTGCGAAAACGCATGCAAGGAGCTAAAGAGTTTTACATCGTGCCCAATTTATTATATATATATATATATATATATAGAGTATATACGGGGCCGTATATTTTGACAGTTATGGCAGTCCTTAACGATCGGATTAATTTTTATAGTGCGTCGCGAAATGAGACTATGTCGCGTTGATGGTATATATACATGTGTGTGTGTGTGAGTGTGTGTAGCTATCTGTACCATTGCGACTTGATGTATACAGGAAGAATTTATTCGTTACCATCACTCGGGGCCTTTATATTTCCGCTTTATAACACATCCAAGTCCAAGTATCTCCAACAGCAGATGGCTCGGGGCCCACAGAGTACGAAGAAGATTGAAACAAAAAAAAAAAAAATCTATCCACTCCAGTTTATCGAGACGGAAGACGGAATGGCTGGGATCTTTCACCGAAAAATCGATACGGTGAAAAAAAAAACTGCACTCAATGACCAATGCATGAAAAAAAAAAATCTTTTCATATTATTCATTTCGCGATGTTTGCCTCAAAGTCAAAAACATTACAAAGGCCGATGAAGACATTTTTATGATTCTCGGCGAGACGAAAATCGCGATATTCCCGTGACCGTTACGCTATCCCGATCTATACGGAAGGGTGGACCGAAGTTTTTTTTTTTTTTCGTCGACAACGAGCGTGGGAAATTTGACTCAAAATCGAGTATAGTTAAAACGTGTATAGACGTAGAAGAAAAAAAAGTTGTGCCACAGACGGGTCCTCGGGAGTTTAAAGTCCATTCATCTCGATTCAAAAACTCAACGAAGCATTGTAAAATCGGGAAGATTTTTTTTTTTCCAACTCTCTCGATCTCGATCTTTATACCCTCGTGAATCCAGAATTTTGGAAACCTTTGCGCCCGCAGTTTTCGTCGATGTATATTAGCCCGTCGAAGGGGGGGTGGGGGATGTTTTCTAGTGTGTGGAATAACGCGTGGGATATGGAATGACACGAGGTACACGTATGGTTATATATATATATATATATATGTGTGTGTGTGTGTGTGTGTGTGTACATGTAGAAGACGGCAAAGGCTTTTGTTGACGCAGAAAAAGGATTTTCATCCCCTTTGATCGAGAAATCCTCCACGTTGAAAAATTGCGTTGAAAGGGGCGAAGCATTTTCTCTCTCTCTCTCTTTCATTGATGGTTAACCTGTGTTTGAAAATATTGACGTATCATTCGATATCAAACGATCCAAATGTTGAAAGATTGAAGAAGAAAAACAACCCTTTTTGTTTGTTGTGCGTTATTGACGAGAAGGACACCCCCCGCGGTCGTAGAAGAAAATTTGAGACGCAGAGCATCAAGTTTTACCGATGGAGAAAATGCAATTTTTAAATTCGACAAATCCCTAAAATCGCTTAAACATTTTTTATACATTTTTAATATAATTTTGATGGTTGTTGATTTTTTTTAATGAAATTTACAATTTATATCGTGATGAATAATGACAATATCTTGATCATTATTTTTTCTGGAGACTTTTGAGAATTCGATGGAATGTCTCTCGGACGAGACCCATCCATGGCCCTTTCGAACGAGAGACCGATCGAGTACAGCTGCCGAGGTTTTTTTCTCCTTTTTTTTTATCCGCACCCACACTGGGAGAGAATTTACGTTTTTTTTTCTCTTCTATTTTTATTTTTTATTTTATTTTTTTTATTATTTTCACGGTTCAGGAACCCGTTTCGCTATCCTTTCCACCCCCGCGATCACGTCTCGGAGATTCTCTCGTCTCGTCTTGTCCCGTACAGAGTACCCCAATTTTTGCACAATGGAAAGGCTCGAGAATCTTTATAAAATTTATCCCACAATGAGTCCATTGTACACGCTCGGGCTTTACCCCATCCGTCCGATTCAACCGGGCGATTTTCTTTCCCGTAAAAAAAAAATCTCTTCGAATCTCTCGCGCCGACCAAGATCGTTTTTTCCCTTTTTTCCCCCCTTTTTTTTTTTTTTCTTTTTAAGAATTCTCAAATTCGGTGACCTCTCGTGAATGGGGTTACTCTTCACCTTTGCCGCTTTTTCAACCATTCTTCACTCTGGAAGGACTAAATCAGGGGCGATGCAACGATTTTTCAGTCTCGAACACGTTTGATTCTGATTAAGAGTAATCTCTCCTATGCGTGCGCTGATTTTTTATTTTTAGTCTCACCGGTGATGTGACGAATCACCTGACGACATGTATAGGCATTTCACGTCACATTGGGTACCTTTTTTAAAATAGGAATTTCAGTTGTTTGTAAATCAACAAATTTATTTTATTCGTTTACCATAATTTTGTTTCTTTATATTAGATAATTGAAATAACTTAGAAAACAGATATAACTGATGATCATGAACAGATGATCTCCGGCAAAATGCCTCGTATACACGGATATTTTTTTCAATATAAACAATTTCCAGTATAGACAATAATGGAGAGGAATTAATTTTTTATCCAGTTTCACGAAAGAATTCTATCACGTTTCTCATTTCTCTAATTCTCCGATGTCCTTACACACACACACACACATATATATATATATAATGTGATGCATTAAAGAAAAAGAAATGTAGCCGTGTAGGTACGCGATTGTAATCGGTCAAGACACGAGCTCACGCTGGCCAGAATCTCGCAGGACCTCTCCTGAGATCGTAGAAAAGGCTTGTGGCGTTCTTGGCTTCCCTGCACTCCTCTGGAGATATTCAGGTGGAATGCGAGGATCGTGTTCGGTGCTAATTGCCCGCGTGCGCTCATGTTTTTGTGACGAGATCAACGCTGGAGAGCTTTGAATCGATGAGCACAGCGAGCTCATCCACTTTTATCTCGCGAGGAGCAAATAGAGACAGCAAAAAAGTCGTTTCGACTGCGAGATGTCTCGATTTCATCGATATAGAAACAGCCTCGCGAGGAAAAGTTTATCAACATTTAAATACATTTTATTTATTTATTAATATCGTTACGTCATTATTGTTTATTTTCAGTAAAATACTCCAATCTATCATCCACCCATCAATTTTTTTCAGGACTTTTTAGCTATTGAAGAATAAGAAGATTTAGAGTCTAAACGACCGTTTGGTTTTTTTCATTCAATCGTATTTTTTTTTCATTCACTCGCATAAGTTACGTCGGAAATATCGATTTTTTAAATCATCAATATATTATAACGTCTAATATATTTATTGCGAAAACAGTATCAATGTCTAATTTATTAAAATGTAAAAAAAAAAAAACGCGCGGTAAATTTAAAATATTTATTTACATATTTTTTATTATAATTATGTGAATTTAATCATTTGGAGTGTCATTGCACGCGGTGCATGTTAGTTGTACGAGTGAGATTTATCGCGACCGCAATAAATAAGTGCCCTCAAAGTCTGTGCACTTTAGCGCGTAGATCACAGACAGGAAATCGCGATAGGTAAAACGATCCTTTACAGCGTTCGCGAGAAAAGTTTTATAACATTTTATCCGAAGCCATACGAAACGCATAGAGGACGAAAAAAAATCATATCCTCGCACATATATAGTACATAGTACATAATGTATTATATATATACATAATGGGCAACAAGCGAAGCGATATAATATTCGCCTACGATACGTGGCAATTTCTCCGTCTGTCGCAATTTCAAGGCGCACTTTGCGTAAATCCAGCAGTCGATATTAGTCAGCTGTCATCGGAGAATGAATAAGAGTCGAAATTTTTGGGGCACATTAACTCTGGTCCATCCAAAGGCGCAACAAATCGCGAAAAAATCACGCGGTAATGTGAAAATAAAAAAAAAAAATCATCAATGTGAGAGAATGAAAAGGAAGGGAGAAAGCCAAACGGTAATGTCGAAGAAGAGGCGAGAAAAAAAAAGTTCACAAAGGTGTACAGGTCGGTAGGAAGTTTTAGCGTATGTAAATTTCCCTTCACGCAATCTTTTTTTTTTTTTTTCACCCCCTTGTGAAAGCAGCATGGATCTCTTTTTTTTTGTATCTTCTCTCTCACAAAACTCTATGATTAACTCTACTTTTATGGTAAGCGTATACTCACGCATGCGGTAATGAATGAGCCGCCGAGCGGTCGTTAGAATTCCGTATGAGTTTTGTCGCCGCTTACATATAGACGAGAGATAAATTCCAACAGACTCTTGCGTCTCTCTCATCTCTCGCTCGCTCCTGAGCTCTTTGGTGTATAAACGATCGTGTCCATTTTTTGTATATTTATATATATATACAAATATATATATACAACAAAAAAAAATATATATATATATATATTAAAAAAATGGACACTGTAAACTCTTGGCTGCCGTTGAATGCCAAGTATCATACATTCATTATATATATTATTTCCCAGCTCCAACACACACGTGAATGTTACATCGCGTTAAAACACATTTTTCCACGTCTTTTTTTCTTATGGATTCGTTAATTTGGGGGTCTGAATGTTTTTTTTTTTTTGTTTCGCGTCCGACATATTCCGTTGATAATCATGCTCGACACTACACTTTGGTCGAGGAAGTAGAAGAAAAAAAAATGGTAAAAAAAAAAAATTGTAAACGGGAACACCAACGAAGTCAGAGAATACCCGAGGCGCAATGGCGCTTCTTTGCTCTCGTTACACGTTGCGTGTATACACGCGGAAGGGGGGCTAGAGAGGAGGTCCAAGAAACGGGAAGTCACGACGAAACGTTTGGAAAAACATTGAAATTTCAAGCGAAGAATCGCAGATGAGCCAGAAGAGTCAGTTCTAGGGCTTTCTTCTAGCCCTCTGGCGAGAGAGGGAAAACGGAATGTGTGTGTGTGTGTGTGTTCACGTCAAAGAGTTTCATTCATACAGTTATATGCGCAGCTTCTCTCGCGGGTGCGGCAAACATCAGTGATGCTGACACGTGTGCCCCGTGGCTGTTTTATTTCTCTCTCTCTCTCTCTCTCTCTCTCTCTCTCTCTCTCTCTCTTTCTCTTTCTCCCTCACTATTATGTCACTCTTTGGCTTCTTCTTTCCCTTTCTGCTGCTCTGTTTGCCATTGTAAAACGGGATTTATGTCCTTTCGGCAACGACCAAACATTTCTTCCTCTCTTACTCTTCCTCTGCCTTTAGCAATACTTTGTATCTACATATATTATTTATCTACATATGTAGCTTTTTCTCCAATCGTTTGCCAGTTATAATTTCACGCTTCTCTGGTATTGTGTGTGCGTGTAAGTAATTATACTCTCAGCGCCACGTTTGCTATGCCACCCCCTTTTCTCCTTGTCGTTCCCTCCCTCCCTCTCTCTCTCTCTCTCTATATATATATAAATATTAATATTAATTGCATAGCTCTCGAACATTTCGTGCATCTGAAGTGTATTATATATATCGCTCATTAAAACTTGTGCAAAGAAGCCTCTTTCGATTAGCAAATTTAACTACAAATTTAATCCAGTACAATGCTGATTTTGGCCACTCTTAATCTTTATATTTATAAAAAATCACAAGATATTTAGGGAAAAAAAGGATAAACTTTTTCCACATGGAAGAAATATTCGTACAAATCAAGCATTGAGTAATTAACGACAACCTAAATAATTAATAATAATAATAATAAGAGTAATAATACGCAGCTCTTTGTCGGAAGAAAGAATTGTAGAAATTCTTGCGCGAATTTCTCACTATATATAGGCCAGGATGAATACGATCGTGAAAAAATGATAGTGGACGGGCATATATTCTTTTCTCTCGTTGACGTTCTGACGTGGACGCATCGAGACTGTCTCTGTCGTGGTTGCCGGGAGAACGAAAGACGAGCGTTTCGTTCGGAGGCGTATATATATATTATATATATATATATATATATATATACACACATGGAGAGAGAGAGGGAGCTTGCAGTAAGCGCGGTGAAGGCGAACGAAGCGAGCATCCGCAGAGCTATCTCGTGAGATCCTCTTCCCAGTTTCCTTTTAGCTGCATTGGACAAAAGGCTCTCTCTATGCTTCACTCTCATATTGACGTGTCTCCTTATCGGATCGATCCGCTGCAGCATCAGCAGTAGAAAGATTCTCCTGCGCCCTTCGAGGTCCATCCTGTCCTTGTTTGGGACGATACATTGCTCGGAAAGGTTACATATCGTCAGATCCTTCTTCCTTTTCGACCATTGACAATGCCCTCGAATTTTCAGACCATGAAATGCATTCGTTTATTTTTCTCCCTATCTCGAGTTCTTTATCACGAATTCATAATTAGTTTCTGCGACGCCTCTCGTCATTTTGATGCCCGATGACTGTGAGATATTTTTTATTATTATTCTACGAGGGTTTCGAGACTCCATTCTTGTGCATGGCAAAAAGATTCGATGAGAGTGAGAATGGGAGACAGGAGAAAAAGTGATTTTTCGAATGTCTCGTCATCAGGAAATTGCTCGAGAATTTTATATGATCTGGAGAAGAATCTTTCTTGTTTTTTAAGCTCTGGGGGAAGCGATTATATGTATATATATATATATATATATATATGTACTACCACCAAATAAAGATTAAATCTCAGATACAAAGTTGGGGATTTATATCGCTCTCTGTTTCGTGTTTTTCTTTCGCCAGAATTGTATTTTCGTTTGGTATTATATTATCCTACCAGGACAGGATACTATAGGCGCGTCGAAAGTCTCCTACTACGCGACGATGAATTTATTGCTCGAGTCCTCTGTTACTTTTCCTACAGATATATACATTTTTCTTTCAGTGACTTTGAGAGATTGTCGCGCGAGGGATAGAGATAAAGAGAGCGAGACAGAACAGATTTGAATCGAATGTCTGAATTACGAGCGTGGGTGGACTACTTAGCTCCGGCAGCTTCTGTGCACACACATATATATATATATATATTTATATTTATACAGACATGTTATTTAGCCATGCTGGGTGCGACGCGCCTTTTATGGTATATATGTATATGCTGTAGAAGCGAGAAAAGAAATAACGAAATGTCCAAAAACTCGCCGGTGATAATTCTGATCTTGTTTTATCCTCTCGACTATCTTAGATATCTCACTTTTAATCGAAACACGAAAGAAATGAGGCGTTTCTATGTGGTCTTGCCACTGTGTGCATATACTCTCTATCTTACTCTCATGGTGTATCTTTTTTTTCATCGTGACATGTCGACGACATAGTCTGCTGCTGAAGTAAATCGTTGCGTGGGTGTTCACATGTACGAGAATCTGACACACGAGAAAAAGGAGAGAAGCTGCTGTGGTTTCTCGTGCTTCGATTTATAGTGCATACAACGTATATATATATATGTATATATCAGGGATTCAATCACGAGCTATAGGACAAAAAATGGCGAAAAAACGTTCTATGGTTTTTTTTTTTTTTTAATTATTCACGAGTTTTTGAAAAAAGGCTGTGTGAGTTGAATTTCTCCTCTTTCCTCAGACTTTAGAACTCGTGAGTCGAGGAAATCCCTATGGGAAATACATCAAAAACAAATTGAGAAAAATAATTGGATTAAGAGAAATTAATAATATATAAGGACAGAAATTAACTTGAGAGAAGTTAACTCATTGGGGGTTTGAGATAAATTATTCACTAAAATGGCTGTAAAATTTTTCTTTTTTACAGAGTTGAGACTTTCGCGATCTTTCTAAACGATAACTGTAAATTATCGTAACGGTTAACATAATTTTTTACCGTAAGGGATTTTAGCTCAGAGTTATTTAGCATATGCCTGTATATAGAAGAGTGCAAAAAATATCTCGTAAATGATCATTCAAATAACGAGACTTCTCTTTTTTTTTTTTTTTTTTTTTTCATACCTCATGCATTCACCCCAGTGGCAGGTGATAGCTTGACTGCTCATATTTATATTGGTATAATGTCCAGCCTCGCGATGAGACAGGTCTTCGAGAGCCCATCGATTGTATAGCTTCGAGACTCTCGTGTATATTTACCCTGAGATCCTTCATGTCGATCAAAAGCCATGTCTATCTTGTGATAATAAACGCCAGGATGAGAGTCCATTGTTGTCAAACCATTCAATCGATACATCACGATAATCACGGAGAATCGCGAGATATAATACGTCTGCCTATAATATATTGTGTATATATACATATATATATATGTATATATGAGCATCGTATCCTGATACACCGTAAAACATCGCGTAATTTTTCATTGAGAAAAATCTTTTTAACTCCACCGTGTGAGGTCACTGAAAGCTACATAATCGTATGAACGAGGATAAAATTTTTACCTTTGTTGATCGTATTTCCTTTCCGGTTATCACTTCTACATCCCGTAAATTATACGAACATGAGAAATTTTATCCCAAAATGACCTAATGCCTGAGACACTCAACCTTATTTTCAATTCGCTCGATATTTTTCATTTGATTGTTTAAACTCTAAAAAGCATTTAATTTTTTTTACATTGATTTTTTTTTTCGCCATTTAATAATGATTGAAAAAAAATCGTGAAAGATGAAATTTACCCATGTTTGAATTTTTAAAAAGACGTGCATGACGTTGCTTGGCTTTGGTTAAAATTTCATTATGCATATACGCATGAATGAGGATCGAATAGAACATAGAACCCAGGAAGTCGAAAATTCCTATCGCTCATGGCGTGTAGAGTCTTTACTGATTTTTCAAACGCACATCGAGTCACGATCAATAATGAAATTATGTATTGAGAGGTTATCGCGTAGGAAATTAGTTACGTGATTGTCATACCTTTATGAGGAAAAGGTGCATAAGCGGCAACAAAAACGGAGACGAGAGGTGTCGAGAACGTCCTTTCGAGGTTGCGAGAGACTCTTACCGATGCTACTCGTACAAAAAAAATTTACAAATGCAGTGAGAATTCATATGAGAATAAATTTCGTGATGGAATTTATCGTGTAATTTATTGTTTTGTAAATATTTGTAAATTCACAAGTTTCTATGTTTGTGATCAAGAAAAATATTATATTTGTATGCTATATAAATATGCGACACAATGAAAAAATTAATACATTTTTTTTTCTTAATTTATTCCAACTCAAACGATATATATATATATATATATATAAATAAGATAGATTCATTTGTCTCCGGCAAACAAAGATTGCCACCTTGCCTCAACGATGCAACAGAGAGTTTTTAAAAAGACAGGAAGTGCCTTATTCCATCGGGAAATTAGCCAGCTCGGAGTAAAATATCTCACAGTCATTTGTTTCGAATCAGTGGACCGAAATCTGTCCGAGAAATATTATTTTTAAAAAATTTCAAAGCCCCTCGTTGGACCCTTAATTATTCTCTAATGGTTAACGTTTACAGCCTAGAGATTAAAATGTACGAGATAATACGTGAGAGTGAGCATTTCGGAATAGCCATTAGATTAATAGCACCGTAAAGACCGGAAGACACTTAGGTAAATCACACTCGAGTGCCTGAAAGATCGAAGATCAGATTTCGATCTGTCTTGAGAGACTTTTTGAGACACGAGTCCATCTGTACGAGCTATTGCTGAGAATATGAGCAAGAAATCCAGACTTACTGTCATGCGTAGAGTCATCAAAGTCCAATTTTCTTTCTCCGGTTCACAATCACGATTCGCATTTCACGATTTTATTATTAGTCGTCTAACAGGAAATTTTTATTTTTTTTCCTTTTATAAAATTTATCTAAAATAATGTCGACTAGACCAATATTTATTTGATTGAAATAAAATTTGTTTCATATAAATACTCATATTTGAATGAAAAATATTTTATTTTCATTGGCAAGTAAATTTCATCCCATGACGCCAGGTTTCACTTAAATTCTACCAAAGCACTGACGTGGTCCATCAGGTCTTTTCGAACAATGCTAACAATTATCTTATAGCGAATAATCTCGCTGAGAATCGATTCATTTCACGATTTTATTCGATTGAGATAATGGCGTTTGGGTTTCGATCGTCCCACGGTCCACCTGCCAGATCACAGTCTCTCTCCCTCTCTCTCTCACACACACACACACACACACACATATATATATATCTATAGTCTGTATTAGTTACTCTGGCTGGAGCCATTTCCAGACTCTATAGAACTATAACCAAGTCGAAAGGGCATCGAGCGGGATGAATTCCTTCGTTTTGTTTCGCACAACAACTTTGTCTTCTCTCTGCTCCCTCTCACTATTATATTCTCTATATGTATTGAATATAGTCATAGAATCCATAGTGGCGCCCATGTTCGATTTCTTTATCGTTCCGGACAATAGAAAAAGCATAATTTAATCGAAACTGCGCCTGGAACTTCCCACGTACATGCACAATACAATATTCTACACACACACACACACACACACACACACATATATATATATATGTAAATATACACACACGGGATGTAGGTGGTAGATTTTTCGAGCGAGGGGCTGGTCCAGTAGAGTAGCCAAGTTATAACCTCGTGGACAACAGGAACGATCGAATATACTCTTTTGCCGTGAATATTTCATCATGAGGACATCTGCATACTCCTATATCACAAGGTATATATGCGCTCTGCTCTTTGGCGAACCCGACGAAGGTAAAAGAAAACGTACGATCTCGCCTATATATATATATATATATATATATATATATATTCGTCGATGTGTGCTGTGGTTTGCAGAGCCTGCGGTATTGCGAAGTAAAAGCCCAAGAGAGAGAGAGAGAGAGAGGGAGAGAGAGAGAGAGAGAGAGAGAGAGAGAGAGAGAGAATGACCAACGAAACGGGAACGGGGCGGTTTGCCGCGGGGTAAAGGGGGAGGCATAAAGTATCCACGGAACGATCGTAAAATATGTGATATCATCTTCCATGTGCTCTCTGGACCTGCAAGAGCATATATATATACATATATATACATATGTATTGGGGGCTTTGTCTCCGCAGACGTGAGTTGTGTAGTCGCATTGTTTCCATCGTTTTTTACATATATACGATCGTTCAAACGACGAGAAGAGAGTCCTCGTATACAATATTCCAAAATGTATATATGCATGTAATATCGATACGGGCATATGGCGTAAAATAAGGATGAAGATCGTCCATATCGTATCGGGAATGAAAAAAAAAAAAAAAAAGTCTCTTCACCAGACAAGTCAAAGGAAGGCTCGACACTTAAACACTTTTGGACGGATTTTTAGTATTCGATATGAGGGATGAAAAATTGTCGTGCAGAAAACGAGGCAAATTATTGAAAAAAATCGTGAATTATTTATTTAGAATTTATAGCAATGGAAAAGAGTCCGAAAAATGTGTCGAATGATTCAAGGTGTGGTTGTCAATTGTAACGAGTATTACGACAATTTGGAGAAGACACAAAATTTAAGGGAAGAATTTTATTGACCATTATTGACTGCACATCCCCAAAATGACAAAATATTATACACTCTTATTTTAAGACTGCGATATATATTTTTTAATCCACCATTTTATAAGAATAACAAACAGATTTGTGTCATTTTATTAGAACGAAAATTTAGACTTTGCTATATATATACTTTGTGAAAATTTGTGAGGGAGAGCAGAAAGTGAGTGGCTGGATTTTTCTTTTTTCATGAATATATATCTAAAGTATATTTTTTTGTCCAATGGCCGAGAATGCCCGAAGAGATCCGCATTTCGTCCGGCATGTGAGAGTTCTCTCTATGCTCATATATATATATATATAGGATCGAAGACGAAAATTTAAAAGTTAAATTTCCTGGCGAATGGAAATTTTCAGCGGACGTACGTTTAAAGCTGGCGCGAGCCCCGAGAGCCCCATTCAAATGCGATCTTACGCTCTATCTATCCATATATATATATATATATAGAGAGAGATATATGTATTGTATTTTGTATATATAGACTCTTGTAGTGTATCACTGAGACGATCGTCACGACGATGCTGCCCAGCTTCTCTTCAGAGCGCGTTCGTTCCGTTGCTCGTTCGCATCAATCCGCCTTGACATGCAAATATTTCGAGGAAAAAAAAATTCTTCACAAAACCAAGAGAGAGAGAGAGAGAGAGAGAGAGAGAGAGAGAGAGAGAACCGCGTCGTTACAATTAATCACGAGAGCAGAGACTCTCAGGCGTAACTCTGAAGCCTCGAAGGGGCTACCGGTGTGCACTCGCGCTTTTATATACACCGAGCTATCGTAATTTGTTATTGGCGACAGCGAAAGAGAGAAAGAGAGCCTCGAGGCTCACCCGATGCATTGTGGATGTACTCTTTTAAAAAAATTTTTTTTATTATTTTTTTGAAACTTCTCGTTTCACGAACCCAAACGTTGCGAGCGCACGATAAATATGTATAGGTCAGAGCCAGCGGGCTGCCTTGCCCGATATCTCATGTGCTTCTCCACCTTCCCTCTGTGCGAAACTTTCGAGTGAGTTTCAAGCTCGTACGTCAACGTCCGCATGCGAGATTTTTTTGCTATTTGAATATGGAAAAATTGGCATTTTTTTTCTCGTACTTTTCGTTTCCACTTGGCTGGACGAACGTCACTGGCTGGATAAACTTGAATGGGTAGATTGGAGAGCGTGGCTGTAGATTTTTTTTTTTTTTCTTAATCAAATGAAAATATTTATTTTTAATTCCCAGTTGAAAATACGTGGCGTTGTGGCATTTAACTTGGAAACGAAATTTATACTTTGTCGTATCCGTACGAACGATTGTACAATGAAATATATTTTTTGGGGCCAAATATACAAAAAGTTTTCAAGCGAGGTGTCTTTTCCACATTTATACAATGAACGTTGGTGAAATTTTTCGTCCAATATTTTTCAAACGAACAAGCTCCAACTCTTACACCTTTTTGAAATTAGTTTTTTCAGTAGGAAATTAACAAAAAAAAATGGGGGTTTTTTTTTTGTTTTATTGGGGAATAAATCTTCTCTCGTAAATAATCAAACTGTTGAAACTTTCTCACGAGAGTCTGGCGCGAAAAGATAATTAATCATCGTGCGGTCAATCGCGATATTTAAATATTGACTTAACCCTCCACTTGCGCCAAGGAGTATCACACGCGGCTCTCGCATCCACAAACGTGCAACGTATGAATACATTTTCTCCCCTTCACACTCACAAAATCTTTCTCTCTCTCTCTTTCTCGTGCGTGGCAGCTCAACGACGAGGGCAAGATTAATGCACTTATATATCTCGATTGGTTGATCGATGCTCGTTTATTCCTTTCTATATATACACGCACACACACACAGATATATATATATATATATATATATATATATATATATATATATATATATTCACCTCGCCATGCACTTTGAGTTTAACTTGCTCTCTGTGAATGCTAATGGGGATGGAGATAAATATTTGTACTGACGAAGTCAAAACTACGAGGTAACCGCAATCATTCGTGTACTATGCATTAGCGGCTGGTGAATAATTTTTTTTTTGCCAAAGCCTCTTTCTTACATAATCCTCACTCACAGCCACCGTTCCTTTCTCCAGCTGGAGACTCCCTGTTTTTAGATCTTTCCATGGGGGGGACTACGAGATGAGATCTATAGGGTGTTCCATTTGAATTTATGCATTAAAATATCTTTGAGAGAATCTTGTTCGATTTCTAAAGACAAAATTAATTTTCTAAAGACAAAATTTGTAGTTTTTTGAAAAATTTTCCCGTTTTGTAGAGTCCTCCAGGATTGTAAAGTTTCGAAATGTGACAAGAACTGATAGGTTACCTCGACGCCTTCAACAACAAAAGTGCCAACAGCGAATCTCGTACCTCAAAACTGAAAAAAAAAATGATTTAAAATAGTTTTCAAGTTATTTCGTTGGTTCGTTTCAATGGGACACCCAGTATATATATATGGGAGATACGCGATATCCATCGCCGCATTGTCATGCAAATATTGCAAGAACCATTTTTAAAAGCCGTCAATGATCTCGTTAATTCGTTCGCTCCCTGTATCGATATAATTGCGGTTGATTTGACGATCGAGATTAATGGATTTCACTTGTGATCATGCCCACTCAATGATATATTCTCAAGCGAATGAATGATAATATAATACGTATCTAATACGATGGTTGATGATCAAAAGCTATATGAACGATTCAAAATATTTCGTCGTCCTATCCGTCGATTTTTAAATTGTATATATATATATATATAGACTCGTATGTATTATATAATCTCGAATAGTGTCCTCACCGCCACTGCGGATTAATTCGCTATAACAAGGCAAAATATAGGATTCCTGCAACCTGCTCAACTCGATTTTATCAAGAATAAATTACAAGTGTATGGATACAAGTTTTGATGAAAGAGGGAGAGATGGAAAAATGTAGGACAAATTTTTTATCATACCAGTTTGTTTTATAACGAAAGATTCACCGATAAATTTAAATATTCTTTATTTTTTGCCTCGCATTTTAATATGAATACTGTGTACAGCAAAATTTAAACGTTCTGTTAATGTCAACCATGCCAAATACCTAATAATACAGAGCAGTCAATTAGCAATAATCGAACTATTAAAAACTTGCAATATCGAGAAAAAATTCCTTATAATTATTTTTCATTTCCTCGCTGCTCCATGTTTGTTTTCTCCCATTTCACGTCGTTGAATATATTATGCTCGTCATTTTGAATGCGCATTTTTTAATTTAATCGAAAATTTAATCACGTGTATAAATAATAAAATGCAAGGAGTGCGAGAAAACGTCCGTTTGGCTTCTCACACGGTCGATTATAATATTGATAGATGAGAGTTAGACGATGGATGGGAGTCTCTGGCTAGGTGAAGAACGAGGGGCTGTCAGACGATTCTTTTATGCACTACGTCACGGATTCGTCAAAACCGCTTCGAATATGCTGAATTCACAGCATGACGTCACAAACACTCACATTCGCTGAGCTGATCCGTCATTAGAGAATTTACATATATATATATATATGTATATATATACGCGTCGATCACTCAGTGTGATGCAGCCTCGGAGAGTACCGATGAGGGAGAATTTCGTCTCGGTCTGTCCTTTCGTCAGGATTTGCATATAATTTTCAGCGATAGAATTTTGGGCATCTTTGGCAAAAAAAAAAAAAAACATTAAATTTACTCGGTGGATCTGCCATTATCATTCTTGGCAGGGCGATCAACCAGCGACAGTGCGAGATCGATGAGATTTGATGTGGCACATCGACATGAGATGCATTCTCTCAAATAAATGTCCATTAAAAAAAAAAATCCACAACAATTATCGCGAATAATCAAAATTGATGATTAATTTTGTTTAATTATTTTGAATATTTCAAACTATCGATGTTAAATTCTTATAATATTCTAAATAAATATTCATATGTTGATTGTAAATTGTAAGGGACAACTGCAGTGAAATTTTCATGATACTGAACGACCAATAGAAATCTACTCAAGGGACGTTATTTGTTTGAAATTTTTCCTTATTATTCAAATTATTACTGATTATTTCTTGCGTAAAATTATTTTTAACGATTTTCATCAATCGGTAGTGAGCGCAGTTCATGGGTTGGACGAGAGTTGGTAAAATACAGTCGAATGCCTCATAAAAGCAATGAGGCGAGTGACGAGTCTTTGGTTGTGCAAAATATTTGAAAAATGCGCATCAGGAATTTAATTCAGGGGGTCAAGAAGACGTGTGTATGTTCGATAATGCAAAGAAACGTCAACGTAGTCGCACATCTATATATATATATATATATATATATATATATATATAAAGAGACTGTCGAGCATTTTAATAAAAAAACTGCAAAACCCATATAGCCGTACAATTTAATTTTATTGCGAGTGGATCGCATGGCAGGTGCTCGGATCTTCTTGAGCGCGAATCATTCCGGTAATCGAGCTCTCTGCGGAGCTTCCAGATTTTTTTTTTTTGCACTTTTTCTACATAACTCGTCTGCTGCTACGTCCTATCTGTTGTTTTCTGTGTGATGGTGGCGGGTAGGGGCGTGGGGGGGGGGGGGGGTTATATCGAGTGCAACTCTTTGAGGAGAGTCGCGAGTCGGCGTGGTACAGAGAGAATATATATATATATATATATATATATATATAGAGAGAGAGAGAGAGAGAGAGAGAGAGAGAGAGAGAGAGAAGGCCTCGAAGAGGGCCCCCGTGGTCCCAGGAGCTCGGGAGGCTCTCCCATGTAATCGCGATGTCACGTTGTCGGTGGCGCGGACAGGCACGAGGCAGGACAAGCGATGGAGAATCGTAAAAAAAAAAAAGAAAATGAAGAAAAAAAAAATCAAATGAAATAAAAGATCGAAATGAAAAAAAGAAGAAAAAAAAATGGAAAACTAAAGGAAACGGGGAACTCGAGCGTATCGGTAGTTCGTGCAGAAACGGCAGCGTCTTTTCTGTCGCGCTTAGTAATATATATATATATATATATATATATATATATATGACATGCCGAGAGAGAGTGAGAGAGAGAGCGAGAGAGAGAGAGAGAGAGAGAAACAAGAAGTGTGAGAGATGAGAAAAGATCTTAAATCGCGTGTCATATCCGCTTAATTCGGTGAGCGCAGAGAAGTCTGAAATGGCATTTCTACACGTTAGTTGATGCGTGCACAACCATATCCCATGGGGAATTCGGATCCTGTAAAATCGCCCATCAGAGTCCAAAAGAGCAAAAAGAATAAAAATAAAAATTGCAGCGTTGTTCCTTTTTCCGTCAGAGCTTTCTCAAGTCCTCGATCATGAGAACGTCTTTGATGCAAAAATTTCCATGCAAAAAATAAAATGCCCCGGTGAAAAGACAATGGCGGTGCTGCTTATAAAAGGATCTGGGCGTTTACTCTTCGATATTCGATTATGAAGTCCGCAAAAAATGGGCCGCGTAAATTTTAATGAAGATGCTCAGCATGGACACGCAAAATTGAGATTCTTCCAAAGCAGATTTTTTTGCGCTAGAAATGAAATTGTAATGCAAGTAAAAAAGTTCTTGATATATATTTTATATTTTTTTTAAAATAATTCTCTGTGAAATGAAAGAAAATAAAATGAGATATTTGGAAAATTGATTTAAGAAAAAATTATTGCGAATAAAATTCCGTCTACTTGATACTTTGTTCAACTCGCGTAAAATTCCGTCATGTGCCACTGGGAGATTCGAAGCATTGGAAATATACGATGGGGCCACCGGGATTGTCGTCAAGATGCATAACGCATTGCGTGCGTTAGTCGTAATCGAATCGTATAAAAGCGTCGCCCAAGAAGCCTTTTTTGTCTCTCATTGTCGCGAGACAAAAACAAAAAACAAAAAAAATATTTAACGCGCGCGCGGCATCCGTTCGTTTCATCTGCTCTCCCTCAATCCCGTCTGTCTCTCCTTCTCGTCATGTCTCAAGAGTGTGACTGTCGTGCGCTCTATAAATATTTACGCAATTTCATTAATTCTCATCGTTATCGCCGACTAAAGACGATGCAGGAAAGTCGCGTGCAAACTGCAAACTCCGGCTGGAAACAGCAAAAGCATTTTTTATATATCACACACCGACCAGTCTGATGTACGAAAAAATTACGAGTATTACTTCCGGTCACGTTAAGGCCCAAATAAAAATGTTCGGGATTTTAGTAAGTCGTTATTGACAAGGCCGAAAATCAGGCCGAAAATGTACTTGGGCTAGCTAAAAATGAAAACTTAAACTTTAAAGCTGAACTACCACAAAAGATTCCTCAAGTCTTTCAATCAAAACTTCAACTGGATCAATGTATAAAAATTTCAGATTTGTTTTATTCCATCATAATCTGCTGGTCTATCAATATCGATCAAATTCAAAGCATTTCCGGAATTTAAATTTTCTTGGCCGTTCAAAGTGTAATTTGAAAAAGTATTGAAGCCAAAGTGCTTCATGCGCCTGAATAGAAAGTCATTAGACGCAGTAAATTTTCACGCGCTAGCAGAAGCCGAGAGTGAATCTATATAAAAATCTATAGATATGTATATATATATATGTATATATATATATACATATATATATATATAGTGGGGTGTATCAAAGATCGTATAGTTGGCGGCTTTGCCGTCAGAGAAGGACGTCACGTATCCTCCCCATCGGTGAGATATTATGGGATAGATCATCTCCGGTTCGCGTCATTATTGTACGATGACCTATGCACCCGAGCGCGATCCTTTCTCCATGCTCGCAAAGTACGTAATTTACGGGCTATCTCTCTCTTTCTCGGGCGCGCGCGTCCGTTTCTCCTTCCCCCTTTCTCTTCTCGCCCCGTTATTCTCGCTCGGCTGAAGAGAGAAGGCCCCCGTAAGAACAGCAGCGGCAAAAACCGAGAGAGAGACCGATTTACTGCGGCTGGTGGCCCGAGGGGTCATCCTAGCGGGGGTTCCCCGTATATGCCCGCGAGGCTCACACAGAGGGGCCCTACGGGCGCATCGAAGAATAAGTGCACCAACCTAACAAGTGAGGAGATCAGAAGAAGAGCTTTCTTCCATCCTCCCCTCCTCCCCTCCACCTCTCATCCTTTCGAACCTGACTTTAAAATCGTGACTCTGCACCGGATCTCGCCCGACGCTCTTGGAAACTAAAAAAAAAAAAAAAAAGACACGAAAGAATATTATCGAGGTGGATTTATTTCGCCGAACTCGAATGATAAAACGAAACAGAAATTAAAGGAGCATTTTTTATTCAGTAAAAAAAAAAAAAAAAAAATCAATTAACAAAAGGGGTTGATAAAATTGTGACAAAAGTTTTGATTCTTCCGACCAACTGCCTTCCGGTGCTTTTGACTTTTATGCTCTTTCACGTGGGCTCATCTTCCATTTTTTTTTCTGACTCACGTGGTCCATACAACCCCAGCGCTATATAATCATTTGCGGGGATCATCGGGGGTCGAGATGCATAACGCAAGAATGCTGTGCATTTGCCGCGGAGAGTACGCGCGCGTGGTGCAGCGAGTCAGAACGAACGTTGAAAGAGCTCCAGTGAAAGGAACAGAGAGAAGGAGGAAAAAGGAGGAGAGGATGAAAAGACGACGGTCTCTTGAGAGAGCGAAGAGACCCTCGAGATTCTCTTCTTCTTCCCCGCCCCCCCCCCCCCCGCCCCTCCCTGCCTCCCCGCCACCGCCACCACCAGCGCAGAACTGTATGTAGGTGCCCTTAGCCGGCAGGTGGCCCCGTCTCGCTGGGGCCCGACTCGCCCCACGGATGAGAATCTCGACGGACACGCGCGCGCCACGAGATGGAAACGTACAGATTGTGCCTCTTCCCCCTTCCCCTCTGATCTCTTCCTTTCTTTCCTTCTTATCCTCATCCTGTCTCTTCTTCCTCGGACATCTCCCGCGTTCCTCTTTTCCTCATTGCCATCTTTGGTCGCGACCACATCTCCCCCACTCTCGAGTTCCAGAGAGCGGGTTGCACTCGAGTGCGGTGCACTCTCTCTCTCTCTCTCTTTCTTTCATCTTCGTTGAATGGGCATCGAAAATACGAAACTTTACGAGAGTGACGGAAAGAAAAGATCCTTTCGGTTTTTCCCAGCATCTCATTCTCTTTATTATTTACTACACTACTTTTCTCTCATCATTTTTTTTTTTGTTGTCATTTTTATAAAGAATATCTCATTGCCATATTAGTTTCGATCCCTTATAGCCTCGTGGGACTTGCACGTTCTCCGGCTCGTCGAGATATCTTCCGGTTTCTCGTTCGCGACTTTCATTTTGCTCTGTGGACCATCATTGGAAAATGTGGTGTTTTAGCTGTACGAGGATGAGCTTCGCCTTTCATTCTTTCTCTCGTTCTATGATTCTTCGATCAAATCGAACTTAACTGATGCTAATGTGAACACGAAGATCTATTCGCGTGATCCATGGGATCGATAGTTTATGTATAGAGCGAGGTCAGGGAATATGGCCCACGAAAAATATTTCTCCCTGCAACGATCACAATATCGGTGTTCGAATTGTCTTTCACCGGTGTGGAATTTCTTCAAAACGACACGATCTCTGTGTGATGGAGTTTTGCGATTGAAATATTTTTAGATACTTTTGATCGATCAACAGTTGATGAAGCAAAGTCTACCAAAGTGAATTCTCTGACCAAGTCCAAAATTTACCAAAGTCTGCCAAAAATCTACTGAAACTCACCCGAGCAAATGGTTAAAAATCTCAAAATTTATTTTGACGATCATAAATAAGACGCACCATTCGCCAAACTCAAAATTGGTTAACTTTTCGCCTTCTCTCTCCCTTTTCTCAAAATAAATAAGTGCAGTCCGATTCATATTTTCCGGTAGCTCACTTGTCTGGAAAGCAACTGGTCCATCTCTCGAAATTAGATTCTGTTTACCGTATTTATCCTGCGTAATAAAAAATAATGAAATATAAAAAAACGAAAAAAAAAAATACAGTCAATTCTCAAGGGACTAAAGATGATTAATTACAATTGTTTTATGTGCTCCATGAAATCTCTTTCGTTTCCCACTCACCCTGTAATACATAGTAAATTATTATACACGGAATAAAAAAAATGGCCGACACTTCGGGGCATCGTAACTCTCAGCGAGTGTTTAGCGAATCGCGAATATACTCCCGGATAGTAATATTTCCCTCTTCGAATAATAGTCGTTTCGTTTTCGCCTTGTATATCGTGGCACGTTTTCTCGTTCTGTTTCGTTGATGGGCAACGTTTGCCCATCAACGAAACACTCACGAGATGATAATTTTTATTTTATAACATCCTGGATGCAACCGCTCATTCTCTTTCTCCCTCGCACCCAGCACAGGAAATTTAACGATTGTAATTTTCAACGAGACATGCTCGTTGTCTGCCAAAAAATACATAAAAAAAAATCGTCGTATATATATATTTTTTTTTTGACGTGATATCGTGGATATGTGTACAGCGAGTAATGCTAATTGGCGTAAAAGCGGCGAGGAATATATAATGAGGAGAAATAAGATGCCAAGATTTTCCGTGTTCACCGGAAGAGGAGCGAACACGCGAGTCCCATATCTTCAAATGTTCCCGCGCGTCGATGTATAATCGGGAGAAAAAGTTCCTCGGAAATTATATGTACACCCCGTTACGCTTGTTTGTAACCACTTAATATTTATTCCGATTTCTTGTCTCGATTTTCAAGTCTCGGGGAACTCTGAAGAAGAGATGAGTGAGAGAGGAGGAGAGCCAAAGGATTCAATTCCCAGTGTGCGACATTCATCGACTTTATCGGAATTCCGAGAGTCACGATTGCACGCGCCTTTTTAACAAAAGACGCTGAGAACTCCGATGGTCGCGTGTGTGTGTTGATGGGACAGATAATCCCCATAAATGGCCAAGACCATATTTTATTTCTTCAAACGTTTAATCGTCTTTTCACATCTCGTCACATTTCACGAGACTGCGTATACAGCACATATGGAACAAGCCAGCAAACAGTAAATACTTTACACCGCGGATAATATATACAAGAGAGGGTTTTATTGCTGGTAAGAGAGAGTCACGATGAGTGGCACACAAGAGCGAGACCACCATATCCGTATGTGACATTTCTATAGTAATGTGAGGCAGTCGTACACACACACACACACACACATATATATATATATATATATATATTATGTTGGTGTGTGCCTATGTATACAGATATATAACGCGCGGTACACGAGATCTCGTGAGTCTCCTCTCGACTGTACGCCATAAACTACTCTTATGGTGCGTTCTATAAAAGTGTGCCGGACATATTATCCCCGTGTATGAGAGAGCAGGAGGAAAGTTTGTGCGAGATAGCTTGATGGTGGGAACTCGAGAAACACACGAGCTTCGCTAAACGTGAGATCTGAAAATTCCATATTTTCCCTTTCACTTCCCGATCGCATCCGTATAAACGATCCAGTCAATTCTTTACCTCTGTATAAAGAGTGGCATTATGCCATCAAGATCCTTTATATTTCTCTTACAGATATTTTGTACACACATATAGACAGGTATATATAGAGTTGAACAAAGGATTGATAAAAAAAGAAATAAGAAGCGAAAGGAATAAAAAAAAAACGACCAACAAAAGATGGTATAGCTTCGTGGAATTTTCAAGAGCCCATTGTCTCTGATCGTCCTTGGAGTTATTGTGATCCTCTCTCGTTATCCTTGGCAGCCGCCACGTATATATATATATAGAAACGCCTCTGCATCTTTAAGATGCTTGTGTGCAGGCCCTGCAGCAATGAATTCGGCATTGCCGAAAAATTCTCGCGACTCATTCACACTCCTTGCTCACTGCAACGTGTCGAGAGAGAATGAGAGAAAGATGGAGAGCTGGAGGAGTTCTCTCATCTTGTGTGAATTTTTTTGCACATCGTGCTGGAACGATATGCCAGCGCAGGAAGTCTTTGTGTTCGGCCTTCTGTCTTTTCCCCTTCATAAAATTTCCAACAGAGTCCCGTGTCTGTCGTCTCCCTCGTACCTTGTTGACGGATAATATGCATTTCCGTTACTCATCTCGACGCAGCAACCACCGGCAACACACTCGTTATTGGCGATTGGTCAATTGGTTAAAGTGTCGCTGGTGACTGGGCTTTATGGATGAACGCGCGTACAGATTGACGAGACAGCGTCTAGACGCGCTTAACACGCGATGGCACCTCCAATTCTCGTGAATCGACTCTTTCTCTCTCTCTCTCTCTCTCTCTCTCTATTTTTGCATCTTGGTGTGTTATGCTGTGGCGACACATTAAAGCGTTAAATATAATCTACCTGTGTTTTGGCATCGGAAAAACGTGATGGATCAGACAGACCAAGACCAGACTTTATCCCCCCCCACGGCCGGGAAAGTCTCCCCTTTAGAGAAATGTTAGGGACAAGGAAAACCTCTAATAATCATATCGCGTTCGTTAAAGCAGCTACAGAGTTGAAAGAGTAAAATCATTCACTCGTCTGGTTTTCAAACATCACTTTTAGATTTTTGAAAATCAGAGAGAATTAACATCCTTAATATTATAGCCCCGATTCAGGTCTCATTAAAAAATTCCAAATCAACGATTTTTCATTAATGCTCAATTGTAAGAAATTTTTTCTGCTGATGAACACTCGACAATTGATCAGAGTGCAATTAAGTGTCCAGAGTGCATTTAATTCCTGGCAGTAAACTCAACACCCTTCCGTCTCTCTGTGAGGATGATCTAAATTAAACGGGTTTATCTGAATCAGCAGGGGATGCTGAGGCGACTAACAGGCAAACTGATGTGTCCATGATCGCAAACACACGTGACGATGAGATCTAAACAAGAAATCGGACGGTCATGAGAAAAAGATTGGAAAAAAAAAAACTATACTGTAACAAACTCAAGGGGGATGAATCGCCATTGCATGGTCTCTCTCGTAATCGTGAGAAGGGACACATGTCCAAGAGAATTTGTGCCTATATGAATGTATAATGTACTTACGCGTTTTGAGAACGTTCAGGGGGTGAACAATCGGTAACTTGACCACCTGAGGATTACCTGATGGCTCCAAGGGTTGCCCTCCTGCAGACGTATATGGTGCCAAGTAGTGGAAAGCAGCTTGTTATTTCCACTACTGCGGCTGTCGCAATGTTAAGTTATGTATGTATCTTAGTTGTGTCTGGGACACCCCGTCGTTAGTGGTTTATTCTCAACCAGAATGATCTTCAAACGGCAGCTGTTACGTTGTAACCTGTGCACTCTTCAAAATGATGGGGAGAATAGCGGTTAGATCTCTTCAATATTCAATTCCTTGTTGCAATTTACAGTCATTTTATTTTTGAGTACATTGAATATTGCTCAAATTCATAAGAGAAATTCAAATTCATTTATTATGGATTTAAATGAATTGAATTTTGTCGCTCGACCTTGTTCTTTGGCAAAATGTGGAGCTCGCTATAATTTTAAAAAAGTCACAATCTACCGGAAGTTAAGAAAATGATCGTCAGAGCTCTCGGCATGTTCGTTTAGCCATGTGGTTAAAGTTGTACGTTTTATTATCGAGACAGGAAATGCAGGTCTTGGAGTTCATGATAAACCGTAGGATCTGCGCCATGACCGCATCGTTTATCAGCAGCTCTGATGCAGAAACGTGTGCTCAGAATTTACCGAGCGAGAGTTTCAGAGTTTTCACCGTAGAGCAATAATTTTTCTTTCTTAATGCACTTTGCCATCTCCATCTTCTCGACGAGATAGAGCACATGCGGGCAATAAAATTCAACGTGTAGTTAATTTAATGTACACAATACCACGTGTATAAACCGCCCGGAACATTTATACTCTGTGTCCCAGATTTTTGTATCGTGAAATAGAGACAGAGAGAGAGAGAGAGAGAGATCTGTCAGGATAGACTGGATATGACCCAACAAAAAAGGTTGCTCATTGATAATGTTTGCGACTCAACTCTCGACCACGTGTCCGTTACACTTGTCTGGGGGGGGGGGGGGGGGGCGATAAAAGGGAGACGAAGCGTGTAGCTCGAGAGAGAGGGGGAGAGAGGGAGAGCTAGCTCAATTGGGGTTGAAATTATTTGAATACGCAGCTCATTTATCAGAAGGGAAATTGCTCAATGTTGCTGGGTCTCACTGACCCAGCCGCCTCGATGATGGGCCAAGAAGTACCAAAACTCGTTCTTCGAGTGGGGCATCTCGTGCGAAGCTCGTCTCGCTTTTTTCTGTCTTCCACCGGTTTTTTTTTTTTTTTTTTATTCTCGGCATTCTCACTCGATACATGGGGAAGTCAATTTTTCAAAGCATCGCGCGCGCGCGTCTTTATTTCAACAAGCAAGTTTTTTTTTCTTCTTTATTCAACGAGGTTACAGTATGATGATGATATTTTACGATTTTTTTTTTTTTGAATAATCCATTTAATTCTTCATATTTCCATTTATTTTCTCCTCTCAGTTTCTTCCCCCCATCGTTTACCCGAGGATCCGTTAGACTTGCCGCTCGAAAAGTGATTTAATCGCAATGCAATGCCGCACGTTTTGTTTTTTTTTTTTTTTTATCTCTTTTATTCAAAGAGATTACAGCACGATGATATTTTGTGAAAATTTTTGAGTGCTTGTGAATTTTCATGTTTTGTTTTTCTTTTTTTTTTCTCCCCCCCATCGTTTACCCGAATCCGTTACACTTGACGCTCGAAAAATAATGTAACAGCATCGCCGGGCGGTACAAAAAGTCACCTTGTTCCCCATCTAGATATTATATGGGGTGAACGGTCTCGCTTTGTAGGGGAGAAAAGATCTTCATTGTGGGGTGCAGTTCATAGGGGATATATATCCAACTTCCGGACCAGTTTTCAAATTGCTTTGTTATGAAGTGTCGCCACTCTCGAGTCTCGCGATTTGTATACGAATTGCTTGCTTACGCGTTTTTTTTTTTTTCATCTCACTGAATCAAAAAGCCCCTTACGTGCGAACACTTGAATGTTCTCATGAGAGATTGAACATTGTATATCATTATTCGAGTTTTGGTCTCGGGTGAAGGTGCAACCACTTGGTTTTCTCCAAGTGGATATGAATTATATCTAGGCCTATCGCATATCTCCCAATTTATCTACACACATAGACACGCACACACACACATATATATATATATATATAACTTGACGTTGTCGTCACATTGTGGTCTAGAAAAAATTTGGTAAATTTTCAATACATTTTATTCGTAAATGCAACCGGTCAGGCGTTCGTCAGCGGCATAATAAGCCTCGAAAAAATCTCATAACAAAATAATAATTAATAATCGTAAATGAATAAATATTCTAATGTTTATTGAATGATAGCGAATTTTTCTTTTTTTTTTAAATCCAAAATGTGTGCTCAACAATTGGGAGACTTCACGTACTAATATTTCCTCACAATGATTATTCATTATATTTGTTTGAAAATTATTTTCAACGGTTTTTCATTCGAATGATACTCATCTGTGCGCTTCTGGCATCGAATTGAAGTCTGCGGGGTGTCGGGCTTGAAACAAATGAACGAACGAATGAACGAAAGGCGGTGAAAAAAAATGAGTAAAAGATGAACAACGATTAACCTTTCACCCATCATTCAACTTCACAGCGAACGTCTTCGTAGACTTGCGTCTTCCTTATCCGTTCTTCGGTATGTTCTCGCATCGGACTCTGACCATCTCTCTCTCTCTCTCTCTTGCTCTTTTTCTCTGGACACTATAGGTGTCCACGCGGAGCTAAAACAATCAAGAAGCTCGATCCATCTTGTTGCAAAGACGAAAGAGAGGGAGGGAGGGGGAGAGAGAGGGAGAGAGAGAGAGAGAGAGAGAGAGAGAGAGAGAGAAGGAGATAGCAATCGCCTGAAGCCATCATCGCACAGGCGCACATACATTTGTTACTTCTCTCGCTCGTTGGCTCTTGCTCATCATGAGAGAACGAGAATAAAGATAGGATGGAGAGGTGTTGTTTCCATCATTTCATTCGGCCATCAGACGTGGGCGTGAGACTTTGACGAATCTTTTCATTTTCGTTTCGTGCTCGAGCTCCGATATGTGTATGTGTATGTGAGTATTTCAAACACGTGTGCTTGATTGTACCTGAGAGAGTCGAAGATTGAATGGGCTGCTTTCGGTTACATGACAGTATCACGCATATGTGTACATATAGTCTTGTTCGCATGGTATTAAGAAAATAAAGATACTAAAAAACACGAGAGAGCTCACTCACGCAGGCATTGATGCATCTGACGTTGTTGTCCATAAAACGAACGATCGTATAACTATCGAATAATAGAAAAAATAAATAACTCACGTCTTCGTATAAAGTTAAAAGGTAACAAAGTAACCTATTCAATATGGCTGTGTCGAGTTTTGTTTTTGTCGAATACTCAATGAATACGATAAAACTTGGACGTCTTCATAGACTCGATTATGACGAGATTTTTCTTGACGACGAGGTTCTTGACCAACCAAAAGTGGATTCTTTGTTACCTCCGCACATCAAAACTTTTTGGAGCTCGCGACAGTGAGTTTCGAATGGCGAATAAAAAGTCCCCAAACGTCCTTCTCTCTCATCGTATTCTCTGATCTCGATCTCTCGAGATGCGCCCGAGACCTGCCGAGCGCAAATATTCTCATACGACTTTTTTATCCAACCACCTCTTTCACAACGACCATAATCGTTCATTGTGGCTCTCCGAGATGTTATATATATCCATTTGAGAAAGAGAACGAACCGAGCTACAGAGAATGCACTTGCGAAAAGGAAGAATAAATGAAAAAAAACAAAAGAAAAAACGTGAATCCCTCAGGTGAGTTCTTTCGTGGAGAAAAGAAACGCGGCTATAAGAGTAACATATCGAGATGCGATAAATAAATATATATACTATATTTCAATCGAGCGTGGCTTGCATCAATCAGGCGAGTTTTCGAATGGCCAACACACACGTGAATCGAGTAAAGGATAAAACGTTTCAAGCTGATCCTGCACCACGTATACATGTTTTAAAATCTTTTTTTGTTTAAATGTATATAGTATATATATACAACGAAGCTCTCATCGAGAAAGACTCTCTCTCTTCCTCGGCGGATGGTGTATAAAAGACGGGATTTACGGTCTCGTTTGTTCGAGTCCTGATGTCTTCCACATGGCACGAACGTTAGAAAGAGAGGAAGAGTTCCTTTCGCCAGGCAATTCACCAGTGAAAAGAATATGAGCAAAAGGGGTATGGGAGAAAGAGAGAAAGAATGATAAAGAGAGGAAAGAGGAAACGACTCTTTTGCCTCGACCTTATCGTACTAATCGCCAAATAAATTCTTTCGTCTCTCTATCCTTCCTCTTTTTATTACACCGTGTCCTCGTTAGGCGAAGCACGTGTTTCCCTCGTGTCTCTCCTGTAACCCCTGCCGCGTGTGGCATATCCTCGGGGGTTTCATCTCCCTCTCTCTCCATTGCTCCCTCTCACTCGCTCTCGTTAAATAATCAATTTTATCGGACGGCCTGCTGAGCGTTTCGCGCGTATTGTTGTCCCGGGCGTGGGCAGTTTGCCCTGATAATAGGGGCGGGTGAATAAAATCTGTTGAATTGATGCTCCAAAGGCGTGTCTGCGTATTGTGCGAGAAAAGTGAGGAGAAAGAGAGAGAGAGAGAGAGAGAGAGAGAGAGAGAGAGGGAGAGGATCGCGTATAAAACCGATCGAATTTCGCGCTCGTTATAGGATTCTCCTCGAACAGCTTTTATATGGACGATCTATATTATCTGAAAAAGTAAAGGAGGTTTAGAAGAAAATGAGAGACTCGAGAAGATATTTTGTAAATGTATACAAACTCGAAGATCTTCAGTTTATGTAAAATATCCGATTATCAGGCTCTCGCGATAGAGATTAGTTAACACAAACTCACGATGACAAAGTGAATGAGCTCGGATGCATAATTCTAGAAGTTTTAGACGCCAGCAGAAACCACACATGATGAAAATCTCATCGAGAAATTTAACGGATGATGCTCTTTCCTCTCGTTCTCATTAAGATTGCATTTCATGGTTTAACGTGTGGCATAACCCCAGCACGATGTATGAAAGAGACCACTCTGGAGTAGAGGCTAACAAGGTTGCATTGTTTATTTTCTCATTTAGAGCGTACGAACGAGACGCGTCGAGAAAATAAGGCGTGAGAAACGAAATGAAAGAGGAAGATGAAGACTATAGCGAAGAATAACCAGAAGCTATACAGCACTTTTGTCTGTTTTATTGTTGGCAACGGTAGCTCCGAACAGTGGCGTGATGAGGCCCGATGTTGCCCAAAGATAGAGTTTTCAATCATCGCCTCTTCTTGTCTCGCTTCCTCTCTCTCTCTCTCTCTCTCTCGTTCTCTCATATATCCCACAGCAGCAATAATAACTCTCTCATGTTGCTCCCAAAAAATCTCATCTCTCGAGGTGTTGGTCGTCAGAGCTCGCACTGATTAAAGATACAAACGATAGCAAAGAGTGAAAAAGCGCTTGTGCGTCAGTGTCTGATGCGGTTGGATCCAATTCGTTTGAGAAATTCCTGCGCGTTCTCTATCAAGCCTCAAACAATGTTATTAAACTTCTCGTTCTCTTCTGTGGCAAAAGATATTCTCGTGGTCTCGCCTCCAAAGTGGAATAGAAACGTGATATTCCAGGCCGGAATGTTAAATCCACCGTAGCTTGGACAATTTAACCACGCGCTAGGGTTCGGCAGATAATGTAACAAGATCATGGATTGAAATGGAGTTTGAAGAAGAAAGAAGGAAGTAAGAAAAAAAAATAAAACGATACCGAGCGGTAACGAGAAGAAAGAGATCGTTTGAACAAAATGCTCTTTGTGTATATGGAACTTATCGGACTATAGAACATTTTCAGGATATTATCCGTTCTTAGCCCGAAGGAAAAGGCTTTGGTTGAGAAACATGATTCGTGCCAATCAACTATTGTATCTTCATGCTGGTAACTCGGAATCAATTGTTCGAAAAAATCAATTGTCATTTGGTGAATTTCACAGTGGTAATGTTAAACAAATATATAAACGTAGCCTATATGAGCATTAAAGTTAATTAACTCTACACGAGCACTAATATACTTTTTTGTCTTTCTAACAAACTTCGAGTTGCCTGACCCAGAATTTATTTGTACTCTTGAATTATTAATTGAAAGTGGTTGATTGATGAACATTTTAATGGATGTAACAATTAATATACATCTGAGTGTTTATATATAAATTTCGTTTCCCACGTTGTTTTTTTTTTTTTAACATCAACGTGTTTGGGGTCAAACACGAGAAAGTTTTACAAGCCACTGGAAAATTCATGTTTCCGTTGGCGACCAAAAGTAACTTTTCCTGGCAGAGTCCAAGCAGAATGAAGTCTATCAAGAGTAATGATCTGACATCGTCATGTCCACATCCTCGATGACCTGACCGTTTCTATAAAGCGTATAAACAGAAACGCTTAGAGTGAGACTGGTGCTCACGCTCACACAATCATTCACTCTGTGGACTCTAGTCGTGTGCTTTTATCAAGATCCACTTCAGCCCTAAAAATTCCACCGAGATTCGTCGTGTCCCCTCGAGCCTCTTTTTTTAACGCTCGTCCGCGGAGAGTTCTCAGCGCGCGATTAGCCCTGGAGATACGAGAGGCTGTAACAAACAAATAAGAACAAGCGACGAGTAGTCTCGTCACTGAACTTGGACGCGATCTACCTACAAACCACAGTCCAAAGTATTCTACGCGGTCATCTCCTCGTCTCTCTCGCTCTCTCTTGCGGTCGTCACAGGCTCTTTTGGTGTCCCCCGCGCATCCCATTCTCCGGTCCCTTTTTCTCTCCTCTCTTTTCTCTGCAGTGACGCGAGCGTCTCGTGTAATATATAGAAGAGATGGGCAGGTGCACCCAAACCATTCTGAAATTACTCGAATGTGACAAATATGCGAAAGATCTTTGCCGGTGTAGAATCTCTGCGGGGAGAAAAGGCAAAACTCGCGGCGCTCAGAGTCAAAAGACTTTGAGACAAGCCTCGCTCAAAGACAGGCAGATGAGATTTTTTTTCCCCTTTCGTGGCCAATGATGATCATAGCGACAAAGAACAAAGAAGAGAACAATAAAAATGAGTCTTTGTCCTTTCCGCCATACATGAACGACGCTCCTATATCGATCCTTCCAGCTTGTGGATTCTCCAACTTTTTTATCATTCTCAATTTTTCCTCTTGTTTTCGAAGCTTTAAATATTTTTTTAAATCTCTCTGGGTCACCGTTAATCCTTGTAATTCATCATGAGATGTTTTGCAAACTCAATGACACACACGAGTATTCTATCTCGAGAGTTGTAATACACACCACTGAATTACTTGTTGATTACTCCCGTGAACGAGACAGTCGAGTGGCTTTGCGAGTTTGTAACAAGAACGAAGCAAGAGAGAGAGAGAGAGAGAGAGAGAGAGCACGATAGGAAGGGAGAGAGAAAAGTGCCTCGGTAGGATTAATGTTGATTACGAGAAAAGAGGATGAGAGAGGGAGAGTCGCGTGGTGCTTGGGATAAAACGTAAAGGATAGGGGGCCGTGAGAGAATGAGCGAGTGGGGATAAACGTCTGTGTCAAACCCTTAATTGGGTGACGTTGATAATGACCCAACTGGATGGCTTTTACTCGCGTACAAAATGTTTTATATACGTATGGGGCATTCCAGCAAAATTCGACAAACGTTCCACTCCCATGCTCTTGGAATCCATGTAGATTTTTTTTTTCCATATATAGAATTTTCGAGAATATGATTTTTACACTCTGACCTTTGATAAAACTATTCCAGGAGCATTAAAAATTGTTTGGCAGATTCACATGAGCGCCCCAAGGGGATTCATTTTACTCGAGGATTTTTTCGATGACTGTAAATTAATTTATGAGATATGAAGAATTTGAAGTTGGCATTGAAAATTTCAAAAATGTCGAACTCTGAATGGTGGGGACTTGGCAAATCTTAAAAAAAAAAATTACACTATTCACTTGGGTATGAAGAGTATAAAAAGTAATGGATTGAATTCAATTGCCTCGGGGCTTACATGTTGGTCCAGTCGAGGTGGAATGCCTCATACCCACAGGCGAGAGAAGATATTGCATTAAAGGGAATGCTCTGGAGAATTTCAAGCAGCAACTATCAGCACGGGAGGGCGTGCCTTTACCAATATCCCTGTTGAACCGAGTGGCTCGCGATTCCCTCTCGTTTGTCCGCAAGCAACATCTTTAATAGAGATTAATGTTCACGATGGCCCAAGAAACTCGGACGAGTTTATCTCCCTTGTGCAAAAGGCCCTCCTGAGAATTGCGAATATTTCGCGTGATTCGAGATAATTGCCGTCGATTCGTCTTAATTGGAATTGCACCGGGAATTGAGAGGGGTGGGCTCGGGTAAATTTGCGAGAGATCAGCACGCGAAATCTGTGTTCGAATTTTAGCTGGTATTTCGGGGCTTTGCCAGCATGAACCATCCTCTGTTTTTTTTTTTTCCGAAAGATATTGTAGCTGGTCGAGAATATTGAAGGATATTATACCAAAAGTTTCGATGGGAATTCAAAGTTGCGTTCGAATTGGTCTTTGGAGCAAAATCAAATATCATTTTCCAATCGTTTACGTTCGGATCAATGAGCTCATTCGCCGCCCTACCGTTCATACAGTCTTTATATATATATGTAGTCAAAAGTATATTTAATAAATGACGATTTCAGGAGGGTCATATTGCCTTGACATTGTCGAAAAACTCAAAGTTGAGTGCACTCGAATTTGAACGTCGATCGGTGGGTATTGCTTTTTGTCACACTTTTAAATTGCTCTCCTCTCCTCGGTCTTGTATATTATGTCCAATTTTCTCGGTTGTGCCTTTTACGGCTCCCCAGAGATTCTTCGAACGTTTGACCGGCTGGCACAAAAGTGATAAAATAATGTGACTCTCGAAGTGATTTTGGTTGAGAAACTCTGGATATACTTCACAGTGTCGAACACAACTCGTGTATATTTCAATGAAAAAGTCACACTTTGTGAAAGACGTGCCTCTGGTTTTTCCGAGCTCATTCATGCTCCACCAGTTCATTTTTGACTGATGGTCCATCGCTGCAGCTTGAGCTCAGCCACTTTGTGTTACACACAAGTTTCATATACTGTATATATTCATTCCTCTCCCTCATCGATGTACAAAGCGAATGGTATATATCTTTTACGAGAGTCACACGACAAAACGACCCTCCATCGATGGATCGCCTCTATTTTTCCATTATTACGCTAAGTAATTGTTTCCTCGGACTTTTTCAGAAGAAAAATGAAAATCTTTGCCTTTGATGCTGTGCTGATATTTCTTTGCGGCTTTTTCGTCCGAGTGTGCGAATGGTTATTGGTATTTTTATTGCTTGGCTATTGAAAGTAGTTGATTTTAGAGGAGGCTATTGAGAAGAGTCGATTCTCGAATCGAGAGGCCTGGTGCGTTACTATTAGTGAGACGAAAAAAATCGTCGAGTGTGTTTTTTGGCTGCAGAGGTTCGTAAAAAAAAAAAAAATGTATGTCGCTTGTAGCATTCTGAATCAATCGATTTGTACTATACAATTTTCAAAAAAAAAAAAAAATCTCTTGACATGATACTTGATATAAAATAATTTTATCGGCGTAATATAATGCGTATCGAATTCCCTCACTTACTTTGTTATAATGTAAGAGTTTTTATTATTTTCAACAAGACTGTCGAATGAAACGTGCAGTAAAACTTGTCCATCTGTCCGTGCCAAATTTGAGTATCCTCTTTTCACGATCGCTTTCTCGCCTTGAGCAAGTACCATTTCCGTTTTACGGTCGCGAACATAAAGACGCGGGTAACTTTGCCGAATGCCCGCCACAGTGTGAATAGTCTTACCACGTTATAGGGATTTTCTCTCTCTCTCTCGTCCTTTTTCAGCGACGTAGACAATGTTCATTCAAGGATCCGAGGAATCTCATGAATGGGTTTTCTCTCTTCTTAGCACCCTCAGATACAGAGTGTACTTTTCCAATAATACGAACGAGACAAGCCGAAAAAATGTATACGTATCCTTCGAGTGACTCTCTCTGTAGTGGCAATTTCATTGACTATTTTTGTAGCATTTGACGCGCGCCCCATCCCATTCCATTCGAAAAATCTTTGAGGATCACTTGACCACCGAGTATTCGCGGAGCGACGATCCGCCTTGCTATTCGCTTGAGCTCTTTTGTTCGATGATGTTTGCCCGAGCAACGAACTTCCTGCTATTGAGACTCGAGTGATCGCGTGTATGAAAAAAAGTTTGCCAGGACGAGACAAATTCCGACACAAAATTCGTCAAGGATTCGTCCAAAGAAGAACTTTTGCCATTCTTGCCGGATGAATCGCAGTTTGGAATTTTTCAGATACGACTTATTGGAAAACCACAGGAAATACTCGTATCTAATTTTTCGTTTGTTCGTTGAAAATCTTTCAGCAATTGCTGAATTATTGGAATTATTCAAACCTAGAATATAGATTCAATTTTTTTTTTTTGTCATGCAAGGTCAACTGCCCCTTTATAAGGGCATGTAGCGAAATTTTATTGTTCTTAACCAATTGGATAAATTACATTCAAATTTCACTATATTGTTTATTCGATTCAAATTTCTACGAGCTTCAAAAATATTTATATATTATTTAAATAAAATGGCTTAATGCAAATACGAGTGCAATAAGATTAGGCTAGAGGATTTTAACATGTCCGAAATGGTATATAAATCCTAACGATTGAGGAGTGCGAGAGTTGAATTGAGAATATTTTGAGTTGATGGAAAAATTGTAATATCGAGACAAAAATTCACGATAACCTTCCCTCAAAGACGTAGGATGATTCGGAGAGAGGCTTAACGAGAGTCTCCAGGCAAAAGTGTTTAATCGCGATACGCCCTCGCAGTTATACGCGAAGGTGGAGAAGAAAAATAATCCAGGCGCGAAGGAATAATCGATTCACCAGCTGTGCTTCTCTCTCTCTCTCTCTCTCTCTCTCTTCTTTCCCAATGCGTCACATGAAGTATAGAAGAGAATCCACACACGACACCCCGAGCATATTTTCTCGCTTCTCGAAGGAGGCACGTGGGTGGCGGTGTGGCACTTTGCCGGCTTTATAAGAGTCGCAAGAATGGTCCTCTGGCTTCCCTTCTCCCTTTATCGTCTCACTCGCCGACTCTCTCTCTCTCTCTCTCTCTCTCTCTCTCTCTCTGGTTTCTTACATACTTTTCATTCTTTTTCACTTCTTCTTCGCGCCTTGCAATGCATGTACTTCTCTTTCTCGTATTCTCTCATCCCACCCCTTCCTTCCGGCCCATCATCCTTCGTTTCTCGTTGCAAGAACCACAAGTGCTAGAGAGAGAGAGAGAGAGAGAGAGAGATTTTGTATCGTCCCGCCATTACTCGACAAAGTCCTTTGCCGTTTGGGCCCTTGATGGATGTCCGTTGCGTGGGCAACGAGAGAGACGGCGCGTTCAGGCGTTTTCTATACACCCGTTCCAATGGGCCATCTCTCTCTCTCTCTCTCGCTCTCTCTCCGTCTCTGTGACCAAAATTCAAGGTGGAGAGTAAAAGAGAGAGAAATCCCTCTCTCTGCCACGAGTTTAAACCGCGCCATTGGACCGCACGAAACACACTTCTCTTCTCCTCTCTCGATGCAACAGAAAGTGCAGCACGAGGGGGCGCTTTGTAAATCTCGCCTCGGGGCCCAGAGCAGAGTTCTCTTTCCCTCCCTCATCTCTTTCAGCCAGGCCCAAAAGAGGTTTCACGACCAAGTACCCACTTTACGACATCTCGCTCGACTTTTCTGTATGTGTATCACTATATATCGGACTACGAATTCCTGGAATAAAAGAGAATATGTGCATAATATATATTTGTTATTCCATATACGAGTACTACATATATATATATACCATTTTTTTTTCATACCATATGTAAACACTCGATGAAATGAAAAATATATACTCGAGTATCCACGAGTACTCGTTTGACAGTACCTGAATGTATTTATTATTTTATAGTCGTCCATCAAATGGAGCAACTGAACCCTCCCAGTTACATATGAACTCGCCAGAACACTGAAAACTAGTCAAAATGACTGCTCACGTTTTTTTTAAATTGATTTTACAAGTTTTTTAAAATAGATCAATTGACAATAATTCGTGACGTCCTGTATACTAAAAATATATTTTTTGTGTAGAAAAATAATAAAAGTGATTATCAAATGGATAAGCTAATTTTATGCCAATTTTTAAAAAGCTCGCTGGTAGAAAATTTTATTTTTTGTCTATATTGGATATTGGAATTTGTCGTAGGTTGGATATTGGAATTTGTCGTAGGATTTAAAAATAATCCATGCACAGTAGTTGAATAATAGGGAAAAATTAGTTTCTTTAATAATTAAAGATAAAAATTTAATAATCACGGATAAATTTCCCTTCGTCTAAGTAAAACTTTATTTATGTCAGTGCAAGTTAAGTTGATCTCCCTAAATTTTCCAATAAATCGGAAATCGATATCGCGCCCCACAGAAAAAATAACACGGGAATATACAGCTTCGCGATATGACGACAGCAGGGCGCACAAAATAAAACGCGCCAACGTGCATATCGATATTTTTTGTAGTATCCCGCGAGACACACGCGCGTATAATATATATATACGAGTGTTCCCGAGGCTCTGGTAATTTCGTGGGCGAACGAACAGCTCGAGAGTTACGAAAAAATAAAAAATAAAAATCAGGCTGCAGGAGAGAGCTGGGAGATGGAAAAAAGGGGACGAAATGATCGCGAGAGGAAAGGATAGTGACGAGGAGACGGATTGATTTTGGGTGCTCGGGGAGCTCGGAAAGGAGAAGAAGAAGCATTATAAAGAATTCATATACCGATACAGCTGTATTATAGCCTGCGTAGTTTATCGCGAAAAGTACAAGATATATATATAGCAAAAGGGAGGATGCAACAACATTGCAGAGAGAGAGAGAGCGAGAGCGAGAGAGAGAAAGGTAGAAAGTGTGTGCTCTCGCAAATGAATGGTCGGCAATTACCTGCAATTTGCCGCTCGTACCTGTAGCCCACTTTTTCCTCTGACAATAGCTCACCCCCGCCTTCACCCTCTCTCTTTCTCTCTTGTACAGTTGCTTGTTTCACGTTTGCTTCTCGCACTAACGTATGCTACATATATATGCGATTGGCCGACGCTGAGATCTCAACCCCGGGCGATCCATCGATCGCCAGGTAATTGTCAGCGCTCAGCGCCCCGCGACGCGCAGGTGTAACGGTGTAACATTCAACGAGAATGTAATGTATATATATATATATATATATATATATATATATATATATATATATGTGTATATTGGAGGAACAAAACTTTGCGGTATGCTGTTCTCACCGGGCCGGAGGGTTCGACGTAAATACGTTAATATATCTCGGCGCGCGAGGGTGGATCGCTTGCAAAAAATACACATACATATATGTACAATATATATATAGAAAAACGTTTATATAAGGCGCGCACGCCGCGTGTTCGACTCTCTGCGCCGTGATCTTCGCTAACTCGCTAACTGCCTCGAGAAATATCAATTTGTCGATGCGCGAGATATTCTCGCAGCTCCGCACCATCAGCTCTCTCGGAGTCTGCGGACCCTCCCTCGTGACTGCCCCACCTAGATCTCCGCAGAGACCCAAGAAATCATTATAAATAATAATTCTTGCCAGTATATATGAGAACGTATGTCTTATAGCTCGTTGTGAATAAAATTTAACAAAAAACACATCAGGATAATATTAAACGATTTTACTATTATTATAATATTTTCTGATTATTTTCTATTATTATAATATTTTCTGATTCGTAACTCGAAAAAGTGATTCGAAAAAACGTAGTTTTCGTTTTATCCTAAATCGTTTATTGAATAGAAATAAGAAAATGCAATCTTGTGTCTAAATTTTCTTTTTTTTTGGGGCCAATCATATCAATCAGATCCTGTAGGAAATTCTCAGCCTTAATCCTTTTTAAAAAATATTTTTAACACATCTCATTTAATTGCCAATGAAATGGAAAGGAGATTTTAGCAATTTGCGAGTGTGACTTTGAAGAAAAAATGGTGGTGTGAAATTTTTCCGTTTTTCATCAGGAGGGCGAAGAAAATGGTTTTGTCGTAGAATTTTCCCGGATACAAGTCTCGAGATCAAAAGCGTCTCGAACACAGTTGCAACACGTGCAAGAGCACCCCCTCTGAGACGAGAGTAGTGTCTCGTGTGACCCGAGATCATTCCTGTCTTATGAAACTCGACACCGTTAAAAGAGTATATATCTCTACTGCAGTGTGTGTGTGCATGTGCATGGCTTTTGCGAGCTCAGTTTTATCCCTTTCTCTCAGGAACGTGGCTAATGGCCTGTGGATTACTGCACGTTGAACACATCGAGGTCCAAGCTAAGACAGCGAAGGGGCACGCGAGTAATATAACAACCGGCAAGCTATCGAGTCTCCCGTGTGTCCGTCCAGAGCCGCAACCGCGAGTCGGGGCGAGAGCTCTAGCTGATGGTCGGCCAAGCCAAGTTATATTGCTCTTTACATACATACACATATATATACATATATATATACGTATATACAAATATATATATATATACATATATACACATATATATAATATGTGAGGAAAGCAATATAAAGCCCTCTGCGCAGACACTCGACCCGATGCTGCTGTTCTAATCCAAGCGAACCATACAATAAGGAACAAATAGTTTTGCTCGTACCGCGCGATTCCGCCAACAAGCGCAAGGACTAGATCGTGCGCATCACGATGAGAGAAAATCCTTTTCCTTTACCCCTCGATAAACTGCTTCCATCTCCGTGTGGCATTTTTTTCTTTAATGCACGAGGCGTACAACAACACGATCTATCTTGGCCCCCATAATCGGCCATTTTTAAATCTTTGAGTATATTATGTAAAGTCTAAATTAAAAAAAAAAATTTTACCAAAATTGAAACTTTTTGTACCGTGGATATTGGTGATTGTTTCTATAAGCATAATAATTCGCTAATTATGACACTGATAGCTGTGAATAAATTACAAATTGATAAAATGAAATTGATGGTTGGTTCACTCTGGGCTGGTAGATTACAAATTTTGATATCTGACACAGGATTTGTGAAAATTCATCGACAAGAGTTAAATTTTTCTTTCAGGAAAAATTTGCTTTGAATAAAGAATTAACCAAGGAAAAGGTCACGCGTAGGTACAACTTGTATGGAATGCCTTATGGCACGCACAGCTTGAAGATTTTATTTTTCACCTCTCTCGATAAACGCTAAATTGGCAGACATTGCCATCCGACGTGTGTAGTCGAGAATCTCGTACGCTGTGGAATTCACGATCCACGCGTGATCGTTCACGATGGTCATTGCGGTCACGTAATTCGACAAAATACTTACAGACTGAATATACATATATGGGACGTAAAATGACAAGACCTTTTATCCCTGATGGCTTAAAGGCTAATTGATTCTGTCACGATAATTGCAATAAATTTGTCGACCAATCCAATGTGTTTTCCGGTGTACCAAGAAAGCTCTCGCGATTCGATTTAATTCCAAGACCATCATTGAACGCGATATATTTATCCTGAATTTTTTATCCTCCTTATACATATATAAAGGAGAAGCCAACGAGCTAAGAACTCCGAAAGGATCCAATTCATGCGGCAATGAGATTATTTCGCGAAGGCGAAACATTCTTTCTGGCTAAAAGAGATCTCGCCATTCTTGGCTCATTTAAAATTTAGATTGCATAACGATGCGAGAGCCTCAAGTCCCCACAACGATTGTATATATATATATATATATATATCTCGTAGTCTGAAAAGTTCTTCTCCCATGGCTTTTTCTTTCGCCACGTAATTGGATCGAGTATATATAATCGCAATCAGGCTCTGTGACTCCGATTACAAAGGCGGTTTACATTGAACGCTACTTTTTATTGTCTTGTTCGCGTTCAATAAGGCTGGTCCTGGTGTGTCTTTGGATATAAGTGACGTGTCGTTCAGGGCTTTGTGTATATTGAGCTCTAGGCATATTTATCCGACAAACAAAAATGTTTATTTTTTTTTAAATACTCAACTGCAACATCGCACAAAAATTGAATGGAAAAATCAAATAATTGACAGTACAACGTGCATAATTTCCTATTTCTTGGAGTTTGAGGACAGTATGTTCAAATTAAATATTTTTCCGGCTGATTACTCGCTCAGTTTTTCTCTATAGATTTTTTTTATTCATTGATTATTATCGCAAGATTAATTTCGTGTCTGGCGAAACGATTTTAGTAAATATTCCGATAAAACATGATTACGAGCTAAACGTGTGGAGGTGACATATGTATTATTACAACGTGAAATGAATATTTAATTTGATAAAATTTCACAATTTTTATTAAATTGCATAGACAAATAAATCAATTATATTTCTTTCAGGCTTCTCGAAAGGACTCATTGTCAGTCATTCCCGATTAGCGATGAAAAAAAAAACGCTGATATCGAGTTCTAAATAAATAAAACAATTTTTTTTTGCTTTATTATATACAGAGTCAAATGATGTTTGTAAACCGGTAAATTTGTCGTGCATTATGCTTGAAATGTTGTCGGCTTTTATAATGGAAAAATCACGTGTCTGCGAGAAAGCGCAAACCCAAATATAAGCACGCGTGCACATACATATAAGAGAACGTTGCGAGTGCAACGCGATGCACTATATAATGCATCAATGCGCTCTCGAGCACTCTCCTCTCTCTCTCTCTCTCTCTCTCACGATCTCATATGCCGGCAGGTTCCGCAGGGATTTACTTAATTGCAATTAATGAGGAGAGATATTACGAGGCCGCGGGGTCATAAAAGTTAAGGATTACTAATGTGCCGACAGGATTAACGATGTTGAATTATTAGGGAAGCATGCACACACGCGGTCAAGTCTCCTGGTTCCACAGCCCAGAAAGCACTCTGGGCTGAGAAAATATACAGGCTTTTGCCACCCGCTGTACAGTGGGTGTAGTAATTGCGAGACAATCTCTCATTTTTTTTCTCCCTCTGTGCGAGATATATAGGGGAGAATATAGTACCAGACACGACGGGGGTTTTTTTTTTTTCACGAGAGTGCGGTGAGCGCCTCTGTGACTCATGAATGAACTCTACACTCTAATAACAGGAGAGATATTATTCCTCGAAGTTTGAGGCGACAGATTGTCGCATAAAAATGGCTCCATACGAGCGTACAGACTGAGATAAATTTAATAATATATTTTTCATTCGATTCATTTGATCATTTTAATGAATAAATTATTATTTATCCATTGGAATTAGATATAGTTTCTATTTGACCGATTTAACTGACATTTTATCTATCTTATATTATCATTATTTGACTCAAAGAAATTCTAAGTAATTGGATTTATTCGATTAGAAAAAATCCTACTTGAATCGATTGTTCAATTTTATTCAAACAGAATAGTCAATTCTATAACCCGATAATGTGTATCGTAGACACGAGTGAGGTTTCAATAAAAATAATAATTCAACGCTTTTTTAACCAATAAATAACAAAATTATTTTAAGCTTTCCGAAAGAATTTTTAATTTTTACTCCTTGATAATTATTCATAAATATATTTCACCACAAAATGATTTTTAATATTCTGGTTACTCGAATCGTGCCTTCCTGCGGCTATATCGTGGGAATAAGAATGAATTTTTGCGAATATTTTTTTAAAAACATTATCGATACTCAATATTGGATAAACGACTGAGCGATTAGATTTTTTTTATCCTTACATATACAATATACAAGAGTTTATATATGGGCAGGCATAATAGGCGGAAGGTGAGATTATGAGAGGAAAAAATCGACACGTATTACTATAGTAATAACGATGCACCTTTTGACCTCAAACTTACCATATATATATATATATCTACGTTTATATCTCCACTCTCTCTCCCTCTCATCCGTAGAGCGCTGTGTGCAGGTATTAAATTCTATTTTGTTTTATCTATCGAAAGGTGCTAAAGGCTTTCGTTCGCGAGGGTGATCCCAATCCCTTCAAATATATTACGGTATCCTCTCTTTTCTCATCTGCCTCTCTCTCTCTCTCTGTTCCCGAAAATTACAGCAACGTGATGAACGCTACACCACATCCGTTCCTTTCCACTGCTCGTAAGTCAGTTCTCTAAATACCTCGTAAGAGATCACGAGAGGGCGAGAAATTTTTGTGGCTCGTTTTCTCCCTACACTATTTCGCGCTGTGTGTTATCGTTTGCCTCTTTTTTTTTTTTTCTAATTTATTTTTCATCCATCGAGTTGGCCCCTTCGGCGTGAACATACGCACAGACCCCTACAAAAAAAAAATCACATGCATATAATACGCACAGATCCATGAAACAGCATCCACAGATCGAACATATATACACGAGTGTCGTTCGAATTCTCGAGTGCGTTTTACTTTTCTTATGTACAAGAGATCGCGTAGGAGTCTCGGAGACTCTCTTTTTGGTGTCCTCGGTGTTATGTATCTTTCTGCGAAGAATCGTCAGGCGGGTATTGGCACATTTCTCTCCTCTAAAATACAAAACCCGTCGCTATTGCCTTGCGGTACAAGACTTTTGCAATGCGAGCCTTTATACAACGAGGAAACATACGAACGACGATGTTACCGCGATGAAAATAACACGCGTAAAAAGAAAAAAAAGAGTTACGCAGTGTTAGCCGATATACTATGAGCTCTGTGTCTGCACAACGTGCGAGAGAATAACTCGAATCAACTTATATATATATATATTTGGAGTATTAGTTTTCGTTGCTCGTGAGCACATAAGTAACTCGCTGCCTCGTTCTGAAGGGCCTCGTAGCTTTACAGATACTATATATTGTCGTATAACGCTCTATATATATATATATATATATATATATATATATGTGTGTGCGTGCGTATATTCAGTGGTCGGCGTGGAGCGCAGGCGGCTCCTCTGATTGCTTGAATTTATGGGCTCTACTTATCGCGTACTTACCGCGTTGTATATCAACAATGACACCCGCACCCGCCGGCATCTCTCGCTTCTTTCTTCCATCTCTTTCGTTTCTTCTCATCTCTCTAACCAATTTCACCGTTACCGGGCCGTAAATGGTCCTCTCGGTCCAGCAATCCTTCGCCAAGATCCCTTTTGAAGGGAGATCGCAGGAAAATTCAAACTTTTCGATTTTGCTTGGCTATTTGCACAGAAATTCGCAAAGTTTTGTTTTCAAATTTATCAAACCGGCAAAATTATGATTTTTGAGATAAAAATTTGGTTTCTAGTGGCGCAGCAAAATTAAAAAGTTTGAATTTTGCTTGGCTATTTGCACAGAAATTCGCAAAGTTTTGTTTTCAAATTTATCAAACCTGCAAAATTATGATTTTCGAGATAAAAATTTGGTTTCTAGTGGCTCATGATGATGACAAATGTCACACAGAGACGGAATAACGTATTGCAGCTATATCTAGGTATGTCACGGTGTTGAAAAATCGAACGAACTTATTTAACAATAATTTGAAACGTTTGGAAACTTGATATGTATTGGTGATTCGATGCCTTATTATCGTTCATTGATCTTTAACCGTTGTCAAAACTTGGTTAAAAAAATTACAACATCAAGATTGTTACCTCTTAATCGCTACGTAAGATCAGTGTCCCTTTTTCAAGCCCCATACAATATTGACCGCCACAGAAGCTGCTTCGTAAAGACTCACACAATCTCATGTTTTCTTTCAGTATTTCTTTTCCCAAGCCTCATAGTCAGGATCCCAACAAAATCCTGTCTGCCACCGAGGATTAAGCTGTGCGACGCATAAGCGTGGCGAAAACAATCGGATGGCCGATCGCGCGCACACGTTCATCAGTAAAAACGGTCTCTCTCTCTCTCTCTCTCGATCCTCCATCTCGTATTTCCCTCTTTTGATCCAGCCGGTGCATAGCAGCAAACTTTCTTAAACGTCACATATATTTTTTCTTCATTTCTCGTGACACCCGTCCGTGGGCCGTTATAGGACGTGAATATATTGAATTACATCCTTTGACGTTTACTGTTCTGCCGACGCTGAGAAAAGGTGACTTATTTTATTCACCCCTTATAATAAACGAAATTCAGCCGGTAAATATTATTTTCTTATTCATATGACAGTAAATACGAAATATATACATTTGCCTCAGTGAGATAGTCCGATTTTTTCCCCCGCAAATACGTAATATACATATAAGAGTCTCGAGCACAGAGACACGATAAAAGTCGACGCTGAACGATCTTTTGTTGGCGCCACACGGTTTCCGGGTCCTCTCGGCGACAGTTTATACCCGCCTTGTGGGTTTCTGGCCGATAGCGATTCCGATTTCGAAGTCACGGGGGCGATTCGAGAGTTTCCTGTTTCTGTGATTCACCTCGACGCGACACAAAACGTGATGGTTCCTTCCTGGCGCCCACGACATCCCGCATATCTACGCATTTTTACTGCCACGCATATATATATATATATATAAACATCAATTAAGATGCACAGAAGTTCGACTGTATACAGTCGAAATGACGCGTGTCTCAATTAGGGATACTATACAGTTTACCTAATGGTCATTCGTATTCGAATCTTTTATCGTTTGGGACTATAATGAATTTTTTCCCTCTCTTTCTGGCTGCCCCAAACTGAACGTGAACTCTCCAAAGTCACGAATGTAGTGGCTCAACACTCATAAAAGAGATCCAGCAGCTTTCGATTACGACGTAGAAAAAAAAACAATGTAGAAGGACAAGTATATGAAAAAGGGCGAGGGAAGAAGATACGCAGGGGGAAGAGATACATTAAAAGTCAAAGAGTTATGAGAATTATTATCTGCACGTGATTGCATGAACGTTCTTATGCGAACGGTCTGAAGACGTATATATAGATGAATGATACTCGCGTGTACAGCGTATAAAAAGTGTTCATTTGTCGCAGAGCGACCAACATCTTACTGTCTCGTCGACCCTTTACAGTGTCTCATGCTTTCTCTCTCTCTCTCTGTCTCTCTCTCTCTTGGAAGGCCCACGCCTCGATTTCTGGGCCCTCTGTCGCCATGCTCGATGTGAGCGTGGGCGTCGTTTGGAATCTGAGAAGCCTCGGCGCACACATAAGAACACGGTAAATTCTCGCTCTATTTCACGGTCTCATGAAATCCCGAATGATTGAACCCCTCACGACGTACAAGATGACGCCACGAGATTATTCGAAAAGAAAGCTAAAAAAAAAATTAGAATTTAAGTGAGTATTTTGCTTCGCCCAGGGTAGCAAAAGCGACAGGAAGAATGACGAGAGAATTGAGAAAATTGTATGTTTTTGCATTTTTGTATGTGTATTTAGTTCTCGCTGGTGGTTCGCGTCGTTTTCCAGATCTCTATGGGTAAAAGGAAAACGAAAATTTGACCGCCCTCGCTATGATGATTGCAGTTGGCGTAAACGGCAACCGTTTACCAACGCCGCGATTATTCGGGAAAAGCATCTTCCGCAATTTCCGTGACACTTTAATTTAGCGGTCCGGGGCTGCAAGCTGTTGTTCGGGAGACTGACGGTTTTACCTGTATATATATATATATCTATATGGCAAAGCGAGAGAACGACGGATGGTGGGTTGTCCTCCGGCAAAATCAGCAATTTACGGAAATTCCAGCTTTTTCCGAAGCGGAAATTACAGGGTCCAAAAGTAGAGTTTCATGAGTTTGACCGCGCCCGCGTTCTCCGCTTCGGCGCCTGTCTCTTTCGCTAAAATCCTTGGGCGTCGCGAAGTTTCGGCTTAAACACTCCTCGACCGACGTCTCGACGGTAATGCACACACACACTCCCAACCAAGCCCGTACAAAATCTTTTTCCTTTTTTACCTAATTTCAAACGAGAGCATCCACTATGAGTAAAAATTTAAAAAGTAAAATTCTCCGTGAATATTTATGCGTACAGCGCGATTTACGAGCCTCTTTTTTTTTTTAACCCGGAAGTATGTGTATGTTGTGTCGCTATAAAAAAAAAAATAGTAAAAAAAAAAACCAAAGCTAACTCTGAATAAATAGTTTCCACTTCGTTAACCGGGCAAACGATTCGTTTTTATATTTATTACTCGACACTTTTTTCTCCATCTTCTTCTTACTCGCAACACCCACTTCCGCCCATAATTCATTTTCGAAGTTGAGTTTATGTATCTCCGTGCGGTCTCTCGCGCGGCAACCCCCATAGAATCCCTTGAAACAGCCGATTCAATTACGGTTCGACAAAAGGAAGCTGCGTGTGTGTGTGTGTGTGTGTATGTGTGTGTGGGCGAGTGTGTGAGTCTGTTAGAGAGACTGGCGCAGTAGTTGCTGGTGCCTGCGCGGTTACTCAACCTAGAATTACCGAGTGAGGGCGGCTAAAATGAGAGAGAACAGAAAAAACATCGAGGGAATAAAAGATTTTCCAGCTTTGCACCTTGCAGTGTAATTGCCATAGCGCGCGCGGCAAGAAAATCGGTCGTCCGAGTGGCGAAGAACTTTCGAGGGTCACCTAAACTAAAAGAGAGAGAGAGAGAAAGATCTCTTTTGCCGAGAGTCTATAATCTAGGACAATTACGTGGTTTGCCGTGTAGCTGTGATGTACATTTAATCTCTTCCCGAAGGAACGAACCACAAGGGATCTCAGGAGCAAGGAAAATAACCAAAGGGGCGCGTCTTTGATCTTCTTTTGTATCTAGGACGCGCGTGTCGCGCAAATTATTTTGCTAATGAGACGAGAATAAAAAATATCCGACAGTTTTTCAAAGTAGTCCTGCGGCGGTTTTCAATTGTTGATAATTTCCCTTTTGTTTTTAATAAAAAAAGAAATTTAGAGGATATCATAACGCGACGCATATCGTAATATAATGACGCGAGACTGGCCCAATTCCGACGAGCGACGATGCGATCACGAAAGGTTTGACCTTTCGTGATCGCATCGTCGCTCTGAAATCAGAGGATTTCACGGTGATTTACAAAAATTGAGGTAACCCTGGATCATCTCTCGTAAGTGTATCCATCGAAGGACATCACAGATAGACGTCCCATATGTTGCCACGAGAGACTCCTATATATATATATATATATATATATATGAAGGAGAATCTTCCAGGAAGCGAGGAAAGATACGTCGACCTTATGGTCTAATGCGAATTCTCTCGCCGCATGGCATTATGAAAATATTGGGGTGGACCACGTGCTGCTCAGATCATCGTTCGATATACCTCATTAGTGAGATTTAACGACGATCGTTTTACATATATGCGACCACTTTTGTTTCGTAAAACACATAACAGTCTGGTATTACGTCCAAACGATCTCTCTCCCTCTTTGTCTCTCCTCGCGTATAAAACTCCAAGAGTGTACATATAAAGAGGGAAGAAACATTCCCCGGAATCGTGGAATTCAAACCCAACAATTTCGATAATCATCGCTTGTCTCTACATTTTTTTTTGTTTCATGCTGGGACCATTTGATCATTCTCAACTAAATTTATCTCTATCATAAAACTAATAATCGATTAATTCGGGTTGGACCGACAATATCAAAGAGGCGTTTTATCCCAACTTAGCTTGTTTTTCTATGACATTGAATTATCATTTTTTCGACGTTATTTAACCCACTGAGATGATATGCGTACGACCCAAATGGCTTCTGTAATACTGTGGAATTTATCGATAATTCAAGCATGAGGTGACGTAGCGCATCTGCAATGGCATTCATGACGAGTCATAACGCAGAAACGTTGGTGAGAATCGATTATCCGTGAAGCCACATAGCTCAGATCGAGAGAAATAAAAAGTTTGTGTGAACAGGTACATCAGGTAGCCGAACGGTGGGCGTTGTAAAATGTAAAAATCAAAGTTGTAATGTGGACGACCGGTGAGAGTCGCGTCAACGAACTTACCTATGCCCCAATACTTAAAACTCGCCATCGTCATCAACGCACGAGGATCTTAGTTAACTTAAACGAACGTGGATCTCGTGTGGAAAAAAACGAGGCTGCGACAAAAAAAAAGAGGGGCAGGTGGGCCAACGTACCCTTTGGAGTTTGGAGAGGGGAAAAAGTGCAGAGACCCCCCTTGACACGTGTGCTATGACTCTGGGATTCTTACGGAAATTCACCCCTGATTCCGGTTTCATTCCTGCTTTCATTATACCTGACGTTACGAAGACCGAAAAAAAATTATTTCCATACACCCTAATGGTGCTGGTACGTTTTGTATGCATGCATAAAGCGTTCATTTGTTCGCTTATACGCTGATCGTGCGTGCGTCAATTTCAAGATTTTGTATCGACTATCAGTTTGTTAAAATCACCAAATCCTCGGCGAGTTGGTTAGTCGGTTTAGTTAAAAAAGAGTGAAAAAAAAAGTCATACTTTTGAACACAATTTATTTATATATGCAATCGGATCAGTGATGTGATCGTAGTCTCATCAATGTATGATCAATCACTAGGAATTTATCGATCGTCGTCGTCATAGTCATCGCCATCGTTGTCTACATATCACCAAACACTCATCTCGTAAATTTGAATGACAATACCAGCGCGGTATTAGACGTAGCCCACCTGTTCCATTACGTATAAACGAACATTTATGTTAATTCGCCAGGTCTTTCTGCCGAGTCATAATATTAGGAGTATTTAACGATCCATTTAACCGATTCGCCCGTATCATTAATAATGAAAGAGCTCGCACCATAGCTTAGGTAATAGCATGCTCGTGTGTGTTTTGAACGTAGCAAATTTGACCTACGTAACGAATAAAGATAGTCCCTTCAACCGGATAATTCCTTATGAGACAGAAAAATTCAAAGATTTCGCAACAAGTCTAGACCGTCCTCAGAGCAACTAGATTAATGCAAAAGGGTCGTTTCAGGGCTATATGCCCCATCCCCATAGGGATAGGGCTTATATCGAAAAATGTTAATGCGGAAGATGGGATAATCACGAGAGCGAGTCCCCTTTCTATCTATTCTCTCTCTCTCTCTCTCTCTCTCTCTCTCTCTATCTCGTTGACTTCCCGGTATTTCGCGGCGACCAACACATATGTTTCCGTGTCTCGACGACCCGTCTGCCGAGTGGCTTCGACCTTTTTTTCATCCCATAGCACACGAAATAATCCGTGGAATTGAGGTTTATTAGCATCAAAGAAGCACACCGTGATATACGCAACCAGAATTCGTAAAAAAAAAGGGGCACAATAAAAATTCAACGGTGGTAGGTCACATAAGCTCGGAGATGGTTCGGAATAGCTGCATTTTGAATCGATTCCACGTACGTTGAAAGCCTCGAAAAATTATTGGAACATTTCAACGCGTGGAGATGGCGAAATCTTTTTTTCATGCCATAAATAAATTAAACCTTTGTCGCAGTTCCTTTGTCGGACGCGTTATACGACAGTTCGAAGATCTCACATGGTCCAGGCTCAAAGAAAAATGTTGGAAAGAGCTCGAGCAACGTGGAAGATGAGCAAACGCAGATCCTCTCTATCGTATTTATAAAATTCTCCAGATTTATCGGATCTCCTTTTTCGGTCAAACTCGATGCTTCTTGATGACAAAACAGCACAAATCACTGCAACCTTACAGCTATAGATTGTAAACTGAATGATACGAAAAGGTTATTGACCCAAATTGTAAATTCCTCGATGGTGTATCGACTATCGAGGGACTACCCTTGTAATCTCTTTCTCTTTGAGGCTCTCTTGAGAGTAGGCACCCGTAACGCACTTACTTACCGTTCGAAATAGCTGACTCACAAAAGCGTAAAATAGTATTCTCAACCTTCTATCTCTCGCTCTTGTTCGAAGACTTAACTTTTATTTATTTTTTATTTTTTAACGTAACTCACGATTGTTACAGAGGCGCGCACACTTTCTTTCATCTTTACAGTGAGAATGTTGGGCAATGAGCTCTCTCTCTCTCTCTCTCTCTCTAATCATTTGGCGCTTATAACCCTTCGAATTGACGCGTGGTATAAGAAATTGAAGGAGCTCGCTCGGCATGACCACCGGCAAAAGCAAAAGCAGGAAAGCATATAAGCGTCTATCCGTGCTTGCCTGTAAAGTGATGCAGGTTAATCGATGCATCGACCCGTGTTAAACGCTTAAGGGCTCTCTCTCTCTCTCTCTCTCTCTCTCTTTCTCTCGCGTCTCGCGTGCATCTCCCTGGATACAGGAAGCTAGAACGAATCCCATACGAGAGAAAACCATCTCTCGCATTCCTAGATGATTTCCTAGCATCTCGTGCGGTTTATATCTCACTTGAGGCGATTTCCTCTAACTCGAGATTCTTCGGGTGAATAAAAATTGCAACGTTCGAGGGAAAGTTATTATAAGAAAACTTGAAAAATAATATTAAAAAAAAAACGTATTTCTAGCCTCTTAGTGAAAAGGAAGAGTGTTTATGTTGGTGCCTCGTTTGAAACGCATAGTTATCGTTCAATTTATTATTATTATTGTTTTTGTTATTATCATTACTGTTAGTATGTCAATAATACATTTATGCAATCGCCCATTTCGAAAAACTGCCAGTTTTGTTTTTCAAACTTTCACTGTAGTCAACCGTTAACAGATGTGTCTATATACGATATGCATTTTCTTTTCACACAGCTCTTGTGTGCCATTATTCTGCATATTTTATTGACAAACTCTCTGCTAGATGCTGACATTTTTATTCGTCACTTTTTTTTTTTTTTTCACGGTATAAGAATGAGCAGAGTTGGGGAAATCATTGACAGTTGATAAATTATATTCCGACGCCCAGTCTGTGCAGCCTCATGAATTTTAATATATCGTAAAAGGAACCCTTTCGAAAAGTGCGCTGAACGACAACGATGAAGTGATTTCAATAAAATTTGAATATCACGATACCCATACGTGAAGTTTGATCATTTTAGGGGCGAGAGAGGGAGAGAGAGAGAGAGAGAGAGAGAATGAAAAGAAAGGTTGAATCGCGGGCTCATTCACGCTCATATATGCGTGGCTTAATAACCTCGTGTATTTTAATACCGTGGCCGAAAAAAAGGGTGCGGCTCTTGGGACGAAGTCATTCCTGTCCCGCGGAATACTGAAATTAACAATGAATCGTGCATTACATTGGCATATGCACATGATATATCCATGTATTATATATATATATATATATATATATAGGCACACAGGTAACCCACTATATAATGTATTGCATGCACTAGTGAAGCGTGCAACCGAATTAAAAATGACTCGTCGAAAAAAAAAGGGTACAAGGAGGGCGCAAACCCAGTCTGTTGACGTTTATTGTGTTTAAACGGTCGAGACGCGATGCGGTGTCATTAAAATTTTCTTGCTGATTTTTTTTTGCGATGCTTTTTTTTTTCTCATCTTTCGTTCCACCGCTCTTTTATGGGAAGGGTGATGCTCTGGTCGCTTATTGTTGCAAGTCAGCATGGGAAGACGACGCGCCCGAGAGAAAGAGAAAAAAAGAGTGCGCACTAAAATAGAATGAGATAAAAAAAAAACATGGAGAATCATACGAGATTTGTTGAACGATCGGAATGGCAAAAGTCCAACTCTATATAGCTCATTGATTGATGGCTTATAAAGGGGTTTCCGTCGTGTATTTTTTTCGATGTTTAGTCATGCAGAATAGTATCTCACGTGATATTACAATGAATATTTGAGAGATGTGAGCTTTTATGTTTTGGTGATATAAGGCCCCGCATAAAATTCAGCAAGTCGTTCATGAAAATAATAAAAAAAAAAAAATTCTAGCACGAGTATAACGCGAACAACACACGTATAATTGTTACAATTTTTTTTCTTCTCTCAATCCCGTTTCGCAAACGGTAAGATTTTACTTACTTCATTAAACAACCTCGAGTATAATCTACGCATGTATAATAATCGCGAGGACATACCGGTTTATCAAGTTGTTGGGGCGTCCATGCACACAGACACACACAGAGAAATACTGGATTATTGGAACCAGTGCGTAACGAAATTCGCCACAATCTCTACTTTTTTGCATATAACGATATATAGAGCGTAAAAGGTATCTTAATAATAATTTAATAAGCGGTGGGACCCTTTAGTTTCCGATAGCCGAAATAAAGAAGCCAAAAAGTATATGAGAATTTACCGAAAGTGAATAAAAAGAATGTTAATAAAAAACAAAAAAAATTTAATATGAATAAAAGGGATACGCGAGAGATATTTGAGGGAAAAAACGTCCCTGTGAGTCGCCACCAGCGAGCCCCATAAATAAGCGACGAAATTACAATAATCCGATCCAATTAAAGCGAAAATTTATAGTCACAAAAGAGCTCTTTTGGGTATCTACGCAGACGAGCTACCGCTAGCAGCAACGAGACGAGCCGCTGCTCTCTTGACGTTCCGATATTATATTTCCCGTTCCGCGCACACGACGCGCGCTTGCGTTTACCGATTTGCATTTAGAAAATTTGCAAGCGTAATTTCAAATTTGCTTAATGGCAGGACGAAGAGAGAAAGGCCGAGCGACAGAGAGAGAGAGAGACCAGGCAAAAGTTTTCAGTCGAAGGAGTGTGCGTTTCGCTCACGGGCATATAGCGGAGAGCTACGAGAAACGCGCCGCTCTCGCGTTTGTAATAGATTTCATTTTCATATTCAGTCCTTTCGTCCTTCTCTCCACTGACCTTCTATATATTCTCTCAAGGATATGTACATATATATATATATATCGATGAGGCCCAAAACATGGCTTTGAAAGGCGCCCGGACGCCCTCCATTATGAGTTTAGTACATATTATTCTTATTCTTTGTTTTCGCTTTCGGGCCTGTTGTAACCTTCGACCACATTATATATATATATATATATAGCCGCGAGTCTTCACGATATCGCTTCTGGCCTCGTGGACCGGGACGAATTGCTCGCGTATTTGTCGATTCATATCAATTTTCGTGATTTTTTTTTTTTTTTTTTTTCATACACCTAATGCTGATTTTGGTCAAAATATTTCCATCATTTGGCTCTAGGTCGCCGAATTTTTCGTTGCATACGAATAGCCTATATTATTTCTATTCGACCAATCGACCATTCGGGCAATAATCATGAGATAGTATATTAGTCGTGATATCTACATGAATGTATGATATATAGTATATCTGTATATATCTCAGGAGCTGTGTGGCAATCACGGATATACGCGAGAATCGAGTGTGACGATTAGCATAAATTATAGACACGCGGCGGTACGATAGTGTTGCAGATATATAGTCGAGAAAACTTGCGGATGTTATTTCTTGCTCAGCTATAATACCCCCCACCTCCTCCCATACTTCTCTCGATCTTTTAATGTCATACATTGGACGCTAAAGTGTTAAAATCGGCGTGTTAAAGTGGTGATTTGGTTAGCATCGCGACTGCTCTCGATGTGAAAACGAGCCAAAACCACGAATATATATATATACCGAAAAATGTCTACCTGTATACTTTTGGGACCACGAGCAAGGCTCTCTGTCCATTCGCGCAAGGGTCGCAAAAGTGTGTCTCAGGCTATATAATCATTTGCGGCTCGATTTTGTAACGCATCTCGCTCTCACCTGCCATTTTGGGACTCTCCTTAATGATACTCACACCTTTGGATAAAATCATAGTAGACCATTGGATGTATCATTCTTTTGGTATGGGAAGCACACTAGATCCAATTTGTGCAGTCGGAAGGAAAAAAAAAAAATTCTAATGACACCCTCACTCGTTCATTGAGGGTAGAATTATAGAATTAACGCAGAATTATCGCAGATTCATTGAATTTGCATTTTTTTTTAAACCGCATACAGAAAAATTTCGTTGCCTCTACTGTCCTTTATTTTTAAACTTATATCAGGATCGTAATCACCAATATATTTGTAGTCAAGGACATAATAATAATACGTATTTATAAAAAAAAAAACCTGATTTATCAAATATCAATGAATTTCGTTTGGTTGGTAAATAAATTATTCGTCTCGAATAAATACATCATTATGCGATCTATGTGTACCTTTCTGGCAATAATATTTGTATTGATTAATGTGCTACCATCGAGTTGATTTGATGAATTCTTTTGGTATGGGAAGCACACTAGATCCAATTTGTGCAGTAGGAAGGAAAAAAAAAATCTAATGACACCCTCACTCGTTCACTGAGGGTAGAATTATCACAGATTCATTGAATTTGCATTTTTTTTTAAACCGTATAAAATAAAATTACATTGCCTCTACTGTCCTTTATTTTGAAACTTATATCAGGATCGTAATCACCAATATATTTGTATTCAAGGAGATAATAATAATACGTATTTATAAATAAAAAAAAAACCTGATTTATCAAATATCAATGAATTTCGTTTGGTTGGTAAATAAATTATTCGTCTCGAATAAATACATCATGATGCGATCTATGTGTACCTTTCTGGCAATAATATTTGTATTGATTAATGTGCTACCATCGAGTTGATTTGATGAATTCTTTTGGTATGGGAAGCACACTAGATCCAATTTGTGCAGTCGGAAGGAAAAAAAAATTCTAATGACACCCTCACTCGTTCACTGAGGGTAGAATTATCACAGATTCATTGAATTTGCATTTTTTTTTAAACCGTATAAAATAAAATTACATTGCCTCTACTGTCCTTTATTTTGAAACTTATATCAGGATCGTAATCACCAATATATTTGTATTCAAGGAGATAATAATAATACGTATTTATAAATAAAAAAAAAACCTGATTTATCAAATATCAATGAATTTCGTTTGGTTGGTAAATAAATTATTCGTCTCGAATAAATACATCATGATGCGATCTATGTGTATGTTTCTGCCAATAATATTTGTATTGATTAATGTGCTACCATCGAGTTGATTTGTCTTAGCGGTAATAATGCAAAAATAATGACATATCATATTTTACGAAAATATTCGAGTAAGAATATACATGAGTCAGTGATGGAATTATGCGTTAACGTTTCGAGCCATAACACGCACACAACTCAAAGTTCCCGTTGAAACACGATACTGTACGATGCTAAGGAGCGTAGAGAGGAAAAAAATTGAAAAAAATAAAAAAATAAAACTAATAAGAAAAATATAAGCCGGAGCGGTGCGACGTGATGATGCCGACGCGTGTGAACACTTGCACTCTCTTTGGCGAGAGATGTGGGCAAATGTTTGGGTCCCCCGTGTATGCGACATGACAAATTACTCGCGTGACGATGATCATTACCGTATACACACTTTATCTCGCGTGTGTGTGTGTGTGTGTGTGTGTGTGTGTTTTCCGCCTCTCGTGCTACATCGCCACGTTTGGCAGTCTCAATCTCGCGAGAAGGCTAAAGATATATTTTGTTTTTTTTCATTCTTTTCCTTCGTATATAGTCGTTGCTTTCTTTATTCCTCGCGCATACGACCACGAGAACTCGAGAGAATCATCTTTCGAAGGGAAGATGCTCTCTCACGCAGGATGAGAAGCGAGAGAAGCTACGACGTAATTTCTCGTACACGCCGATTGAGCCGTCATCGAAAGACCATCAATATTTTAACAAGCATACAAAAATGCGGCTCTGCGCTCACATAGAATTACTACTGCGAGCTGTTACAGCTTAATATACTACAACGAGCGATATATTCGTTAGAATTCTCGAACTCGCAAGATTTCGTTCTCTGTGGAAAAAAAAAAAATTTAGTTTCACCTGCGCCTATCTGGATCTTTGCCTCGAAACTTGAAGAGAGGACGACTCAATTTTTTTGCACCCTCTGCCGATCGCGTCTGTTCTGCAAACCCCACTTTTATCTCTTCGTACCAGGTTCTGAGATGAGATTTTTGTGCCGTTTCGAACCCGCACCTTTTGCCTAAAGATCGTCCACGGATATCTATATAGCTAGCGAGAAAGAAAGGTCATTCTCGAAAGAGATATTGCATGAACAAATTCCGAATCCTCTTTTCGATGGTTTTACACACACACACACGCACATATATATGTAGTTTGAGAGCCATCGATTTTTTTTTATCCTGTCCCATCGGCTTTGAAATGGAAGTCATAAAAGATGGATCTTCACGAATATATTTGACAGTCCACACAGGTATAATTTAATTATGATTTCTCATTTGTACTATTCGTATACTGATCGCTTAAAATATGAAGAAAAAGTTGACTATATATAGTCGTCGTTTAAGATGGAACAGACACACAAGGGGAAATTTTAAAAATTTGGACAGCCCACGAAGGTGGAATTCAACTATGATTCCTCGCTTAATCTCGCATTGCTATATACACACACGTGCTATTATATATATATATGCATATATGCACACCGTCATTAAATTTTGGAGTAAAAAACGAAGTGCACTCTTATTTGTCCCTCCACTGCGTGCTAGTCGCGGAGGTGGAGTTGAACGAGTCAGAGATGGTCCAGAGTAGAAAGCTGACAGTGCTGAAATTATGAGCTGGTTGGGGGAAATGGTCGAAATGCGCGGATCTGATTCGCGTAATTCATATAATTCCGGAAAGGAGAATAAAGGAAGGTCAAAAAAAAGCCTTCACGAGGTTGAGCACATGTAAATCGTAAAATTCCACGGTGTAATGTTTGTGTGTGTGCGAAAGTACATCAACGATATTCATCTTTCGAGCGGAGCGAGGGAGCACGCACACGCTCTTAAATGCAAATCTGCTTTGAAGTCGTGGAGAAGTCACAAAACCATCTCGTGAGTTGAAATAAATGATGCACGTGAAGGGCTCAAAAATTTTCATTTCGTCTCACTTATCGTCGAGTCAATTCGTGCGTGCTGGTCACTTGAAATTTTTACGTTTTCTTTCTTTCAATTTTTTTATCGTTACTCTCGTTAATCTCTGACATGAAATATTGATGTTACCGCAAAGTTCACGAAGTTGCGGAGAGACAGATACATATTAATTCTTAAATCACTCTGCGCCATATGTAGTTACGGAGCGATGAAAAAGAATTTTTGTATTTTCGTTAACTTTTTCTTTAAACATGATTAAATAAATCGAACGAGTCTCTGGCCCAGCTGAGATGTTTATATCACATGGTATATAGCTATATCAATATTTGACTTTTTGTACGAGGATTTACGGACGAATTAATTTCATATGATCCGGTCGGGAAGAGCAACGAGTGTTTTTCTTTCGATCTCATCCCTCCCCTCCCTCTTGCTCTTCTCCCTTTCTCGATATACATCGAAAAGCGGTTGGTCTTTTTCGATGATGCCCTTACATTTTTCTTGCCCTCTTCCATATCACGATTTCGACAAATTTATTACTCATTCAATCCCATTCATCATTGTCAATATACAAATATATACTTAACCTTTTTCTCCTCAAGTCGTAATCAAATTTCTCAATGAACAAATAATTTTCAAATTGTTACCACAATTTTAGCCTCAATGAAAGAGAATTTTACTCGTGATCCTTTGCGTTACTTCAAGCAAAATAATATAAGAGATCGTATGTAGAGCTCAGCCATTGTCTTCTACATTTTTTTATCGTAATAGAATATCGTAGATAAATCTTTAGAGTGATAATTCATCCCGAAATTCGAAGTACACTCAAATTTGAAATCCGAATTTAAAGATCGAATTAAAAATTACTGTAACGTACTATATTGTGATCGCGAAATTCACTTCATTTCCCTGATCTCTTTGGCTGGCAATATTGTTGAGATATCGGTAAAAGTTCCATCAGACGAGGAGATTTGCTATTTCCTAGCGCGTTTTGCTTCGCTATCGATAAACCATATCCATAAACCTACGATAATACATATAAATATTATATACACGACTCACCTTTCTCCAACTAAACACGACAAGAGCGCGAGAGGTCCTTTGGCGGAAAGGTGAGCGCCGGCAAATGTGTGTATAAAGCCTCTCGTTTTTGCGTCTGCGCTCGCGCGAGCAAGCCCACAGAGACTTTATCTTCGATCTTTTTGGTCCTGTACGAGAGAATCGGCGAGAGGGATCGAGATCGGTGGCGATACGAGAGAGGAGATCAATGCGAGTGGAAACCCCGTGGTGGATTATGCTTGTGTGTGTAGTGCTTTTCGACGCGATCGAATGAAAAACTTTGACGACGACGTCGACGACGAGAACGACATGGGCAGGTCGAATCGATCGCGTTTGAAAACTTTGTCCTGTGTATATTTCTGACACAAAAAAAAAATATATATATATATTTACATGTATATTTACAGGCCAAAAGTGAAAAGTTTCATTGTTGAGGTTGTCGTCGATGCTCCCGGTTCTCTCTGCGGTAGTAAAATATTTAGCCCTTATTTTTCCAGCAACACGATCTTGTCGTTGATGTCGGTGACATTTATGCTCGCGACACCCTCTTTTCATTTCTTTTTTTTTTCTTTTTTATCCCTCGACAACACTTCCCATAGGAAAATCTCGCTGACGTGTGTCCTGAAAAAACAGTTTTTACAATCCATACACGTAGCGGAGAATTTACAAAAAGGGCTGGCACAGAGTTAATTTTTCCTTCGCCCTGCTTCCAATTTAATGATTTGCCTCTCGATGATTCCGGCTGCTCGACAAGACGAGCTTGCGCACACACGTGACGTGATAAAAGAATTTTAAAAATTCTAGAGCGAGAGTTGTGACTTTCGTTTTATGGCTCCTCTCATCAGGACTTTTACGAGATACTCTTCCGCTCTCTCGCGCCCACATTATTTCACGATGAGAAATTCCTCGCTCCACGAAACGCGAGAGACCCGACATTTTCTTGAATTGTGCAGCGAGCTGGCGACGGAAAGCTCGAAACGCCGCACTGATTTCATCGTTGGAACGTCCACATCGTAAAACGCTATATTACTCCATTTTCTACTCTATATAAATCACATTCAAGGCTCCAATCTTCGTATCTCGCTCTCGTCGAAGTTATGGATCAACGTGTATAGCTATATAGATGCATGGTAATATGGTCGCCAGGGCGGTAAATTTTTTTACGGCCAACATTTTCGAGTGTGTGTGTGTGTGTGTGTGGTGCGTTAAACGTGCCTCGCATCCAGCATCGTTACACACAAATTTAATTACCACTCTAGCCACCCAAAACTATGGAATTCTTTTCTCTTTCGTCCCCTCATATGTTGACTCATACGTTTTTCTTCTCGTGTTTCTTTTTTTGCGGTCTAATTTCTGTCGTTAGCAGCGCGGTGGTCCGTTCACTTCCGGGCTCGCATGATTTTTTCTCTCGCCTGTTACACTCAAGACTTGCGGGCCTCTGGGATAATGAGTGCCATCTGAGCACGTGATCGGAAAGGGATAAAGCGTGCGAAAAAATGAATGAGGCAAAAAGCCATATCTGGTAAATGTGTGGCTCAAAAAAATTTCGTAACATTCTCAATTGGAGAGCCAAATTAAGAATAATAATAATGTTTTTGAAAACAACGCGAAGGACACGTTACACCAAAATTACCAGTAATTTACCGCAAGACTTAGCAGACTCAAATGAAAAAAAGGCGATTCTCTCGATACGATTATTATTATTATATTGCTTTTTAAAACGAACCACGTATAAGCTCTGGGTGTTGTAAGAATTTAGAGTATGCATCACCGCTGAGCGTAACCCACACGCGACTCCATATAACACCGTTTTTCTTTCTGGTATCCAAGATCTCGAGGATTCTGTTTCAGCAATGAGACGTATATCTCGAGGGTAGAGAAAAAAAAAATGTCACAGAGTGGTGAGAAACGAAGCCACGATATATCTGATCATCGCTCGTTCACGCGACCGAGTCTTCCTCTTCGTCGTCTCTCTCTGTCTCCCTCACTAGAAAAACTGTTGCAGTGTTATTTCTCCCAGATAGTAATCTCAGATCATTTTCCATAGAATTTTAAGATAAGTAATGGAAATATAGGTATCATTCTAACAGTACCATTGACACTTTGCTTATCTCTGGATTGGATACAGTTATTTTTACACCATAGTCTAAATCCCTGATGTTTTACAAACTGCCTCATCCCTTCAATCAGATTATAATGAGAGTTTTGTTTAAAATATCTTTCAGTACACTTAAAAAAATAGATTTATCATTACAAAGCAGAATTATTTAACTCAAAAACGATATTATTAAAAAAAAAAAAACAATTTTTCTCAGTGCACTCACAACCTCCTCTTATTTAGCAATTTTCCAAGGGGAATGTTTCCCTCGCCTGTCTGTATTTTCCATTTTTTTCAATTGCACAAAAACGTTTTATTCAATGAATAAACTCTTCAGCATATAACCCTTCTTGCCTTTTGTCATTTGGGGACCTTTTACAAGAAATTGAGGGGTTGGAAAATAGTGCAAGAAATAAATTTCATTTGTGCAGATCTCATACTTGTGTATATATGCATGGCTGTGTGTGTGTGGGTGCAGGTTGGCAAGGCGCAAAGTGTGTGTATATAAAGCTTTGAGAGAGGAGAGGGAGGAGAGGGAGGAGAGAAGAGCTCACGCACAAGACGTAAACACAATGCTGCTGTGGGGGACTCGGTGGGGCCCCCCGGTGTGGGCCTCGCGAACACCGCAGAGACGTCTTATCTCTACCGAAGGATCTTTACCGGGGTGTAGACCGGACTCCTATATAGGGCCTCAGGCCCCTGTTAGAAATATCGCTCGTTCCGATCGCTGATGGCCCTACGATAAGATTTTGTGCTCTTTCACCGCAGCGAGAAGAAGAGTGTGCGTCTCCTCCCTTCTTCAACTCTCGTCGGGGATTATGAGCAGCTGTGTTGGAGCGTGGAACGAACCCCCCCCCCCCCCCCCCCCCTCCTCCTCTCCCGGCCCCGAGAGAAAAATAGAGTGGGGACCTTAACGCACGCGTTCCACTCGCAAGAATGGCCCGATGAATGTGTCGTCCTCGCCGAGCAAATTCTTTTGGCAGAGATGAAAAAAAAAAAAAATGAAAAAAAAGAAACAAAAGCGGTTCCCTCTATACACTAATGTTGACATCTTCCTTTCGATATTATCCAACGAGATATTTGTTCGCGCAAAATCTTTCGTTGCGCATATTAACCAAAACATCCTGATTGCTGTTTAAGATCGTTTAATGGACGAAGAAGATTCGTCGATATCATTACGTCATGGGGATATCGAAAGATCGGTCCTTCTGATCGCCCGCCCTCTAATATACGTTTCGTTTTCGTTATTTCAATACGTAATATCAACGTCACGTATATGTATATATATATATATGTGTGTGTGTGTGTGTGTGTGTGTATTTATGGGGTTTACTGGTATACTGGCTGACGACTCATCCTCGAAATAATTAGGAACTAATTGCCCAAGTATAGGGTGGGAGGGCTTTCCCGAGAGAAGAATACGAACGAGTTTAGAGAGAAGATCGTCCCGAGTCATCCACGTTAATACGAAGCTGTACACGGAGATGAGAGAACGTACAGAGAAATGCCGTACGTGCTTACACCGAGGCCAAGGCCTCTAAAAGCTCGCCGTCTCGTCATTAGACGCAGCATACTTTAATTACGGTGATCACACACTTGCCCCTTCGTCCCCTCTGTCTCTCTCCCTCTCTTTCTCTTTCTTTCTTTCTCTCTCTCTCTCTCTCTCTCTCTCTCTCTCACACACACACACACACACACACACACACCGATACACTCATCTCACGACGCAGCATTCAGTTTATTTCTTACTGACCCGTTCCAGCCGGAGAGTTTTCTTTTCATCTTTGCCGAAATTATCAATTTTAAATGTGTGATTCTCTTGAGGATGAAAAAAAAATGCCGTGAGAAAAGCCGATGATTTGCCTCTCGTTATACGCGAACGATCTCCAGTCTTCACATCGGACCATAATGCTACACGCAGCTTCATCCCCTCCGCCCCCCCCCCCAACCCCTCACCACCCTCCCGAACGAGGTATGAAGAGTCACGAAATAAATAATGCAACGTAATTATCCAGCGTGATTTTCTTTTGTCAGAGTCGTGTTCAAGCTCATCCGGCGGTGAAATAAAAAGATTTTGGGATTAAATCGGAGTTTTTTTTCACCATTGATTATATATAGCCTAAGGTTGAAGGGAAAGTCGAAGGGAAATCCCCTGGAATTGATGAAGGCAGTTTTTACATATTATTTTTTATTCTGAAGTATTTGCATTTTTTAAATTTATTTTTGATCTTAATTTTTAAATTGAGAATACGCGACACCACGAGGGATGTGTGTGGCAAATCAGCAATCCGGATAGGTGTGGCAGATAAGAGGATCATTAGATCACAAAGACATGCTTCTGTTATCATGCTCGGCCACCATGGCCACAAAAGAGAGAGAGAGAGAGAGAGAGAGAGAGAGAGAGAGAGAGAGAGAGAGAGAGAGAGAGAGAGAGAGAAGAAAGTTGATGTACGCCGTGAGCATCACCAGCAGGCAAAACTGTATTAAATATCGTCCTAAGTGGTCATTACCTAGATCTAATTGCCTTAATCCCCATGGCGTGCATTGAGCGTCGCAAAATGGACTGGGAGATCAACAGCCATGCATGCCGGCACGTAACTTTGTAAAAAATAAAAAATAAAAAAAATTCAAGCTTCTCTTTTTTTTATTCTCTTTCAAGATCTTGACCTTCGGTACACAAGATAATGGACCTTTTTTCATGCAAAAATTTCCGACACGATTCACACGGTTTTATTTTTTATAAATCGATTCCCCAAGACGATATAATTGCACGATTTAACGAGTGACCACATTTTAACGGGAGGAAAACATTTATCTTTCATGGAACAATTACCGACACGATTCGTATGTCGATTTTTTTTTTAACCATTTCTCCAGGTGATATAATTGTCCGATTTAACGAATGCTACAGAACGTCATGTGATCATTACGTTCTGCAGTTTAATCGATAATTTTTTTTCCCGAAACGTTATTTTTTTAATATAATTTTCGATAAAACCGATTGGGTCAGAACAAAAATTTGTACAAAATGTTGATATCTCTTTGAGGATTTTTAAAAAATCGTTCAGATTATTCAATCCCGGCCAACGTTTTATTTGGTAGAGAAATTATTCAAAAAAATCTTTACTGGTTCGCAAAAAAGAAAATGAAATGTGACTGAATGGCTTTCATAGCTGGAGGAATCAGAAATCATCAACAAATCTCAGAGGGTAACGCCAAGATAGTCTGGAGGCTCATCGAATGCCTGATATATGGCATTGCACGCTTGATCGTATACGACACATGTTATAATTAGGCACTCGAAAATTTTGATCTGATCGGCGTCTTGAATTTAATTGCCACGTGCCTGGGGCCACATATTGTATACATATATTTGGTATGCGATAAGATATTTTTAATTACCAGCTACTTTACAGGTGATAATAATTTAGCCCTCCTCGAGTACCTCAAGGCGCACGCCTGTATAAAATATATCCTCTCCACGTACGCGTATCCCTATATATATATATATATATATATATATAGTGCATCGTATAATATGTAGTTCAAACCAATTTTTTTCTTGTCTTTTTTTTCAGCTTCATGAGTTACAGAGAACCTCCACGAGTGGAGAACGAGCGCGATATAAGGTTTTAAGTACGTAGCGTGACTTGCATCGAGTGTGTGCAATTCTCTCTGTGCTCTCTTCATTCTTCCGCCATATAATCCGGATCTGGCGACCTTCGCCATTGCCGAGAGAGCTTCGAGCATATCCACCAGCTGCTGTTGCGGGTCCACAAAGTCGCGTGAGCCATGCAGTGACTTTTTTAACTTTTATTTTCATTATATATATATGCATGCGTGTAATGCACGATATACTATAATGGCGAGCAATTGCAATTTGTTGCTCCCTTATCGCGTCCAAACGACCACCATTTTACCGGCCACTTCCCCTTTTTACTCTCTCGTTAGTCAATTCATGGTGTGCGCTCGCGCGCAAACGGGAATTATGTATCGATAGTGGTAGAGGCGAAGATAAAGGATAAGTTGCGGAGCTTTTACAAGTAGCGTGCAAACAAAAAAGAAAATACGATACGATAAAGTATCTATCATAAGATCGACGAGTAACAACGGAGCCAATCTTTACCTATACTACGTATAAAGATATCTTGGAAGATGCACACACACACACACACACACACACATCGTAAAAGTGATAAGAATTGACTTTTTATCGATCTCAACTGTTACTCGTTTATCAGACGATCGTATCTTAACGAATGATCTGAGAAATTGCATGGAATATCCCAGAGACTGGATTTGCGAGCGATGCTATTCTTACCACGTGTCATAAAATATAGGAAGAGTGTATAAAAGTTTAGTTACTGTTCAACTTTTATCCAAGCGTGCCATACACACACACACATACTGATGAACGATGCCCGATATATAAGCGAGTTTGCTCCACCGTATCGAGATGACTAGCATTATCCGCGCTCGCGCTCCTCTCATCGCCCATATCTCGACCGATTTACCGATAGGCCATAACAAATCCATTACCGACGTGTAATTTCAACCCTTGTGAAATAACGAACGCGGCTCACGCGCCATCACCTGGCTTTCCATTCTCGTTTTGTCTCGTTTGTTGGCCGATTTTCATCGCTGAGACTTTCATTCCTCGGGCTATTTCTTGAGAAAAGTGGATGTGCACATGTAGCCTTTTGGTACATGACATATGCTGCATGTGATGTGCTAAAACGCACGAGTCTTTCCTATGGCGAGACTATGGACTAAGTGAGTAAATATAGTCCAAGTAAAATAGGATAATAGTGTGCTCGGACTTATGCGAGAATATTATTTAACCTGTCACGTGTTGAATCATGATGAAAAATTGCATACAATGGTCTCTTTTTGCTCTGCTGTCATCGTGTGCGCGAAGTACACAAAATAAACGATGGATTGAAAGTGAGGAATATTTTGTTATTTATCGATTGATTATAATCTAACAATTTTTCATAAAATATTCACTGTATCATTTTTCAAACCATTAACTTGTCGATTTTTTAAATCCAACTCCACAATTATCATTTTTTCTATTGACTTGGAATTGATAAAATTTAACAAGAGCAATAACAATTATCAATTTAACTTTAAATTTAAATTTAAAGTTAAATAATAATAATAAGTTAATTTAAATTTAACAATTTAACTTGTAAAGGACGAACAGGTGAAAAATTGAAAGTATAAATAATTAGATTCATCATTTCTGAGATACAAATAAAATACGAAAAAAGCAAAGTAATTAAGAAACGTAATTATTGGCCGTTGGCTAAAAAAAAAAAAAAGAGCAGACAAAGAAGTCTTATCTCGATGGTGTAACCTCTCTATTGTTAATTTGGTACATAAAAGATGGTAAGAAAAGACGTGCGGCACGCGAATCCAGCATTGTTCTCTCGTTGAGCCAAAGAAAGAAGACTCTCCGAGAAATGGACAATGATGACAATGCCGCACCTTGCATCATCCCCATCTGACTCGCCGCTGTTCGCCAGAGAATTCACCCCTCTGCTCTGCTCCCTTAATTCTCTTTCATCACCCTCCCTATTGTTCGTGGCTTACAAAAGAAGAGACAAAAAAGAATTTAAAAGCATCACATTGACGCATTTCTGCTACTTATCTCGCTGCATTTCGTCCATGAATTTTATTGTCTCGAGCCACAGAACGTGCATAAGATTCGCAGCATGAAGGATGTTCGGAAAAAATGTCATTCGAACAGGTGAAATTGACCAGAGAAGAAAAAGGGAGCGTGGCGCTTGAAAATGGGGTCCGTTATACTTTTGTTATACGAAGAATTTCTCCGGTCTGAGCAGTCACGCCCCCAAAAATGACCCCCTATAAGTCTCAAAACGAGGGACTAGAGATTACTATCGGAAAAGGTATAGAGAAATATATCGACGATAATATTGTCGCCATGTCACGCGAGACAGTATCATCGCTCTCCGGTCATCCCTTCGTCTCTCACTCCCTTTCCCTTCTGGTATTAGTAGGACAGAAGTTTTGGTGACTTTGGGATACACGCGCACACCCCTCGACGATTTTGACTGACGATTTAAGAGACTGCGACCGAGTGAGAGCAACAGGTACGAGAGACGTTGAAATCTTCTTCGTAAAATCGAACGCGGACTGGCTTTCATCATTTTTCATCGTGACCGGTAGACACGCTCTGTAGCCAAAAGACATCCATATAGTTTTCTCTTGACTCTTGTCGCGCTCCCCACGTTTGTGAATGACTAGGGACAATTTATTTTACTTTTGTCCTTGACAGAGAGAAAAAGAGAGAGAGAGAGAGCTATCGACCACAGTTTTAGCATGACGTTTAGACAGGAAAAAAAATGAAGGTTCTCGGAGTCTGATTGACTACTATGACTCATGGTTAAATTACAAAACTTTACAGTCATTTGTAAAAAGCGACCTCTCGTATGTCATTTTTATGCAACATGTTTCGTGAGAAATTGCAATTGAAAAAATATATATTTATATTTCAAGAAAATAAGGGTTTGTTTCGTTAAGAAAGAAAAAGGACGTAAAAAACGACGTTTTTAGACAATATTTTTAAACTTAAGTATGTTTGCACACACCTTTACAACCAAAGGACACGTTCGAGCCGATTAAAAGCCTCGATAAAATTTTTCAAAGTGTGGAAAATTATTTTTTCACTTAGAGACTGATACGATCTCAAATTAATAATCCCATCTGGTCAAGTATGGAGCAAAATAAGTACCATAAAGCGAGCGATGAAATGGCAAAAATTTAATATCAATCGCATACCTCTTCTTACTCGTATGTCGTGAATTTTATGTCTTCTAATCTACGACCAGCAAAAATGTTTTTTTTTTTACTACAGCGTTGAATGAAAAAAGCTTGAAAAAAAAAAATAAGCGATGCAATGTGTCGAAAGGACCCCTCAGGGTCTTCGGTCTCTCTTCGTCTGGCCACGTTTGAGCATTCGAGACACGGACACCTTGCTCACCGCGTGTTTAGCCCTAAATACGCGAGTAATACCAGGTAATCGTTGATAATGAGGCCCGGTGTCTTGTGTTCTGTTTTAAGGGTGAGCTCAAAGCCTGTATCCATTCAGAATAAAACCGATCGAAGATGAAATTTTTTTTACCACACGACCGTGTATAATAATATCGAAGCTTTTTCGTTTAGGCACGATGCGCTGGACGTTGTGTATTATCATAGAAGGTGATTTTTTCGAACGAGCCCTTTTAGCTCTTGGCGAAGTTTTTCAACAATGTGTCCCCCTTATATGATTGCAACTATCGAGAGATCGAAGCATCAGCTCTGGTGGAGGGCAGGTGTTGAAATACCAATCGTGAGAGCATAGCGCGAATCCTGTTTACCCTCGAGAGGTATGCAATTTCTGAATATAACGAATACCTGCACCCTCGCTCACTCTCTCTCTCTCTCTCTCTCTCTCTCTATATATATATATATATATCTTTTCGTATACATACAGATATATATACAGATATATATATATATATATCTTTTCTTATACATATATATGTATAAGAAAATCGTTTTAACGAAGTGTTTCAACACGATGTGAGAACTAATCGTTAGACCAGATGTTACGAAAACTAGGCGCACATATAAACACCACAGTCTCACATGGTAATGTGTACTTTACTTCAGCGTAGTCGAAAATTATAAATTTAATAAGCAGATTGCGTACCTCGCATCGCAAAAAAATGGACTTGTGGAATTTTTTGTTGTTACTCTTACTTTTTGATCGTATCTCTTTTTTACATTAGCCCAACCAATCAGCTCTTTTATTTCTCAATCCCAACTCACAGTATGAAAAATGATTCCTTTTAGATAAAAAAATATTCAAGTCTCGTTGCAATTCTCCATTTTGTTAGATCGTTCGATTTTGCATTAGACGTCATTCCATATCGCCATAATCAGCTGCTTTACGATGTACTTTATCGCGTGTTCATGCTTCGTTCTCATATTCGTCGATCGGGCAGTTTTGTTCGAAGGCTCCAATATATAAAGGGCGTGTGTGAGCGAGAAGAACGCGCGGAGGAGAGTCCATCGATTTGCCGAAGGTGCCTAAATTAATGATATCGCGCCGCGCGTATAGTTGGGATACTCCGTTTCTTCATTGGCGGGCATGAGAGGTATTTTTTTACTTCAATTTTCGGTTGTTGGGTGTGCTCTGCACGCATGCACACGCCGTTAAAATCGTACGAGAGCTGCATCAGAAGCGTTAAATTGGGGCGGTGGGTTTGGGGAGGGGGATGGAGGGAGGGAGAACGCTTTAATGTACATTTAGGGCTGCGAGAATCTTGGGGTGGGTAAGGCCGTGCAATTAGCCCTCGTTTAGGGGCGTTTAGTCCGACGCTTATCGCTGCCATTACTGTTATTATCGACTTATTACGTGGCCGAAACACCGGTCGCCAAAAGTTCGGGCGTTTTCTCGCGAGAATTGTATTAAGGAACACATACATATGCGAGAGCTCGTTCCATCTTTTGATCGGTGAGCGCATATAGGAGGGAAAACCTTCATGGTGTGTGCGCCATGTATAGTTGTAAACATCTGAAAGTGCTGAAAAATGTCCATCGTGTGAGCTGCTCGCGATCATTATGAATGCAACCAACACGGCCGTGTATCATGAATTCAGCGACACTGAACGAGAGAGAAAGAGAGAGAGAGAGAGAGAGAACGTTATCCCGGCTGCGGAGGTCTCTGCTTCGTGACACAAAGATTTGCATCACGAAAATCGAACGAGACACTGGCTACTCACACCCTATTAAACCAATGAGAAAAAAAGAGATTTTAAGCTTCCTCATTTATAATCTCGCATCGAGCCAATTTTAAGCTTACGCGCCGTAACATATTACACAAGATTAATGGAATAATAATTTGAAATTTCAAGAAGCCTCTCACGATAGCCACCATTAATTCGACGTGTCGCTTGTAACGACAAGAAATATATATATATATATATATATTCCTCATCATCGAGATTTTCTCTCAGGAACGAGAGTGAGGGCAATTAATTATACGTTTTGAGCTTCCGCATTCGGCATTGGGTGTCGGTCGATGAACAATTTGTAGATACTTTTGCAATACAATAATTTTATCATCATCCTAATACTTTTTGTTTTATATGTCAATCAAACAGCGCATTCGCGAGATATTAATAATTTGATGCGTTTTTTTTTTCTCGTGACCTGCTTAGAAAACTTACGAAAAAAGTACTGAATTAATATTTGCCGATAATAAGTCGAATCTATGAGAAAGTCGGAATTGGAATGAGTACTCACTGCTCATTCTGGATTGACCGTTTTTTTGTCCCCTTTTTTTTTGCATTATCATAACGATGATTAGAAATGAGATGCAACACGACTTCCTCGTGAAATGTTTTTATTGTAAGTGCGTGATGAACTGATGCAAAATGCGTGTACGAGAGAGCAGCTGTATGGAATTTATTCGTTGGTACGGAAGGCAAATGAGCCGGTAGGCACGTCAACTCTCTCAAGCCTATCACGCCTTTTCGGACTCTTTCGTTTCGTCGTTTCGGCTTGGCGCGCGGGGGAAACGATCAGTACCGTGGCGCGCTCCGAGCATCTTAATCGGTGCTAATGAACGCCTCATTTACTCGGGCGAGAAGACTCCACACCCGCCATCTCAAAGACCTGAGATGTTCAAGTATATGCTAGTCGTATGTTACAAAAAAAAAAAAAACAATTTTCCAGGAGAGATGAACCAGGCCATGGAAAGATGAGACAATCATCACTATGCGGCGTTATTGTAATAGCATCATCTTCATTATTTTTTTTTTCAGGTTCACGTTTCACGTAAGGTAAACTTCTTACGATGTCTCAAATTAAGTTGTGAAATGTTATTTGAGGTGTGTCTAATTTTTCCAGTGCTATGAGAACGACTTGATTTTGCATAAAAATTAATCCATTGCCAGCATTTAATAATTTTTTAATATATATATATATATATAAACATCAATGATCAGAAATCAAGAATGGGTGGTTTTCGGAGATTTTTTATAAATACTGACAATGAGCTTGAAATTGATCATTACCAAATAGAATAAATTTGATTCGATGGGACATTTATTCCCGTAAACTTCGACATTGTTTTGAATCTTCGATGACCACGGCGTTTATGTGTAGGATCGATTTGTTTAAAAAAAAATCAACTGTTCCATCTCTGCTGGCATTACCCTAGATATATGCAGTCTGGCTTCGCTGGCCAGGCGTCGTTTTCGTTCTTCGTTTACCACCTCAAAAGCGGCATCTTATTCTCATAATCTTCACCTCTCGCGAGAGTCCAGCTCCTCCCGTTTAGAAAGCCCCGAAACGAGAGTTAATAACGAGCGGCGACACCCAACATTGACACATGCGCTCGTGCCCATCACATATGTGTATATATATGACTCGCAAGAGAGAGTGTGAATTTTTCAATGGTCACTTAAAAATCCGGTTGTATATATAGACAGAGAATCCACCTGCCGCTTCGCGCTAACGAAGTCGTTATACCAAGATTAATATTCCCTATATTGGAGGTTTTGTGATTTTCATTGGTTCTTCGTTGATGGGCATAACGCTATATATATATTTAGCTCCGTAAACTAATAATACAAGCAACTCTCGAAAACGTTTCATCGATGTCATTAAAATACATTTCTCACGATCTAAAACACATTCCCACTAAATACGACACAAGGTGGAAGGCAATTATTATAAACCATCAGACGCATTTATATCGTATAGGTGCGTTCCGTCGCTTTGGAATTCTGGGGATAAATATATACATGGCTATAAAGAATTTTAAAATACGTAAAAAGTGAAAGAAAGAGAGAAAGAGAGAGAGAGAGAGAGAGACTTTAACGTCAATAGTTTTTCAATGCTACGACATATTGAAAGTTCACATGGCACGAGTTACGTGGATACATTATTGCGCTAAATAATAATGAGGGACTTTGCAACGATTCCATTGTCAAGTCGAGCGAGAAATACTTCGCAAAGCTTATTAAAGACTCATTGTAACGGCTGAACGGGACGGGCAACCCTTCTATGTATTTCAATGCACATTTCAACACGCAGAAAATTCTCTGTATTGCTGGTACGATCGAGCCCCGTGAAACTATTCATGACGATTCGATCCTCTCTCTCTCTCTCTCTCGGAGCGCGAAAGGTGCGGATCCGATTCCATCTCTGGACTCTGGTACATCTCTCGTCATAAACACATGCAGGCTCTCTTTTTTGCCACACCAGAGCTGCGCCCCTTGTTCTCCAAGCCAACAAAGTCGAAATGCTAAAAACTATGCAAATCCTAAGTGTGTGCAAGCTCTCGACACGAACGCCGCACCCCTCATTTTTCCGCATTGTATGGTCCCACAAAGGGGATATGTAAAAGCAAAAAAAAAGAAAAAAAAAAAGGTGGGTTTGGACCGAACGGCGTGTGCGCGTAAAGGACAATGGTGTACCTGCCCAAGACCTTCCAAAAACGAATATAAGAAAAGAAAGACGAGAAAGAAAAAGCCCTGAATAGGACCTGCAATTTTTTTTTCTTCAATTCCTTGACCCGAAAACTCTTACGGGAATGAATGGCATCATTAGCTGGCACGAGAAGGAGTTTCGCTCGTCTTCTTTTTCCTCCATGCTCTGTAACTTTGTATGAAGAGATGGCTGTCTATATATATATATATATATAGTAGACTCTCTGGACGTTCGCTGATCGGGATAGGACCATCCTTCAACTTGCTGCTGATGGCTTTTGGATCTCATCCTCTTGGCAAAGTATTTTCGTAGGACACACGAGAGAAACGCTAAAGTATATATATATATGCATATATATAGTGATCCTACACCTTTCATGCAACGAGTGAGAGATGAGGGAAGTCTTGAGTCTCGACTTTTTCGAGTGGACTCTCCACTGTGGGGCGATATAGCAGCGCGGGGGTTCTTTTTCGTCTTTCGCTGACAAATTGTTCGAGCTTCGTCATCGCAACTTGCCAACGGCTATTTTTTTTTCTCGTCTCGACTTTTCTCAAACATTCTCTCTCTCTCTCTCTCTCTCTCTCTCTCTCTGTGTGTGTCTGGCTGCAATGGCGTTGCGATCAGATCAGTGAACTGCGCCACACTCCGCCGTACGATCTCTCTGGCATTTCGCATGTACGAGAGTCTGGCAATATCCAAGCGATCTCGTTTCGAAAAAAAGGAAAAAAAAAAAAACTTTACACGGTTGGATACGCGGAATGAAAAATCGTTCGAGATAACGCTCAGTCTCTCTCCTTTTTCGTCATTCTCAGTTTGCCTATATATATATATATATATACTTAGCAATGTGTATTATACGTGCTCTCGCGAGATGACCTTTCGTCTAATGGTCCAACATATTATGAAGCAACATTGTTCGGCTCTCGGTTGTGCCATGTTGTGTGCTATACAGGCTCTCGTTCTCAATACTGTCCGTAGATCAAGTTGGCTCTGAGCGATTCTCGATCTCTCGAAGTGGCTAACAACACCGTGTGCTGAGCCCATGAGTAAATATACCGCAAGAGAGCACTCGCGTTACATACATATATATATAGATATATATATATATATATTGGCAAACGGGTACGCATGGCAGCGAATGGGCTATATTATCGGACAGATCATAATTCATCCTCCTAACCCGTGTGTAAAGTGCGTACATGTATAATATTAATATGTATATATATATAGTACATAAATGCTCGCGCGTCGACTCTTTAAACGAAGGCAAAGAGTTAAAGAGTTTCTCGAGTCTCTCTCGTGTTTCTTCACTGACGTGTGTCGTTTAGTCTTATTTAGCGTCATGTTCTGCTTTTGCTGCAGCAGATTCATTCGTCTGTTCGATCATATAAAATCGTCTGTTTCGTCTGTTCGATCGTACGAGTTATACGCTTGTTCATCTTCCGTCTCTCCTCAATTTCATTCTGAAAGAGACAGAATTTTATTTCAATATTTAAAGTTTTGCCATGGCGGTTTGACAATTTGTTTAATAACTCCCTTGTGTTGTAGGTTATTTATGATAATTGCCAGGTCGCCAGAGATTTTTTTAACATTTTTCCCATAGTCTTTGGTATCCGTGCCGGAAATAATGGTACTGGCAACGTTGCAACGTTTCAGTTTCATATGAGAGCGAAAGGGACAATCGTATATAATGTCTTTATTCAACTTATGTATTCAAATACTTTCGTACATAAACATAAATAGTTCCAGTAGTTCTGATTGAATACAGCTAGTCAGTACAAAAAATAAAGTTTTGTTGTAAAAAAAGAAATGAAATCTGCCGCTCAGGATGTCGTTGACGAACCGGAACAAAATCTTGGCCGGAAAAATTGTGCCAGTTCTGAATCCCGAAGGATTTTTCGGTGCTGGATTAGGGTTTGCCTGAAATGTTGAGATTTCACTGTGCGTTCGCCTTAATTCTTTCTACCTACAATAATACGAGAATGTGTACTTATATATACTCGAAGCAAACGAAACGTGTATGAGTGATGAACAAGCGCCTGCAATCTATCTCTGCATATGAGAATGGCATATTATACTTACAACACTCGTATATGTGCGAGTGAGACAAAGGGAGAAATTCTCCTCAGGCCCAATTACTGCGTTAAACTATAACACGAGTGATTTATACTGTCGGTTGCAACGGGGAATCGCACAGACTGCTCAGCACGCAATACAATCAAAGAGGGAGGAAAAGATCCTTTAAGCACCTACTTGGTGAAGAAGAAGATGGAGGATGGGGAGGGAGCGAGGGGGAGGAGAAAGAGGAAGAGGAAGAGGAAGAGGAAGAGGAAGAGGAAGAGGAAGAGGAAGAGGAAGAGGAAGAGGAGGAGAAGAAGAAGAAGGAGAAGAAGAAGGAGAAGAAGAAGCTATAACAAGATGTCAGAGACCTATTTGCCCCGGACTCTGTAGCGCCCGTGCACAGAGTCAGCGAGAACAATTCAGCCTTAAGTGATAAGTGGATACATCGTTAATAGAGGCTAATCGGACAAATCAAATGCGTTTCACGCGCTTTGCCGAAACAAAGAATATAGGAGAAGAAGAGGAAGCAAGAGAGAAAGAAGAGAACAAGCGGCAAAGAAAAAATAGTTGCTCCTCTTATTGGTTCTCGCTGCGTGATATTTTTATTCTCAACATGATTTTGTACCCCCAATCATCTCTTCTAAACCTCGTGCAGCTCGTTAGTTTTTTTTTTCTCATCTCACACCGCACGTCTCGTTTAGTTCGTCCGCGGGGCCTAAATTTCCGTCTTTCCTGTAATTTTCACACCGTTCGGCACATGTGAGGCTTCAAATGCGCGAATGATATACGTCGTTTTGGCTTCGTTTTTTGCCGATTTATTTATTTTTCCTCACTTATTCTATATCATTGGTTCTTTTGGTTCTGCGGCAGTAAGAGGGCGGTGACGCGCGTGTGTCTCCTGAAAAACGCGCACGCGGCTTTTTGCATCAGGGACCAAGAGAAAAAAGAGGAAAAGGAGGGCTGTCTCACAGGGCCCACGTATGTATGGGCACGCTAATATAGCGCTGATCGTTCGGTGCTTCGAGGAACACAAGACCCAGAGCCCTTTGCATAAAAGGCCCCTCGGCGACGTCGGATACTTAGCAATAATTTGACACGTTCACGATTCTCATTCCTTTCCGGCGGAGAGCTCGCCTCTTCGCGACTATACAGCTTAACTCTGTCTCTCGTCTCACATCAGAGAGCTCTTGAAGACTGTATAGTTGCGAGAGATGCGCGCGGCGTCGCTTCAACGAATCGAAGGACCACTCACGAACGCGGCTCGCGCTCCTAACCATGAATATCATCTGCATACCAAGTGGCCGTATCGTTTGAAAACGTAAAAACCTCGAAATATTGGAAGATTTATAGGCGGCTATAGGTGGACGCTCACACGCCTGTTTGTCTCGGAGTAACGAGTGAGATGGAGAGAGAGAGGGAGAGAGAAAGAGAGAACGTGCTAAACAGCTGCTCGTCTCTCAGCTCATGATCACATTGTCATTATCATCGTGGGAAAAATCGATGATATTCTCATCTCATTGATGTGCCTCAGGGATTTGCCGTAGGCCTTTTTTTTTTCTCAATTTTTGCATATTTCCAGCCGTGCAATAATCCTCCCCTCACCCAAGGACTGCCCTCTATCATCTACTTTACTCCTCTCTATCGTCTATTCTCGCCGCCATTTTGTTCACCGCAACTCTGCCGTGCGCGGTTTTAAAAAGTCGCCCGCGCGCGCATCTGCATCTATGGATTTTCAAGTTCGCCCGCCCCGCCCGAGATGGGTACTTTGAGTTTTTTTTTGCTGTTGCACTGATGTTGAAGCGAGAAATAATATTTCTCGGGGGGTAATATAACTTCTCTGCGATTACCGGGGCCTCGGTATGATTTAGGGTTCTCTCGTGCATCTCTCGCAGTATAATTCAACCGAGCGAAGGAGAACTCTTTGGCTTGCAGTACATAAACACGGATAGAAGCGAACACTTTGAAAGCGAGAGAGAAAAATCTGGTCGTGGAAAAACGGCGGTTAAAATGATCGAGGGTTCATTTGGTAAGGAAAAGCGCTTTGCAATCGTTCGCACACCTCTCGCGCGAATAGACTCTTTTTTTTTTAAATATATTCTGGTTTGCACACACCTGCAAACCAGAAATGGAATACAGGAATACACACCTGCTACAGATCAACAGAAGAATCTCAGTGGAGCTGGAAAAGTATACAGCTTGGCAGAAGGGCTTCTGCTTTCTCTCTCTCTCCTAGCCTCGTCCCATACGTGAAACAGAAAATATATCTAAGTACGGTTATCAGTGGAGAGTATACGCGAGTGATATATCGCGAATGACATGACATATAATGATGACTGAAGGTGGCTCTTTGCGAGAAATTATACTGGCAAAAGCCACTATGAAGATTCTTCCCTTGAAACTTTTGGTCTGTAACTCACGCAAACACACCCTCTCTGGCACTCATGAGTACACGTTTATAGTGTATACGTTATATATATATATATATACACAGTACGTGACGAATATTGCCCCGTTTTTAAAGAATAAACAAGAGTAAGAGAGGATAAAATATGTGAAGAAGAAGAGAAGAAAAAAAATCGTAATCTTGGAATTATCAGTTTGCGAATGAAGGATATACGAATTGGGCATAAAATAAATATACGATAAAGCGAAAGATCGCTTTGCCTAATTAGGGGTTTTATGATTCCACTTTTATAAACCATCGAGAGGATTCCTCCATTTTGTTTGAAAGAGAAAAAAATAATCGTGACTGCTTTCTGTTTGCTCGTCCTGTGCACGGTAGCAAAGCAGAGAGGATCACTAAAGAGGCGTCTTCTAAGAGTTTTGCCTGACTACGGAGGGACGAGTTTTAACAATGACAGATTTAGTGATACGGGGATAATGGGGCCCACGGCGCCGAAAAGTCAGTAGCCAGCGGTACGAAAGGGTCCTCATACGGAGAGAGAACTTTTCATTCTTATCTCTTGCGGAGAAGGAGGAGGAGGAGGAAGAGGTGATGGAGGATGAGGTTACTCTTCAGGGGGGCTTTACTTTTAGAGAGAACCTGGAGAAGACCTTTATGTGATCTCAGACAGAACAGGAGCCTTTTCGAGCCCTCTCGGGCTGAGGCCCAAAGAGCGTTTCTCATGTGTAATGGGCCTTGGGAAGACTTTGAAGACGACGATGACGACGATGACAAAGATCCTGTGGTCTCATCTTAATCGTGTTTTCAGGAGAAACGATATAGTGCTCGAAAAGCCCCTGAGATAATAGTACATAAGAGCAGATATATTTTCCGTAAAACTTTCATATACAAATGTCTTAATTCCTAAATATATACTGAAATCAATCCGAAGTTTCTCACAGATCGTTGACTATATCATCGTGATTCACTGTACGATATGCGTGCAGGACTGAGAGATAATTGAAAAGAAGTGTCGGAGTAATGTAGAGTCCACGTATAAAACGAACCAGCATCAAGTTGATGAATTTTATGACTTTGAATACACGAGAGGAAGCAATTTAATGTCAAATTGATACGAATGTCTTCATTTCCCGACAGTATACTATATATTATGGTGGTGCAGAGATCTCACTCTTTCTTTCAAAACTTTTGTCAGACATGTACATATGTACGTGGTCCATGCAGGGTAGCCGAGAATATATATTAAAAAATATTACTTGATATATATAAACAGACAGAGCAGGAAAGAAGAAGTTTCATGATCACTTCGTGCTCGAGGAAGAGTTCGCGGTACACACAATCTGCCGTGAATTTGCATTTACGACACGGGCGTAGGTGGCACGAACGTTCCATCGGTTTGGTATAGGCAGTAAAAAAAATAGTGCTCCAACGAAATTTCTTCTTCGCGAAGACGCAGACACGTCTTTGGCACAGGAAGAGAATACATAAAGGCTCCTGCGAAGTGGATTGACTCTAAGACTTGGACGTATAATATGGCGTGAATATAATATGAAAGAAAAGAACCAAGTTTCTTCGGGTTAACCACGCGGCAAATGGGAAGTCTGCTTCATCGCAGCAGTGGCAATTCACGAATATATAACTCCTATATTTGTAGCCACATCTAGAAATAAATAATCTCATGATTTTAAAAGCATTCTGTCATAGGTACCGACGTAATTCCACTTTCAAAGAGCGAAGAGAAATTTTATATTTGATTTAGTTCAATTTAATTTAAGGTTATGAAGTAATCTGTTATTTTTTTCAGCTAATATTGGCTAGGTCATTGTCCACATTCAAATGTACAACTGCTAGATAGTAGAAATAGTTGTGTGAAGCATTTCAGATTACTTTTCTGGCTAATATTTTTTTTCTAAGGCTGTACACTGTTTATAACCCGTTTAAGAAAGAGGAAATTGACAGGTGGTGAAATATTTTAAGGTACATTGATTGTACATTTAATCTCGTAAAATAAAAGTTCATGGAGAACAGTGAAGAAATATAAGAAATACTTCTTTCTTTCTTCCTCTTTTCAACTCGTAACTTACCGGTGAAAGGAGCCTGAAAATTCGTATATGTATATATATATATATATATATATATATATATATATATATATTTCTGGGCATTCATGAACCTACGGCAGTTAGAATAGATCGTGTAAGTTCAATTTCATTGAAATACATTCAAGTCAAATAATTTTTGCTCCTTTCTTATTACTATTTAGCTACACGAGCGGTTGCAATTTTATGCATGACCGATATTGCAAGTTTGTGAGGTTTCGAAGAAATCATGACTAAAATATTATTTCTCCTGAGAGGCGATAATATAGCGTCGAAGAATTGGAGGGGCTTAGACTATGTTTAGTCTAAGCGTGCAAAGTGCTCTCTCGGAAAGAGAGTGTTGGTCCTGCCCTCAGTATTGCCCTGGGCAATTTAGCTGGCGCGCTGTTGGCACGAAAAATATCAAGAAAACCCGCGGTGCGCTCTCGCTCTCCTTTTTCGCGCCTCGTTACTTCAATTATCCCGAAGTGGCAGCGTGTGAGAAACACGAGGTTAAGAGAGGCGAAGACATCTTTTACTGCCTCGAATAATAAAACCTCGGACTCTTCCATTGTAACAATCTTTTCCTCTTCCAGTATTGCTCTACATATATATATATATATATATATATATATATATATATATATATATATATATATATATCGAAAAGATTTCATTTCGTTTGCTCGTGAGCGTCGCCATCTCTTTTTCTCGTATAACACGAGTTTTGACGAGAAATATTCGGTAAACCTGTTTTTGTAGCCAAACAGAGAAACGTATTAGGTAGAGAGAAGAGAGAAGAAAGAAAGAACGATGATGGCGATGAGAAGCGAGGAGAGTGCCTCCATTAGGCTGCTTAGCACGTAAACACGTGCGACGATCTCGTTTAGGATGAATAAAGAAGAGGAAAGAGATGCAGAGTACAAGAGCGGGCAGATGAGAGGAAAAAAAAACACTATTGAAGAAATGCGAGACGAGCTCTGAGAATAAGGAACTCCTGTATCTCCTCAGAACGACGACGAGAGTATATATATATATATATAGCGGGAAAGAGAAAAACTTCGCCCCCCCCCCCCATTTAGAAGAGTCGAAAGGACTCATGTGTGCGTATGTGTATGTTTGGGTTGTGTCCACAACTCGTTGAGTTTCGAGAGCTTCTTTGTATTTAGTCGCAGCCATAAGAGTCTCCTCAGCATCCATTGTCGGCAATTAGGAGCCTCTGCATCGGCAAGGAACATAATTAACGCTGACGGTGTTAATGAGACTCAAACGAAGGTGTCGAATGCGAGCTCTCGAACCAACTTTTCTTACACCATTAGCATCTCGTTGAACTACATCACTCAACCATTCAATTTTATCAAATTGAGATGCTTTTGGGCTAAAAAATATTTTTCAATAACTTTCCAATCTTCTCGTGACTTAAAAATTACGCGGAATCTCACAGTGTGGAGGCGCCAGTTGGATAATTTACGATTAGCTACAGCGACGAGACGTAATTTCTCTTTTCTTCAAATGAAAAAAAAAGTCCTCAAGATCGTAGAAAATGAACGATCGGAATAGATGGAAGTCGAGGAGAAATGACAAGAACGATCATGAGCCTGTGGATCTTGTTCTCTGGACTCGATTCGACGCGAGATCTTTCTACGGCTCCCTCGAGACTCGCCACGATCCTCCACGCACAGACGCACACACTTCTAGCTAAGAATCGAGATGGAGTTCGCCGAGTGGACAAATTTCCGCGCAAGAAATCTTTACCGAGAGCCAGAGAGGTGGGGTTAGGGGACAAAAGGGGGATAGGTACAAGACACGAACGATCGCCGTAACTTTTGTTTCCCCCGGAACACGAACATCTCGAGAAGAGACGCAAACGCGTATTGGGGCTGCAATTTCGCAGTTGCGGACTGTTCGATTGCGTGAAAAACGCGCATATAAAAAGGCTCGTACACGTAACGGAGTCGCCGAACTGTTGTGAACAGAGCAGAGCTCAAAGCAGTATAGAGCGAAGAGAAAAGACAAGAGTGGGGGAGAGAGAGAAAGAGCGAGACGCGGACATTCGAAGCGCGCCGCGATTCGTTTTATGAGCACGGCGGGCGTGCGACCGCGAAAGAAACTCGCAGCCTCATGCATATACGAGAAATGGACAGAACTCGTGACGACGACGACAACGACGACGACGACGACGACGATGACGACGGCGACGACGATGACCACAACGACCACGACTCTTGGCGCTTCTTTCTCTCTCGTGAATGGTATCAATAGCCGATCGAAAAACTGGTACAATCTTGGGCGACGCGGACCCTCTCGCTACCAGCTTTGTACCTTTTCTACCCACCCCTCCCCCCACCTCCCCCTCCCTCATTCGCTTCTCGTCACTATATTCGAGACTCTCATCCGCTTCACGTATCGCCGTTTAGCCCGAGAAGTGGACGCGTCCGGGACTTCACCTGGGCCTTTTTGCAACGAGTCATTGTATCTTGCCGAGGCGGTGCGTGCCCGAATTATTAATCGGCAGCGCGACAGTCGTGAAACGAGAATACCTGAAGGTAAAACCCGCGCGACTGATCTCGCCATGACCACCTGTACCTTACTGTATATAATGCATATTTAGTATGTGCTATACTAGTTTATTCAAACATACCATTTTGGAGCTCCTGCGGTTTGCCGCACAGTTTTAGCATGGTAGCCATTTTTGTACATTTTGTTTTAAGAATCGAAGTAAAAATCGTTTAGAGTATTTTTGTACACCATGAATAGGCAATTATATAATACAAATAAAGTATATATAGAATTAAATATATACATTTGTTTATAAATGAACAAATTAAGATATATTTTATTCCAGCAACATTTAGTGATCGAATTGAATCACGCAGAAACTGTCGAGAATTAGTAACTATTTTAATTATTTCCTAAATGGATGGAGAGTTTTTGTGAAATTGGAACAATATTCTGAATTACGTTAATTTGCTGGGATGGCAGAAGGGTAGATTGCTGAATGGAGGATGGAAGAGAACATTAGAGGGTTTATTTTCTTGCTTTGGTTCTGCAGTGCCTCATCAAGAACTCAGGCGAACGTTTTGCTCGAGGATGTAGAATGAGGCTCCGGGATGCTGGGCTGGAAGAATCGATGCCAGTTGAGATAAGAAAAGGCACTACCGTATGTGGGGAGAGAATTCTTGAGAGCTGCTGGGACGCGTAGATAGGAGAGACGCGAAAGCGAGGGTGCTCATTACCCTTTAATAGTTCCTCGTATTTCCGAAGCTTTTAGCACACAGGAAGACTGTATAGCCAAAATCTACGAGAACTACGTTAGCTGTATCATCCCGAGAAATTGAATTTCGTACAAGGCAGGGAGAAACCCGCTTTGCATATTAAACACACAACGCGTGGCCCAGCGAGATCCGGTCCGCCGATCTTTCTCTAGACACGATCGGCATCAGCCCTGTGTCCGTGTATCCTCTTGGCTCAAATCGTTACGAGACTCATCTCGGCTTCTCCGCAAGTATTATCGCTCTCGGTAGTTGGAAGCTCCTAAATTTGCCTCTCGAAACTTGGGACGAGCGATGGAATTAGCCTTGGGGTAAATCAAAGCTACTCTGTGAGATCTTTCAAGATCAATGGGAAGGAAAGAAAACTATCTCAGAAGGGGCTTGATAAAATCTTCCTATGCTAAACATTGTTACGAGTTATCGCATTAAAAGTATACAAAAATGTACAAATAAAACAATCGATGGTAAAGTGTCGAAAAGAGATTTTAAGGATTGTCCTCTAGAGTGTCTTAGAGTGGAGACATTTGTTCGAATGATATTTCGGGGGCCGTCGAGTGACGGTCACGACACAGTCGAAAATTCGTGTGCTGACTTTATGCGAATAGATAAGCTACAGTGCCGAATCGTTGCAGGGCCCCGTTTAATTGGGCCCCATGTTGGTACCAAACGTCTCGTATCGCTGCGGCAGCCAACTATACGGTAGTCCCGACCAACAGGTATCTCTATCCATCTCTCTTGCCTCTCTCTCTCTCTCTCTCCCTCTCTCTTTCATTCTTTAGCTTTCACTGTGTTGTTTCTTTCCTTCTTACCCAAACACCTTTCCTCACCTTTCTCTCCACTTGTTACCAGCTTCTCCCTCGTTTTCGTTCTTCCACGAGGCTTTTATGCCCTCTCACTCTGTCTCTGTCTCTCACCGACACCCGCATACTTTATCTCGCCGTAGTGGGAGCGCGCTGTGCGCGGGTGCGCCCGATTTTTCAGAGGATAACGAAGAAGCCGTGGACGTACGGCAGAGACGAAAAGGGAGCAAGACAGAGAGGGCCAAGTGAAAGAGGAACAAAAGGGAAGGGAAAAAAAGATTCCATGTACAAATGTGGCCCGTGGGCTGTATGTGATGTTCATCTGGCAAGTGTTGGAGTAACCCATGGATTTTGTGAACGCTCCCAGCTGTGGTCTCTCTACTGCCCGAAGAGTATGGAGGGGAAGGGGGAGGGCAGGGCAGCGAGAGACTGGATGACTGAGGGGACGCTGCTGGTGGATATGCCGGTCGGTGAGGTCTTGAGAGATTCCGACACTGCGAGAGAACCGGTAACAACGACACGTGGGCTCGTTATTTAGGAAACACAGCATCAACGAGTAGAAACCAACCAACTGGAAGACGTAATTTACGGCGCAACGATGTTGTTTGACTCGGTGGAAAAAAAAAAAAATCCTAACATTTTTTAAATCTGCTGTATAGTGTAGATATGTCTGTATTAGTTCTTCTTGAAAAAATATTAACCAGATCGTTGCACAGTGTTGGTCGATGTTTCAAGATCTTATGGCTGATCAGATTTAATATCCACCATTGAGATTGAGGTAACGATATATGATCAACAATGACGAAATATATATATATATATATCTCGGAGTGTGCGATGCACAGGTGGCTCTGTACGTGGGGCGTTTTCGAGACATTTTTTTTTTTTTAGAGATATCGAGTGACAGTAGTGTATACCAGTAGCTCCCATGTAACACGATATCTTCAGGCCCTTTCGTTAGATTTTGCCTACCATCTACCGGGAGGAATTCTATACACCTGTGTTGGCACACACGTATACTCGCTGTACTTGTTCGCGAGGCTTGGTTAAAATTTCTGCGAGTCCCAGCTGACACACTGTCTCCTCCACGTGCTCTTGCTCGAGTGACGAAAAATATAATACCCTTGTCGTCACGTTAGATTTCACGAAGAACCATTTACCTATCGCACGTGTACTTCATGGACGACTTATTTTCCAGCTACCGCAATTTCACCAAGTTTTTCCTGCTAAGAAATAAAATGAAAATGGTGTGCATATCGGCAATAAATATTGAGTTAAAAAATGTCCCATATGGTTCTTTCTACGGGTGTGTGTACTTGGGATATATCGCGTGCGTAAGAACCGCTTTATTAAATCCTCGGCAACTTCATGGATAAAATATAGACCTCGCAAAGTCGGAGAAACCTTCTCAATATGGGTGTCGCGGCCTTCTCGAGCGAGTTGCCACGTTTTTTCGCCGTGAAAGCCTTGCCAACGTTTCTCGTGTACTGTTCGCGACTGTGAGCGGCTTTTGATGCTGACGCACTGGACGTTAGCTCTTCGTGCACGATCGCCAACTCCATACAGACGGTCAAGTTGGAAACATCGCGTCTCTCCTTACGAGATGAGCAACGGCGCTCTCTCTCTCTCTCTCTCTCTCTGTCTCTCTGTCATTGGACCCCTGTCAACTCTGTATAACTTTATATGGGAATGGCCCAAGAGTACCGGATCACGTTTATATGGAAATATGATAATTAAGACATTCGAGCGATGGTCATCGCGAGATGAGTGTAATAATCATCGAGGTTTTTGGTCGCATAGCCAATAAGATTGGTCCTCTCTTGGCACAAACGTGTCTTGTCGACATTGACCATGACTTATGTCATGGGGATTTGTCTAATTGTCAAGCTTGACGATAATTAAGATACGATCTGTCCTTGTGACATCGGTACACTCGACGATCGTTCCCTTGGGCGGAGTGACTTTAGCTCGTATATATGTCACTCATTTCTTCTCGATCCATTCATGAGAATTCTCGATAAAGTAATCGTCTGCAATCGACGAGGGCTCTTATGCCATTAAAGTTCGTTCTGTTTGAACGACAGGATGAAAATTATACCATATGGATTGTCTGAAATTGCTCTCATAATTCCTGTCTCGAGAATCAAATTGTATATATTTTCCGAACCGGAGAACATTAAATTCGCGTAAAGTTTTCTTCGATGGTGTATTTTTTCGACCATTTCGTTGAGTAATGACAGTAAGAATGAGCAACCACGGGTGTTATTCTGTATCGAAGAAATCTTTCATTTCTCGCTGCAGGGTTAGCTGTTCTACGTGATGGAAACGTAGATGAGAACGAGCGCTCAGTGGAAAGACGGGATGGGAGCCAATTAGGCAACACGGCAAAACTAAGGTAGCGAAGATCGAAGCAACTCGCTTTGTTTTATCGAGAGACAGACCGAGTTAGCCCTTTTTTCTCGGCTCTCGTTTCTCTTTTGTACGATCCTCTCGCTGTGTCGGCATTTTCTTTTGTTCCCCATTGGCTATTAGCAGCCTTAACGGTGTCAAAACAAGTCGAGAGAGACCAAACAAAAGGGTTATACGTTATGGTCGGAATTTTCCGACAAACGAAAGCAGCTCTAATGACGTGCTGATACGTGGAACTTCGTATGAAAGTGTCGGTTCGATCAGGTGCATAAACGACACATGTCAGTCATATGTTTCTCGCGTTTCCAGCATTCAAGAAAAAAAAAAACTAGAGTCCCTCTGGAATATATGACACAGGCATCTCAGTTTTCCACCGAGATGCGTCTGTTGGGTAATTTATAAATTGCGCTGACATTGAAAGGGTACGATAACAAGAAGATGAATAAGTATTATAATGTCCTGACTCATCTCTTACTTGAATATTAACTCCTCCCGTTTTTTTTTTGTTTTTTTCAATACGCTTCAACATCTTCCTATCTCCCTATCAAGTTCATTCGTTGCAAGGCCTATGGATCGAGTCTCTTTTTTTTTCGCTTTCGCGTGACGACTCGCGTATCCCCCAAAGACCAATTTGTCTGGATCATATACAACCGCTCGTAAAATAGAGCACTCCTTCTTTTGGACTTGGCTGGAATACCAATGAGATGAGGGCTTTGTGAGATGCTCCCGGTGCCGTCAGCAGCAGCAGCAGCGGCGAAAGCCACGAGGCTCATGGGAACCTCTCTTGTGCCAACGAGATCTCAGACGATCGTGCGCTCGCGCGTGTCTGTCTCTCGGGATGGTTGCTGGACCAACATACTTATAAGCAATTCACGATGATACAATGCACGCTGAGCACTTGGCTATACAGCAAGGATCGAGGCGTTTCTGGACTCTCTGTCTATCGTCAAAGTACAACTTTGTGTGTAAATATTACACGAGCACTCGCGGGAATCGATAGGATTCATTCCAGATATCCTCAGGATTCCATCTATCGTTGATGAATCCAGTCGTCAAACAAGAGTATCTGGATCAACGTAGAAATACTTCTCGACAGGGAATACATTGCCTCGTGTACTTTACTTCGGTATATCGTGAACCAGATGGACAAAGTCTCATGACCAGACCCAGTTCTCACAGATTTCTAGTAGAGACTCCTACCGTTATAACATTATAGGAAGTCCACGAAGTGATTGGAATTCCATACGATAATTCTGCTGAGCCTTCTGGCATACGAGCAATAGCAGAATAATTGTAGGATGTATGGACAGCATATGTAGGCAAAGTTACCCAGAGACTCTGCGGAGACGCGAAAGTTAAAGCGTCATTCCAACGAATCATATTTTCAGAATGAGCGAGATTGCTCCGATTATACAGAGTCAATCATTTAAATTAGCTTTAAGCACCGGATAATTGTGGGTCAGGCCGCTACAATTAGGCGGATCATATATGCCTATGACAAATCATGCTGTGGCCACTCTCTCTTGGTTCCTGAGCTTCTCCATACCCAGAACAGGTTCCCATGGACCCGACTCGCTGCTCCTGCTACTGCTACACTCTTGCCGCTCCATCTACATCACAGTGATTTATTAGCGATCCAGTGGATTCGCTCCCCGCCTGTTTATAATGTTCCTTCCCAGCTTCTCGAGTGAAATTATTGAGATATGCGCAAAATGCGAGTGACCATACGAAGAGTTCCTTTTGCGACGCTCTCATGAGACCCAGAGTGGAATCTTCTCACAGTCAGAAATGCACGAGCTTTAAGACTCTCGACGTGTCTCACGAAATCGTTTATCATGACGCGAGAATGAGGGGGAAAAATTAGTTGGTCGACTCTCGCTATCGCACGGATAATTCACTCGATAATGGCCAAACGACTTGACGGATTTATACCCCTCTCACTCGTCTACGTGGCTGTGTGATCGCACCTTTTCCCATTTTTTTTTCTTTTCTCACGTTTGCTGACGCCGACCAGAATGGCTCGAACAAAAAAATTATTGTGAGCCATTCGTTGGTGTCTTGATAATAGATAATTTAACAAACGACAAAATTATGAAGTGAACTATTTTTGAGTGAAAGTTATTATGGCTGAAGATTGTAGCTACATGTTTTTGAAAACTCTTTGAAAAATTCTGCACATGGAAACTCGTAATTTCGTTTCTTGATAAGTGATGATGGCATTAAAAGTCGGTAATGTATTCTCTCCTCCCCCCCCCCCCTCTCCTGTCCTGAGCTGTCACTGTACAGCCACGTTTGTAATACCGCAGAGTCTTCTCTTTCCTGGGTAAGAGGTGCTTGCCGCACGCTTATCCTCCGGCTACGTGACTCGCATTTTTCATTCGAAATCGCCAATCTAAGACTCCTTCGACCATACAATAACTCGCGTCCTGTTTCGCCTGCGCGGACTGCGGTCCATCGGACACTGGTGAATCGCATCGGTTGAATGTTGCGCCTGAATGTTGGCAGTCCTACTTGCACCCCTTCGCGTCACACAGACGAGATCGCCACGATCGACCGAGCCAAGCGAGCTCGCTGTCAGATTTCTACCTTTTGTAGAAGGGAATGCACCAGCCCTGCATTGTTGACGATCGAACAGATCTCTGGCAATTTTATTCCTGTCTATTCAGACTGGCACTTATATACTTGATTAGAGTTCTATCGAGCTTTAATTAAAAAAAAAAAAACATTGGATGTTCCAACCGTTCGATAGAGATGGGTTGGGATTAATGACAATTTTTAAATATGAATTAAAAATTACTCACCAACTCCTGTATGAAAATCTTTTGCAATATATTATGAAAGTCTCTCATCGTCGAAGTCTGACGTCACTGTAATAAAATAATTTAAATTTTACGTACAAGCTATGGGCCCATGACCTCTCTGGTAATTCGTCGCGAGACGCGAAGGATGCAATTTCCAGAGTATCTTCTCACGCCTATTGCCAGTTACGTTTCGGCCAAAGAGATACAAGGATTTGCTCCTCGCAATTAAACGGTGGACGACGGAGTTGTCGCTCCTTGCTACCTTCAAAGTTATAAATCTGGGCCCGGGGCCCTGTTACGTTGTGCTTTTGACGTTGATCGCTAATCGTTTCGTCGCTAATGTATTCAATGTCGGGGAAGAGCAATGTGAACCATCACCTTACCACGTCCGACAATACCCCGAGGTCATTTTCTGTGCTAAGAAATTTTCGCATCGTTTATCAAATGTGTATCGAAAACGAAGAGAAAAAAAATATCGTTCCACCCCGTTTTGATCGAACGAGCCAATTTATCTTCTCGAATTTCGCGAATCGCATTTTATCCTTTATCCTCGTTCATTTGCAAGGCCATTGTCCTTGAAAAAGCTAAATTTTCCAAGAGGACAGTAATATTTTCTCGTATCGTAAATGTCGCGCACGATCTTGGCATTCATCGCGTCTCCGTGTAACTCTTTCTATCCATGGTGTCGTGTGTGTCTCGAGAGGCGAGAAATTATTTCAGCCTTCACTTCGGTGGTGTATTTCGCGTTTTGGTGGAAATTTTCGTATCGTTTATCGAAAACGAAGAGAAAAAAATATCGTTCCACCCCATTTTGATCGAACGAGCCAATTTATCTTTGCGAATTTCGCGAAACGCACTTTATCCTTTGTCCTCGTTCATTTGCACGGCCATTGTCCTTGAAAAAGCTAAATTTTCCAAGAGGACAGTAATATTTTCTCATATCGTATAATGTCGCGCACGATCTTGGCATTCATCGCGTCTCCGTGTAACTCTTTCTATCCATGGTGGCGTGTGTGTCTCGAGAGGCGAGAAATTATTTCAGCCTTCACTTTGGTGGCGTACTGTGGTATACAAAGAAAGGTGGCGTCATTACAACGGCTTGTTGGCATACTGCTGGATTTATTGTTGGCCCACAAAGCGAAACGTACATATCGTCTCGAGTCTTGTACACGCGACGCTCATTTCATACGTATATCTACATAACGTACATAAATATACACACACACATATATATATATATATATACAAATATGCGGGAGAGTATATATTTATATGTATATATATATGTGCGTATAAAAGAGTTCTCGTACTCGACGAATTCCGTGGCCCACGCACATGAGTCAACGCGTGCCGTTATGCCGATGTTGGCCACACACAAGCGCACACAGCCACCGATCTCGCGAGTTCTCCCTCTACCCGAAGCGAGATGATGACGCCAGGGACCGCACCGAACGTGTTCTCGTACTGCGGCGAGGGCTGACTCACGCACACGGCCACGGTGCGATTACTCTCACTTGGCTACTTTTATCGATATGGTTTTTTTTTTCTTCCATTTTTTTTTTCCTTTCATCTTCGATTACTCGATATGATCGAGGATTATACGAGATATCCTATATATATATATATACGTGTAATTCAACTTGAGCATCCTCATCACGTTTTCTCGGAAATAAAAGACATGACGCGTATATCTATTTGTACGTTGAAGAGGCACAGCTGGCTTGATCTTCCAACTTGACAGAGCCCCGAGGGAGAGTTCTCTTTCTCTCCTGTTCTCTCGCACTGTGTGGCGTTGATTAATTGAGAGAAACTCATTAAAAATAATTGATTGAACGATCGGCGCGCGAGACTCGGAAACATCGCAGTGTGTATACGAGTGCCACGTATATACTAGAATATGTATCGCGTAGTATACATTCCTACGATACTTGAGGTTCACATTTAATACGTACTTTTGGTATTTCTCGTAGTAATTTTACTATAGAGTCAGCAGCATGTAAATCTCTTCGACAACAATTCGAGCAAGACAAATAAAAAAAAAAACTTTGAGCAGTGACTTCGAGACGTACGAAACACGGGGAATAAAAATATGAAACGAGAGTTTGACTCTGAATAAGCGTGTGATGGATATATTATACAGATATACATGAATATCTCGCACTCGGTGTAGCTATATACTAATTTTCGAACGTTCTCAAGAGTATTTTACATATTTGTTCAAATGAAATAAAACTGTACATGGCTCCGGGGCCATTGATGCAATTTTGTTTCTTTCGAGCAATGTTTTTTTTTCCGTACATAAGCGAAAACTCGTCATGCTGACATGCATATTCGACTGACTCGATTTTAATGACGTCGTTGAACGAGGTTTGGCATCTCGTCTGGCAAACTTTTTCCCACAGTTTGCAGTTAGACTGTATTGACCGCGTGAAAATTGATGATGTGTCTTGCGAAGTTGAGTGTTCCAGTCATTGAATAATTAATATATATATATATTTCGATTGACATTCGTCCAATATTTCGAGATCCAAATAAATTGTTGAAATTATTGACCCCGTTTGTAAAAAATAAAAAGTGAGAGACATGGGTGAAGGATGGTTTACCTCGAGGTGTGTCCATCAACGTCACGATTGATGCTTCAAACGTGAAGTGATTGCTCGCCAAGTACTTTCGAGACTTTGCGAATGTCAGGATCGATCGAATTCAACATTGACGATAATTTTCATCGTCGATTTTGCCCCAGAGAAGGAGATCGATGATCGTTCACATATGCATGTATACATTTATGCATCGATGCGTGTCTCTCGTCACGATTCGATAGCAGCGGACAGTTTTACCGATACAGACGCGCTCGGTTCTCCAGGAATGATTCACATACGTGGAGGAATTTTTTTTTCATTGTAATAGTCGCTTTCCCTCGTTCGACTATATATATATATATATATATATATATATATACCCGGGGCAAGATCGCGCGTCATTCGGTTTGTCGTGTGGAATCGGCTTGCACCGGTCATGTCCAGCGGCAGAATAATTCACAACAGCGGTTTGAGATCTCCTCGACGTCCACCTGGATGAAACAACGACGAACGAGCAGTGAGTCTCGGAGAAGGTTGTACGAGGCGCGCGTGCGACACGTGCGCAATCACGATCCGCACGAAATTGTCGCGGTTCTTCGACTGCTGTGCTGGTTCAACTGTCGTCGAGGAATCGAAGCTTTCTCTGCCTCGGGCTTTACGAATCAGACGTTCGCAGTTCTCCCTCGTAACACCGAGAAAATTACGAGGGAACCACTTAGGTAATTAAAGCGAGTCAACACGAAATTGCGATTCGTGTAAGCCATTCGGAAGCGTGACTGTGACCGGCTGCTGGGTTTCTCAAATAAACATATAATCATTATCTCCTGATTGTTCGTATATCAGCTGTTCCGCAATTATTCGATCAGTGTATAATGCAATATTATTTTAAGCACGAAATTGGCATATGAGCTGTCGGAGCAATTGGAGACCAATTTTTACAAAAATTATTCCATGGGATTTTATGTCATAAGAAATAATACAAAAGCAAAATCTATAGGATGAAGAATGTGGCCAATCTTTAGAAATTATCTCATAGTCGTTCGTTATCCAGCTCATCCAGCTTATAAAATGTAAATTTCTTCATTTCGACATATCTCATCACCGGCCCAGACTGCCCCGAACTCACCCACTCCATTTAAAGAGTCAATCAGCAATTAATTTCATAATTATATTAATTTAATAATAATTTAATCGGCACATACATTTAATTTTCTTCAGTGAAAAAGAAAAAAAAAAAAAATAGTCGAAAGTGTATTGCAGCGATTCTTGTTTAATGGCAGAAGAATCGACACAGCTTATCAGAAATATCGTGTGGTTCAAAGTATATATTGCCTCTTCCCTATTATATTACATGAGAAATAAACGTAAAGTACGGTGACCCGACGCATATCGCCAGAGATAATAATCCACGACGTAAAATGACTCAATGAGGCCGATCACAGTTGGTTGGCGAAAAAAATCATTTGATTTTTTTTTTTTACTGCATTCGGATCGTTCACCTCTCTGCGTCATTTCATTCAGATCTCTCTCTCTCCCTCCAGCATGGTGGTGATTCTATCATCAGTATTTCCATTTACGATCACCTTCGCAATGACCAGTTATGCGCTCATCGAGTGACCCGATACGTTTGTCCGGTAAATGCCTGCTGAGTCATTTTACCGCCCCATGTGGCAAAACGTAAAGATTCCCGGAATGACATTGTACAGTCGCGAACAAGCTATATCGCCGGACCTTGATGAACCGCAATGGGAAAAGATATGTATCGAGAAAGTTGACGCCTCTTTATCGCGCACAAATGCGCTTTGCACTCGGGCAGGAAAAAGGTGCAGCGGACACCACATGGCTGGTAGGATAAAATCTAATAATTCCTGTATACGCGCCAACCGAGTCGTTCTCATCCTGACCTTTAGCCAAGGGAACAAGGTCGAAAGCTTTGAAGTCTTTCTCTCTCTCTCTCTCTCTTTTCTCTGTCTCGTAAAGCATCTTCAACATCCGTGAAAGGATTTCAACTCCCACGGGACTCTCGAGAACGCCTTTGCGCATCCGTACACTCGCGTTTGTACGGTATATATATGCGGATGGGCCCTTGCGAGTCCTCGGGCTGTGGACGAAACTCCCACATCGATATTGTGAAGATTTAACCAACATACATAGTCATTGACCATTTTTCAGTAAAACAAGTCACGATTTGTACGTTTCTATTTCTGACCGATACTGCAAAATATTAGTCAACGATCAAATAATGCACAACTTGAATTTAATCAAAATTAACTTATAAAAGGTTCGTCAATATATATATATTTTTAATCTGAACGTCATAAAATCAGATTGAAGAATCCTTGGGTGCTGGTCAATGACTATGCGGCCCATGGGAATGTTCTCTGTGAGCTTTGACTGAACTGCTTGGGTAGCGGATAAGGATGAGTCCATAGAGCAGCGATGAGGACTCGAGTACAACAAAAGCGAGAAAGCGCACACGAACATACGGCTCGTCCCTCTTGCGCTTGGCATGAGGATGAGACCACGAGAGAGGCGCAGGGTCTCGACACACGAACACACACAGAGTGTAACCCACGCGAAACGGACTGGCGACCACATACGTCCGGGAACCCACGTGGCCATGGCAAAACGCGGGAGAGAAAGAGTGAAAAAGAAGCCTGAGGGATCTCCATCGCCTCGTGGCCTCCACCGGCGGTTCGTAATCGTGAGACCGCATTTCGTGTTCCGCTTTGAGAGATTGCAATTTTTTTTTTTTTTTTGTTTTTTTTTCCCAGGAAACGACCCATTCTCTATCCTTCTCGATTCTTCGCTGCTGGTGCTGCCCACGACATGTAGGCTAGCCCGTGTGGATTCTATCTGCGAAAACGTGGCGAGCACGGGATGTTTTGTTAGATGGTAGGCTCAGATATCGTACAGGGTTACCACCACGAGTGTATCATATCTTTTGGCTATTCCGCTTCGTTGATATTAAAATTCTCCAAGTGTCTATTGCACCGTAAAAATGAACATACTGGTACGAGATTGTACAGACATAACCGAACTGATTATTCTTAACTCAAATGATCAATCATTGAATCCGACTGTTACCTTATCATCGAAAACAATCGTTTTTTACACTTGCCTGGTTGTCCGAATTTAACTGTTTATATATGGCACATGGTAACAGAAATTATATTCAGTGAGTACCAAGTATCTCATTTTGGAGCTTTAACATCGGAATTCAGAATTTAGGGGCCAGTCCAGATCGACATGAAAATGGAAGATTCAGTAATCTCTCGCCAACAAAATGTACAATTTATAAAGATAGAAAAAATAGTTCCTTGTTATTCCGTTTGGAAAGTTTTCGATTTCCATAGGCGTCTAGAGTGTGTCTCCAGCCCTGCTGATAAGACCACCTGCGTGGGAAGGGACCATGTGAAGATAAAAATCTCACGCTCCATCCACCACCACCACCACCACCACCGACGGTGTATGACCGGGAGTGGAAGGGGCGCGATGCAAGTCCCTCTCTATTATGCTCACAGACGAGGCATATATGTATATGTGTGTATATATATATATATATATATATAAGCTATAAAACGTGTAGATGTAAGAGGTGCACCGAGGCAGCATATAGCCTACTCCATAGTACTCACCAGAAGTGAGCGCAGCATGCTTACAAGAAGCTTATTTATAAACAGTACCCAAGCCACCACAATGGTTATTGTTTCAGCACGCGGTATGCCAACGTGCACTCCACTCGCTCGCGTATTTTAGCATCCGTCTTATAGTGTTAGTGTTGTACGATCAGCAGGAGCAGCATGAAAACGCGAGCCGCCTATTTATGACACATTATGCGAAAGCGCACCCGCGATAAGCACAGCCACGCCGGGTCTTCTCTCGCTTCGTCCCTTTCTCGCTCTCATCATTCGCTTCATACCACCAGTATGAGGTTATATACCCCATGGTATAATATTGCGTTTCGCGTGTGTGCCCCATTGTGAGATGGCAAAACAATGATAATATAACCTCTCGTATAAACAATTCTGTATACATACTGCGTTCTGAGCCACCACTGCATAAATCATGATTCGCGCTTTCGATCTTCACCTTCCCTCTCGCTTCTACCATTTTCTCTTTTTTTTCTTTCATTATCCTCTCGCGCGATGTTATTATTTTGTTTCTCATACTTTTATCACAATGTCGGGAAGGAAAGCTCGAGCTTCACAAGCTCATCGTTAAATCTGCAAATCGCGCTACCGAATTATTAAGCTCTCTGCAGTTTGCTTTTTCCTCGCGAACGAACAATCCATCATCAATATCGAATGCGGTTCCGGGAGAATTACTCGAGGCATGCCGCTGCGGTCCAGCGGTCGGAATATCAACGAGGTCGAAACGTTTCGACGAAATACGGAGAATCGAGAAGAGATTCCCATCCGGCTGAGAAAACGAGAGAGTCTCTCGGGCTTGTTCGAAACAGCGCGTGGTGATTGTTGCAAACACGCGGGTGTGAGAAACGATCCAAACCGCATGAGTTCCCCGTCGGTGTTGCTCCGCTGAATTTTCCTCCTGCTACGGAGAATGAACGAGGGAGAGAGGTAAAAAGAGAAGACGACTCGATGAGAACTTTGCGAGGGCGAGTAACAGATTGTGGGTCTTGGTGCGCGGTAGCTCCATCGCTCTTTCTCCGTTGCGGGAGAGCAGTAAGGAATAAGGTCCTCGGGGTCTCCACGACGTTTCTCAGAGAGAGAGAGAGAGAGAGAGAGAGAGAGAATATATCTCTGTCCCTCCTTCCCTCTCGATCTCTCTCTGGGTATGCAAATCGAGAGAATCGCCTGGCTAAGATTCGCACAGTAGGACGAGGGGAACGACAGTTGAATATATAGTTACGTAGGAGGATATTGGTTCGAAGGGATCGTGCATCCGAGAGATTCTCTCTCCAGTGTGCTGCTCTGGCCTCGTATATCGTTGTAATTAAGTCGGTCCCTTTTCTCAACGAGAGAGTCCTCTTACCCAGAGCCAAGTGTGTATTTCTACGTGCGCCGCACGATTAAGGGGATCTTACATATGCACACGATACAGTCTGAGAAGATTGAGCACACTGTACATCGGGGGTGTTGATAGTACTGTTGTACAGGCTAATCAACGAATCTTTTATTTATAATTATCCAATGCACGTATCATCTCGTATTGCAAGTCTCAATGGAAAATTACTGCGATTCCTCTATCTCCGACTCATCGCATTGAAAACAAAAAAAAACCGAATACACTTACTGCGTCTCGATCGTAGCCAACGATAGGTATAATCAACTGTGATACATTACATGGAGTGTAATCCAGATAAGAGATTGATCTAGTCGCCAAGTACGTAATGATTCGATCGGTAAATAATTACAGTAACGACAGATAAACTGTATAGAGAACTATGGCGTGTGTATCGTACTTGTGTGGATTATCTAATGCGAATGTAGTTCGAGTGAGTAAGCAAAATCTCTATTATATATATATATATATGGTATAACTATGTGGCTAGTGTGCGTAAGAGGATATCAACCTAGCGTATCAGCGGGTGTCGTGAGAAGGAGAGAGAGAGAGAGAGAGAAAGGAAAATACGAGAAAGAGATAGCTGATCTCAAGAGTGGATGGGACATGGCAATGATCGCGCTGCGAAATCCCTTCTCTCGATCTTCTCGTGGAGAGTCCACTGGACCCGGGAGCTTGGTGAGACGGTGGGAAGCACACGGATCCCCGGTGCGCTCTCAGGCTACTATATACCAGTGAGTACGTATAACTCGCTTCTCAACTCTTTTCTTTATCTTTTTTTATCATCATCTCTTTCTCCCTTATTCTCTTTCTCTCTCTCTATCTTTTTCTCTCGTTCTCTACCTCTCTTTGCCGTTGTGCTTCCACGCTCGCCTTGTGCCTCACGCGAGCGCGGAGCGTGGAGTGCCGTGCGCTCTTTCCACCTCCATTCGCCTCTCTATGGTCAGGCGAACGCTCTCGCGGACGCCACTATACACCGCGAGAAACTCTCCGTTCTTCGTTCCGGTTCTCCCATTGGTGTTTCTTATGGTACGCGAGCGCGTACCACTCGCGCGAGCGACCCAACTGAAGACCCGCGCGCCGCCGCATTCCAGCCACGCGCCTAGTCCCACTATATAGGAAAACACTGGCGTAACTATTATAAAATGACTTATTATGGTTACACCGCGATCTCTCGTGGATCTCGAGGCGGCATTTGCAATCGGGACACTGCGATCGCGAGCTAGTCGTGAACCAGGCAGATATACATACGTATAATTTATAACGATTGATCTATATTACGATTGAGTCAATACTGGCTTTGCCAATAAAAGATGACAGGACGATATCGATCTCTCGTTCATCATGAATGGACGATCGTTTTCTCATTTTTTTTTTTCAATAGTTCTCGTAAAGTTTTTCTTTATTTCGCGTACTTAAGTACCGATCTCGATTGTTCTGTGTAACAGATTTTTAGATTTTGATCGCTTCGTGAATATTTTTAATAATTCAGGCTCCTGTTACTCTGATGAAAGAAGAAAAAAAAGTCCATGAAAATATTATATTTATTTTTACCATGTTGATATTTAAAATAATTGAGTCCAACGGGACTCGATTAAGATTCATTTAATGTTATTCTCTTATCGAGCTCCATTCTATGATCCATCATCGGTAAATATAATTACCGATCTCCACGCCAATGGGAGTATTCTATACGAGCAACAAAAGCATCGCGAGAGAGGCTCAGTTTGCGGAGATTCGCGGTCGGGCGGAGGCAGGGGAAGCTCCGTGATTTCATCTCTCACTCTTTCTCTCGTGGTCCATAGAGGTAGATATATAGAAGAGCGCAAAACCGCATCGGCAAAGAGCGAGGCAAACGCGGGAAAAAGAGTGGATCGCGAGCCGAGCCTCGAGCTCACGGAGAGAGGGGATGAGTGGTAGTGAGTGGCATCGGTATGGGGCGAACGGCAGTGCGAGCAAGAAGCTCCGAGCGCACGAGAGAACGAGGAACAAGGACAGCGATAAGATCACGGCCTGCACGCGCCGTGCCCCGAGCCACTTTGAGGCTCCGCTACACGAGGCTCTGTGTGTAGCAATATTCCATAAATTAGCCAAGATTCATTAATCTTAAAGAATTATATGTTTTTGACATCCGCTTGATTAACATCAGTTGTGATATCTTCAAATTGGATTTTTTGAAAATTCGTGTCCATTGAAAAAAAAAAATCTATTTTTCAAATATTTCAGTATTTCTCAATATCTACAATATCTAAAACGGCTTTTAATATTAATACATTTCTAAACTATTCATCACGGTCTCATCAGCATTTGCATACAGTTCCCAACAAAATGGTTCGAAAAAAAATTGACAGGCATCAGGACAAAGCGGTAAAAGAGTCAAGAGGTTAATTGGAATTATAATTGCTCTGACAAATTATGGAATCCTATTACTCGTATAACGATGAATAAATATCGATGTAAAAAAACCTGCTCAGAATCATTGATGACAACATCGAAATCATGTTTGAATAATATTTTTTATAACGAATATGGAAATTAATTCGACGACGAATCATTTTCGTTAGGATTGTGAGAATTTTAAAACGTGTTGATTTCGACACTCTGCGGAGACTCGTACAAATGAGATTTTAGTGGAAAAATTTCGAGTCGTGTAGCACTTCCCCGTGAAGATGGTAGATATATATGCATATATATATATATATATGTATATACGCAGGTATAAATGTGTATGTGTATATATATATATGTATACAGGCAGGTATGTGTATGTCTATATATACAGTCGCTCGAGGCGCATGGCGATCTGACCCGCCGCGGTCCAGCGCTTCGGGCTCTCGAGCCTCTCGAAGTGTGGGAACCCTGCACCTCCAAGCCTCCCGACGACCTTTGCCGCAACCTGCAACCGTGGCTCTCCTACTGAAAACACACGTACGTGAGCTCATCGGCTTATGTATATCGTAAGAGGCGGTGCGAGCTGAGATATAGTTGGTTTGGTTGTGTTGGTACACTTATCGGTACCCCACAGTACACTATTTGTACTGTGGGGGCCCGACTAGAGAGTCCCCTTAGGCACTTTCATATACGTCTTCACACGGATATGTGTCTTCCATACGTGCATGTAAGAATTTCGATGTACACTCCACGTGAAAATTATGATTGGCACGATCATTTGTCTTTTTATTAAATTGGCCAAGTAACACGCCAGTGCAATTTGTTCTTCTATATGAGCAATTTCACATGAAAAACGGCCCGTTCTTATTCGCAGTCAATTTAATTTCTCTAGAAATAAATATATAAATAAATAAATAAAAGGGAAATTTAATCAAGTGAGACTATAAGGCTTGAATTTTAAATCTCAAGTTTAAAATTATTTTTAAATTGAACAAATGTACGTTGTAAAACTTAAACATGTCTTTTTCATAAAATATGTAATTATTTTCCATAATGAGGCTTACGAATCACGAATATATTTCGAAATCATAGCAGATTGAGAATATATGTATCCCCTTGTGCGTAATTACACCTGAACGGATCGAGAATCTTCGTGCTCGGGTTATGTGAATTTTATAATGGTACAGATTGGAGGTAACGAGTTCAAGGTTGAAACTCGAGCTATCTAGAGACTGATGTAAAATTTTCAATACGAAGAGGCTTTACATATATCGTGCGTCGATGCACTTACAACTATCCGGGTGGAGGGAGCCGCCTATATTCCCGAGAACACCAACATTTTCAACACGTGATCGTCTATCTTTCACGTCTTCTCCCTTATACGCTGCAACAACCCTGGGCAAACTCTTTTGCGAATGAGCGAAGGCAAAGTTCAAGGCGGCTCGGTTCGACAGCGTAATCTCGTATATACGAGAAAAAGCTATCGTACTTATATACATCCTTTTCTTGTAACCTCGCTTGTCGGCTGTCGATTCACGTGTCAGCGAGAGATACTTCTCCTGGTCCTCTCGTGAATGCATTTTTTTTATTATTATTATTTTTCATTGATATATACTGCGTTTGTGACTTTTGATTTTCTCAATAGACAAAGGAGTACTTATGCGGTGATTCAATGCATCATCGAGATATTAAATAACCATGAAAAATTGGCAATGCAGCTAATTGCATTACAGTACATTATTAACGAGTTCAATAGCACCGCTAAGAAATTTATAAGATAGATGAGAGACGATGATGGTTTATGTGGCACTATATTTTGTTTCCTTCAAAATTAGTTGGATTTTAAAGGCCATTTTCTGGAAATGCACAAACAACATTCATCGTCAAGAAATTTCTAAAATGGATTTTTTATTGTTGACTTTTTATTGAAGACAAATATCTGCATTGCATGGTCACATAGAATATACATACATAGGGGATGAAGCTTTTTTTATGTTACAGAAGCCAAAACTTTCGCGAAAGGCACTTTAACAGCGCGAAGAACCATCCAGTGGTGTATTTAATGATAACTTCATCTCTCTTAGTTCCAATAAATAATTTATCACAATGCAGTTAAAGTCGTTGGCTAATTTTATTCCAAAACTTACTAATGTTGAAAATTAGGTCCAAACTTATCGAAACAGCTGATGGCACTTATCTGTAATTTTACGGAATTATCAGAAGATTTATAAAATTGTGTCAACATAATGAAAATTAAAAAAATTATTTTTTCATCTCCTCCATCTCTCTGTGTGAAACGAGGAAGATACTTTTTTGAAAGATTTCACATGAGTTAAGAAAAAGTGTTTCAAGAAAATCGGAGAGGGTTGCACGCTCGAGCGAGTTACCTACATTATTATCTCGAATTATTCGGTTCGTTCGGTGGAAGATGGCCATGGTGGCTGGTCGTCCTACCACGAAGAACACCGATGACCATACTTGGTCATCCGTTTCTCCGAAACTTCTTCTCTTTCGTGACCTCCGCTCTTTCACGAGGGGGAGAGAAAGAGAGACCGAGGCGGCAGTACTGATGCTGCAGTTCCGTGTATATACATATATATATGCTCTCGTGTGCGGCTCGGAGTACGAAGGGTCGGTTATCGTCGATCCTCATGGCTGCCGATGCCGTTTCTCTGATCCGGTTCTTCGTTGGACCGGATCTCGCGTGTAACCATCACGACGCTGCATATGAAACATGGAAATTACAATCGTTTATTATAGTTAAACAGCCGCGATATCCAATGTATCATAACGAAGTAACTTTGAAATATTTACAGCCAGAATTCCACCCCAGAGTTAAAAAAATCAAAATACAATTTGCCCTCAATGCCTGTCTCGCTAAAATATCCTTTTATACATTTTTCTATAGGATATCAGGCATTGATTATCCTAAGAAACCTAAGATTATCCTAAGGCTTCCACATCCAGCAAGTTACAAGATCAAAAATAGCAGATGATCGTTCTATCTCTCGTAGCATATTGGCAAGTATTTTTTCAATTACATTAATACGATGTTGAATGTGCCTATCTTGACGATTCTATCTATAATGATATAGAAAAGATTCAACCCAAACGCATTCCATCTCACGTATTTCTGTCGAGTTCAATTCGGCCCATAATTAATTGATGATTCGAAGATATCCTTACAGCTCGTACAGCTTTCTTCCGAATTTTCGTTTACATTGATAAATAATTACTAACGATCCCGCGATCAAAGCTCTGCAATGTCAAACGGCGTGGCTCAATTAGCGTAGAATTAATCGAGCACCTGTGCCTTTCGAATAATCTCTCCGGGCCGAAGAAAAGCGACAAGAAACTTCAGTAATGTTTACTGATCGTTCAATGGGCAGCAGCTGCTCTGTGAAATGCCTTGAGGCGTCACAACGACGTTACTGCCGTTCCCTATGATACACACCAAGGCGTACATGATTTTTTAATAAGCCACAGTCGACCGGGTCTATAACCATAATCTCCGGTGATCATCATCCCGAGACGATAACATTCCTGAATCCTGTCGTCTCTCGCGATCATCATTTTTCCGGGCCGAGTACGTGGCTGTTCGTGGTCGATCTACCGGGAAGTAATCAAGAGGAATCCGAAAGTGCCGATGGGACGCGTCTTGGAGGAGTCTGAGCTGCATGGCATTTACGAAGAATGATCATTGTTGCATTTTTGCCTCTCTTTATACTCGTCTTCTGCTACGCTGATATTTCCTCGCTGCGAGAAAAACGCCACTCTCAGCTTCAAATGCTCTTGAACATTGTCATTTTCGCAGCTTTTGCCGCGGCAAAGATCTTCAAAGCTGAGATCCGCGAGTTTCATTGCCGATGTTGCGTGCTCTTTCGCGATCTGACAAGGTAAGACGGGAGAGAGCATTTTGTAAAAAAAAATTTATCGCTCACAATAATGAAAACATTTCCGTGGCATTCGAATCATTGTCCGAATTTCTCGGTTCATTTTACTCTGTCGACGGGCAGTAAGATATGCCCTCTAGCACCGATCGGGAAGAAGGCCCCAATGTACTCGCGGTGGAATCATCTGACTCGGTGATTCCGCCATGAGGCATAAATACACGCTATATATATATATATATATATATATATATATATATATATATATATATATATGTCGATGGACTAACGTCACAAAGGCGTATAAAGACAGTTTATGCAGACTCGACGCGCCTCTTTGGCTTTGGGTAATTGATATACATAAATGTATATCTATAGAGAGTGTAGCCGAGTGATCGTTGGCCTCGGTACGAAAAGCCAGCAAATAAACGCTTAACTGCCTTCTTGCTCGCGTAAACGCCTTTAATTGGCGACTACTCGGACTTACGCGCTCAGCTCTGACAAACGCGAGCCAACCATCCACACAGGCTCACTTATTTTTGAGCGAAGAGTGCGGGAGAGCCACGACGACGACGTTGACAACGACGACGACGACGACGACGACGACGTTGGCAACGACGACGACGACGACGTCGACAATCATGGGGAAACGCGCCAGATAGCCTCGAGTGTCTGCTGTCCATCGGTCTGGACCTGGTTCTCTTTCTTTACTGTTATTTTTTTTTTTGCTTTCATACGAGCTATCTTTTTCCCCAGACTCCGTGCACACGTGCATCACAGCGTGGTCAGCAACTTTTTTTCTTCTTCTCAATCCTCTTTCGCGTTTACGCCACTACCTTGTCAGTCTTCAAAAGCTGGACGTGGAATTTTTCCAAGTCCGGGCAACTAGCCACGTAGACAGCCAGATGAGAGCAAACTGCTCGCATTGCACTAGAGATCTCGCATGGGTGCTGAGAGCCTGGAGGGCATTAGGAAATCGTAATTTCTCTACTTACGCGCTGACGAATCGTGTGAGCAATAGCTGACAGAGGCTCGCCAGCTTTTTTGTCTTAGCGGTTTCTGTGAGTCGGGGCGTGTCTCTCTCACGATCTCACCGATCATTATTATTACCCTCAGAGAGATCTTTGTCAACTCTCTTGTACCATCTGCCATGAAATATTCTAACCTCGTGTAAAAATCTCTAGGTGACGAAATTGGCTGAATGTTTGCGCAATCGCACTCTGTCATTAACAATTTACACACGTCATGTAGTGTCAACGGTCTGGAATTTACTATTTTAAATTACGGTTATGCGTAGAAAAATATTTTATTCCATTAGCTGGACGCGCACCAAATTCTCTTGACCAATTCCAATCGATACAGCCGCGGGCAAAATTCATTCGTTTTTTGGACTTCAGTAAAAGTCTGTTTAGCTTTACCGGTTCTTCAAGATCATTTTTATCGAGCAGAATTATGAGGACAAGTGTTGACGGAGAATCGTGCTGGCTGTCCGATCACTGATCGCTCATATATTCCACTATTTCCAAAAGTAAATAAACATTCATTAACAAAAAGCTTTTCGGAAACTGCAAGTTCTCAGTTTGAAATTAGCCCTTTAGACAAACAATCTTTTTTCTTTTTTTTTTCAAGATCAATTGCTTCGAATTTCTCCCTCGTCTCAAACGTTCAACCACTGGCAAACCTTATATATTTCTCTATTTGCCTTTAGTTCTCCAATTAATTTGGTAACGTGGTACAAACGCGTGCTGTTCTCATCTCTCCCTGTGAGTGAGCCCCTCTCTCTCTCTCTCTCTCTCTCTCTCTCTCACCCATCCCCCCAATCACGAAAACAAAGTAATCGCGGTCACGTATCTTCGAGAGGCTGTGTGTGCTGCTGAACCGCGAATGCGTTCACCGTCGTTTAATTAGCGAGTATTGTGCATCGTATGAGACTTGGTCCCCCTTGTGATCGTCTTCTTGGTCGTCGTTGTCCCATGTCCATAGAATAAGAAGCGTTTCAAGAGAGAAACGTCTTGCGAGAAATCGAGAGCCTCTCTCTCTCTCTCTCTCTCTCTTTCTTGCAAGAAGTTGGCTCGATGATATCTCGTAACAAGATCTTATTCAGTGTTCGGCGGCAAACGGCAGGCGTACGCGGAGGGTTAATGATGCTATCGCCCTTACAGTGCCAAAGCGATCGCATTACCGATACTATATTGTACACCCATGCTCTCTGCACGTATTCTCTCATTCCGCACTTTTTCCTGATGCTCCTGGCCGCTTACTCTTACATCCCATATGTATTTTGGTTTTATATCCTACCTCGTAGGATCGTAACTGAGTCAATATATTTATTTTCATTTTCCCGAGGTTACACATCGGACAAGTAAAAAAAAACATATATAAGATTATGAAAATTTTGCAAAATACGTTACGATTTTATTGCGAAAATGGGAGAGACCTCTGGGGAAGAGACTAACGAGCTTTAGGGGGCGTTACACGTGATTACACGTTGTGTGCTCTTCATCATAATGATAGGATGCGTAATAAGCATCCTCGGCTGGACATCGCATTGACATAATGACTGGCCCCCGATGACTTATCATACGTGGGACCTCTTGGAAGATATTATTCCATGTGCCAGTGGATGCATCAAAGTGAAGGTCGCACTGAGAAACGTATTACTTGTACTTTTCCCCGCGGTATAGTCGCATACGTGACGACACCTGTGGGAACTCGGATCTTCTCACGTCCACCGCGTGTTACACACATGCTCTTACAATCCTACTCGCACATAGCATGAAGTGCAGCTATAATATAACCTCAACACTTGTCTATGTTCACTATATCCTCGCCCTTTATCCTTCTTCTTCCTTTTCTACATCAGCATCTCTTCTATGTATACATTAGCGCTATATCTCGTCTTATCTCATATACCTTCGTTCTTTTTCTCCATTTTACGAAGGCTCACACATGTTTTATCCGCCCTCGTCGTCATATATATATATATTCTAGCATAACCATTTGGCATCTTTGCTTTATATCATCTCTGTTCAAGTTCTGCATGAAAATTATATATGTATATATCTAGTTTTATCAACAATATGATACATGAGCTCGCGTAACATTATACAAATGGAGGACCATTGGAAATTAATTTTTATTCAATTACTTAATAATCGTTTATATATGTATGATTGTTCATCAATGTCCCGCAATAGAATAATTATTCCTATTGATTTTTGATGGCTCAGAAAATTCCACATGAGTTAACAATGTATGAAACGAATACCCTTGGAAATATTAAAAATTGAGGAGATTTGTGAGGCAAAAACGAAGAGTTAAATAAAATGGGAGGATCGTGTAGAGAAGATTGCAAGTCATGTACATATATATATATAATCGGGCGTGCATTCTCACCACCCTCTCTAATTACTATATTAATTGCTTCCCCTCTCGCGACCGCAATTTTCTTATTGATTAAACGCCCAGATGGGACGCAGCATGTTCTCGACTGTCCAGTTGGACAGAGGGGGAACGTATAATCGTTATATACACACCGTGTACGTAATATACTCGCCATCCTATCATATTTTTCTCTCTCTCTCTCTCTCTCTCTCTCTCTCTCTCTCTTTCTCTCTCTCACACACACACACACACAGACTCTCACCCTCTCACTCTCACTCTTTCTCACTGTAGAACAGGCAGTTTCGTTGCTTTTACCGTGTATGTGCGCTGGAAGAAGGTTGTGCTGATTCGATTTATCGGGAGTACGACCTCCTCTTTCAGGTACCGCCGCGCATTATATCGCACACTGGCGCATAGATCGCTTTGCACGAGGGAAGAGACTCTCGTAAACATTAGCGAACACGTTTTATTAATTAAGCGGGTAGGAATTATCGTGCGTGGCTACGCTATATATACAAGGAATCACATTATCGTAATTCAAAGAGAAATTTCACCAAAGCGTGAAGTAAAAATTCAAATAAAAATACGAAATGGGAAGAGTAAATGAATCCCAAATCCCAATGAATCCCAAATAATACCAAAATGATTTTTCGACGAATGTAAAGAAAAAAAAATATACTCGAGCTCACAAACCACTTTGACGATAATTTTGGTGAATAATGACCAGGAGTAACTTTTGACTGTTGAGATTGCGCAATAATCCAGCTTGTTCTGATTAAATTTTGAAAAGGAGAAACGAGAATGATGCATGCTCGAGATGAGACGAGAGTTTCGCTTTTGGGTGAGCTTGAATATTGCGCATTTCTCGTCGCATTTCGCGATCATCGTCGTCGTCGTCGTAGTCGTTTCGCGCCGAAAGTTCGCGGTCTCACGTCGAGAGTGCCGGGCACTAAAACTCCCGGGGCGTGGGTAATAATTTACGATGCCGCGGTAACTATCAGTAAGTACCGGCGCGCGGCCCAAAACTAATGTTCATCCTCGCTTTCCGTTCGACTGAGTCAGAGAGAGGAGAGTGAGAGAAATTCAAGAGAGATGGAGGATCCTCGAAATCGAGCTGAGACAGAATCTTGCAGAATCTTCTTGGTTTGTGCATGCGCTGAGTGAGAGAGAAAACCTTTGGCTTTACTACGCATAAATCTGTGGCCACACGGGCAAAAGGACTTTACTGCCCTTCCTCGAAAACCCACATACCCGCGCATTTTCATAGTGCTCTCTGGAGCGAAAATCTCTCTCTCTCTCTCTCTCTCTCTCTCTCTCTCTCTCTCTCTTTCGCTCTCCCTCTCCCTCTCTCGCTCTCTCTTTCTCGCTTTCTTCTTGGGTCCATAGCGCTGAGTTAGATTTACAAAGGCGTGTACCGATTTTTTTTTCTCGCACCCAACCGGTAATACGAAAAACTTCTCTCTGCGGTCGTCGTAATGTAGGTCTCTGTGTCTCTTGGTCCTTTCTGCGGTCGAGAGACGTTTGTGCCTTGTGTCTTATACGTTCGCATTCGCGGATACTTTGAAGAAAAAAAAAAAAAAAAAGAAGACGAGAATGATTTGCGTCTGGCACAAGAGCATAGCTATAAAGGCACAATTCGTAGTATATATAGATGCTTATATATATATAAATTTTAGTCTCTCTCCTTCTCACGAAAAGTACCGACTGACGATTATATTATATATCGTACATATATATATATATATATATGTACGATATATAATACGTCAGTCGGTACTTTTCGTGAGAACGAGAGAGACTAAAATTTATATCTACGAGATTACATCACGCAGCCACATACGAAAAAAGTAAGCATAGAGTGTAGGCAAAATTCCTCATGGAATTTTGCCACATCACTTTATGACCATTTTCGTACAAGTATTTTTTTCATTTTTTTCCCAAAATATAAATGAATACAAATTTTTATTTTTTTGACTCCCTAAATCGATGTATTTTTATCCAGCGATTATATTTTTTTTTAACTAAACGCAATTCTATCGAAAACAAAAGCCAAAAACGTGATCTCTGGTAAAAATTTCGATATTTAAATCAGGGCTTGGTAAGACTCGGTTACCAAGCCCAAGACACCACAATAACTCGAAATTTGACAAATATCATTTTATTTTTCATAAATAGATCGATTTATATGCAAGCTCTTCGAAAAAAAGTAGAGAAAAATATGAAACGTTCACCATTTGGTAAGATTGAAAAAGAATGCTCGCACCTGCCATGTCAATCGTTTCTTGTTCAATCCATTAATTTCTACGACGATTATTTACGATCTCACATTATCCACTATCACACTCGATAAGTCAATCGATTGCTCGGAGCGAATAATATCTCACTCAATTTCTCGAGGTCTCTGTCGTAGAGAGCGAGAAAAAAAAAACGAAACTCTTGACTGCTGGCAACAAACATTTATATCGTCGAGCGAGGACCATTCGCAATCAGTCGAGAGACGTGTGGCGACATTTCTCGATCTTCACGAGACAGCAGCAGCAGCAGCAGCATCATATCGTTCTTGCATCTCGTGTTGGTTTGCGATCGCGAGCGTCAGAGTAGAGTAAGTTTCACGGAGTGAGAGGCCCCCATGGGGACCGTGAAGTGGCGAGAGATGTATCCTACACACGCTCTTTCTCTCTCTCTCTCTCTCTCTCTCTCTCTCTCTCTCTCTTACTATCTTACTCTCTCTCTTGCTCTCGCTCACTTTCTCTCTCTCTGTCTGTGCTGATGCACTTGGCGAATTGCCGCGCGCAGCCACTCGTCTTTATGGTCTCTCGTAAATAAGAGGACATAAAACCAATACGTCCGTTTCTTTTTATTATTCGAGCCAGTAGAAAGGGGGTAAAAGATAGAGAAAGAAGAAAGACCAAGAAAAATAAAAAAGCGCGTAAGGCAGAAAGAGCAACGGGCAGTTGAAAAAGCCACATACAGCAGCAGCAACGAATTTCGTTTGCTCATTTTTCTCCTTGCTCTAAAAGATGCTGTTCTCCTGCAGTTGCGCTATATATATATATCTGCATGGTAAAATGCATTTGCCGATGAAGGGAAGAGAAAGAGAAGAGCGATGAGCTTCTGCGCTCTTTCTCTTCGAGTATGGGCGAGCGCGCGAGAACGATCCACGATAAGCTTCTCCTTAATTTATCGCTCTTTTCCACGGGTCGTTGAGAACGCGCGACCGCCCCCGGTGCAATCCTTCTCTCATCCTCCTCCCTCGCCACTTTGCACGCGTACTCATTATGTTCATTCTCTCCGAGATTCTTACGAATGAGAGAAACAGAGAGATAGGAGTAGATCGCGGGCCACCCGCGGTTAACGTGACGAAAAAAATCCCAGATCAATGTAGAATCTCTCGCATCCGGCGAAGGAATAACCAATGAGACTGTATTGTTATAATTACAAGTATGGTGCATATATATTTCATATATATATGTAAAACCATCAAGAGACTGCGATAATACTTGCATAGCTATATAACAGAACTAAAAAAAGCGTCATAACGACATATAATAATCGTAATAATAATAATAATGATAATACAATAACTCGCTCTCCCACTCTCTCTCTCTTTGTCTCTCTGTCTCTCTATCGTGGTATCGCATATGGCACCCCGGGGACTTTGCAATTTATCGGTAATTTTCCGTGTCACTATATGCAGGCTACAATCACGCCGATTGTTCAGCTCGTTCTGTTAATTTTATTTGAATATATATACGTAATAACGTATCTCAAATCGACTTGAAGCATCCTCGATATTTCGATCGACTGATCAATATAATACGCTTGTGTATAATTATACTTGGTGGATTTTATCATATTTTTTACGAGTCCAACGAGAGACGGTTACAAAAGTCCCGAAAGGAAGAGTAAAAAATAAGAGAACGAAAGAGAGAGGGAGAGAGAGAATGCAAGAGGGTCGCTTTTGTTTTTGCGCCACACGTTTGATCTGATAACACCGGGAGAATATACTTATCGCTGCGTGGTATCAAGAGAGAAAGAAATAACGAAAGAAAGCCCCACAGGGCAAGGGATGTGTGCATATATATATATATATGTTAAGGTACATACTGTATAAGCTGGAGAGCGCAACGAGAAAAGTCCTCTCGCTGGTCTGTCTGTGGTGTGTGCGCACAGTGCATAGCGCGCCGGTGTCTCGAAGATAAGATATCTCTTACCGAGCACAGAGTCAGAGACCGATGCCTCTGTCCACCATGGCCCCCTCTCGTCCGAAAGGTGCAATAAATCGCTCCCGATCGCTTTTTGCCGATCGAACGTTCCTCTGCATCGCGTCGCACGTTTTGTCTGCCTGCATATATATGTATATACATATATAGGTATGTATGTATGTTCACGTGGACGTTGCAATGCGTAGTGTATATAGCAAAAATGCTCGTGCATACCGCCTGGTCCATGGATCTCTCTGTGCGAGCATTGACCACGCAGCCTCTCGTATAGAGTTCTCTCTCTCTCTCTCTCTCTCTCTCTCTCTCTCTCTCTCTCTCTCTCTCTCTCTCTCTCTCTCTCTCTCTATGTCTCTTTCTCCTTCGGTCGATTGGAACGAGTAAGGATTCGGACACCGTTCGGAAGATCGTAATACCGATTGTTCTTTATTATCCTTTTGTTCGAAACTGCATTGGGACGGGTTACAAGCAAGCGGCTGGTGCATAAAATGATTCGTATCGAGAGTGTAATAATAATGAGATCAAGAGAGGGCGCTCGATCGGACGAATCGATTTTGATTCCATCACTGTAAAGTCAGGTGGGTAGACTAACATATACTACAAATGTATCTACGTAAATTCCTTGCAGAATCCTTGAAATGCATTTTTTTTTTAACTTCTTTTTTAATCATTTTTATTTTTCTCATACGCCTCATCTTCTTTACTCAAAATTTGGTAAGTATGAAGATAAGAAGGAATGATCGAATTAAGAATACACCAATCAGATAAGAATACTTGGATGAAAAAATGCCATGAAAGGAAAATATTATGGAGAAAGATATGAATATTGAAAAAGTTAAAAAATTAGTTTGAAATATCGCGAAGATGAAGAATATTCGAGGAACGATGAAAATTGCTGGAATAAGAAGATATGGAGTAAGTTAAAAAATTCATAGCAAATAATTACAATTCCTCAGAGAATATATACATTTCCAGAATATGCTAATAGCCTAATCCCATTAAGTTTGCGATGCATTACTAAAAATGAAAATAAAGTGCGATCGTAATTATGAGAAATGAGATAAAAAAAACGAGGCGTTAAAAAAAAAAAAATTAAAGACATTCGTCCTCGAGTTTCGCACGATCTCACGATGCAACTTTTGCTATATAGATATAGTGTGTATATAATAGAGAATATTATAACATGATGCTGCTTCGCGTTTCATGAGGCGCGACTCTCGGCACGTGACCCCTTCCGACCTTAAAATGACGATGGAAGCTTCCTTTTCTCCTCTCTTTCGCTCGCGTAAGAAAATCGCATATATACATACGAGCATAAATATATATACATAAAAAGACGACGACTCGTAGAACATAGTACGCCACGAAGATTAATATTATCACTCGGGGGAGAGCGAGAGTGCGTGCATGCGAGTGTGTGTGTGTGTGAGCATGTTAACCGAGAGATTGCGTGCATCTTTGCTTCGTTTCTATATGGTTTTCTAGGCACTAGTGTGTCACTTCTTTCGCGTCTTTTTCTCACTCTGCTAAACGACCATTTGTATAATGCTACTAATTGTGAAAAGAGAAAATTAATGTTCAATCGAACAATAAAAATTTGCTTATATTGAAGATTGGAACTGACTCTATCCAAGAATTTATTTGAGATGAAAAATGCGATCTAAAAAAAATTTATTAATAAAAAAACAATTCAACCAACACAAAATTACGAAAATTAATCAATTTTTTTTTCGATCAATCACATTCGCTCCAATATCATTAAATTTATCATCTTAATTGAATTTGTTAATATATCGAGAATTCAATTCTCAAATTATTTTCATTGTACAAAATTACAGAGAAATGTAAAGTTCATCTATACGAGAATATATATTTATAAAATAATGAAATCGTGAAATTTATCATCAAGTCGCTCAATATCTTTCCTCTTGAGATATGTAAATAGCCCTTGGATACAAATCTTTTAACTGAGCTTTTTACATCCCGTCTATATACATTATTTTTTGTATTCGATATCATTGAAACTTGTATCGCGAAACGAGCGGTGTGTGGAGAATCGACGCGCTTCTGGGTTGTTAATACTTTGACGAAGTACCCTAGGGCTCTCGACGACCCCGAGATATCCAATATTATACCTTTGACTATACGCATGTATATACGCTGCGTCATGTGCAGCATCATGTAACCCGAGAGTTCTTCTCTCGGTTCTGCACAGTGTGCAAAGAAAAATTATATTCCTGCAGCCAACTCACGGTCTCTTGGCGTACACATATATATGTATATACATATACATTTTTGTGTAATATATATATATATATATATATATATATACGTATAATTTATACATGTATATAGGTATGTATGTTTCTCCTCATCTCTTTTGCTGCTGGTGCGCGCGTGCGCTCTTCTCGTCGTGTACGGGGCACGCTCTTACCGCTTCTGAATTTCATTAACATAAACGCGTATATGCTCGAATATGCATATCGTGTGCTACCGGTAACCCCCGTGTGTTCCATGCTGATGTTCTTTTGGTCTCGGTCATGTATATACACCCTGTGGATAAATATATACATATATACATTTCGTCTGCTGCGTATATTATGAGAAGACGAAGGTATGTCCGGTCAACATCCCAGGGAGACACTAGGAGAGATCAGCATAATAAAGCTGATATATATATATATATATATATATATATATGTGTGCGTGGTAAAACAATGAGCGAGAATAAATCTCGTCTTTTGGACAATTTATACGAGACATTTCAGTTCAAATCAACAGTCGTTTCCCCATTAGCATGTTCTGGAAGCAAACAGAAAAATAGTCCGTACTAATTTTCACGTTTTAAAAAATCGACAAAAGTTTGAAAACTTTTACGGTAAATGCTTTATTTATTATTATTCTGATTTTAATTCCTCATTTGGAATGAAAATCATTTCTAGGATGCAAGGTAATGAAATCTTTGAAAAAAAATCAAGTTTTTAACAGGGTTTGTGGTAGAAACTGATCCATGGGGAGTTTTTAAGATTTTGTCTCCTACACATAATTTTTATAAAAATTTTCTGAATAATTAATAAGGTCGAAAAGTTTTTGCAACATAGTTGAAAATTTGGTCGAGTTACCTCGGTCAATATAGCTTGAAATCACCCATATACGTTTACTTGTCCAAGATAAGATACTGGAGTAAAAGAGAGCGAGCTTGATAAGCCACAAAGAAATTTTTCACATTATTTCTCGAGAGGCATTTGTTTCCAGTAACGTGAGTTAATTGAAATTATAATGGATCACACGCTATGTCTTTATGTCTGCGAGAACATATAGATATGACCCTCGACGAAATAAGAAACTGAGCAAGGGCGACAAGTCACGCGTCTTGTCGAACAAAAAAAGGCTTACGTGTCACCTCTTTCGTGGTGTAACAAAAAGCCAAAGAGCATTCATCTCTCGTTCCACATCAGGCACACAATACGCCCGGTGAAAAAAAAAAAAAAATACTCCCTTGCGAAATTCTGATCATATGCTCGGACGAGTGCAATTTTTTTTTTTTCTTACTCGTTTCACTCCCCGCTGTACATAATTTTAGCAAAGTCACCGCGAGGATGATACCGATGCGCGAGCATTCTCAGGCTCCTCGCAGACATCGTCAGCTCTCTCTCCCTCTCTCTCTGTATCTTCTCTGTCTTCTCTTTAGCTTCTCGCTGTTTTTTTTTCTCTCGTCATCTGCTGATGATAGTGGAAGAGACAGGAAAAGAAGCCGCGACAGTGGCCAACATTAAAGTTCTCGGGAGAAGATGCCGTGTTAACCGGCAGAAAGGCCACGAAGAGAATGATCCAGCTACGTTCTGGACCACGGTGTGTTCGCACACGTCTCATACAGATTCTCTCATCGTGCGGGAGAAAAGTAAATTACCGGCCTTGGGCGATCTCGCATCTGTACACGGATCGTTCCTCCTCATCGTCTTTTTTATTTATTTTTTCTCTTATGCCTCGCCCCATTCTTTTTTCTTTTCTCAATACTACCGTGTATGACACCGCATGTGCGAGAAACAGAGAGCGAGAGAGAGAGAGAGAGCGAGAGAGAGCGAGAGAGAGAGATAGAGAGAGAGAGAGAGAGAGAGAGAGAGAGAGAGAGAGAGAGAGAGAAAGAGAAAGAGAGAGAAAGAGAGAGAGAGAGAGAGAGAGAGAAAGAGAGCGACCATGGTACGCAAATTAAGTGGACCTGGATTACCACGTCGTTAAGAAACACACGCGGCAACGCTAAATCCATTTGTCAATGCTGTACACCACGGGACATTGATACACTGTGGGTAAAACGAGGTTGTAATACCCTACATATATACTGTGTACACGTAATTTACCTATACGTATCATGAGAAGCGAGAAAATACAGAGGGAGGCTGAGTGTGCCAAGAGGGAATGCTAAGTGAACGGATTCTCCAGTCATAGGGATGTGTGGGGCAAGGAGGAGGATAAGGAGGGAAGGGGGTACCACTAATAATGTGTATAGTCGTGCCTATACCAGCGTTCCTTTACAAATATATTTCTCAATGAAGTCAATGACACGAAAGTAGACTTTAAGCTATTGGCATTTTAGCTCATTGATATATATATATATATATATATATATACGATATAGAGAGGGACACTAGAACTCTTCTGTGAGTTTTCCTGGAGTACGAAGTAGATCTCAACACAAAGATTATATACCTCGTCTCTATCTATATGAATATACAAAAAATATATGTTGTGGTTTTTTACAAACTTAGACGCAGCTTTTTTTTTATTTTTTTTTTTTTAACGTAAAACGACATTGATACGTTCACGTGACGATTATAAATCGTTAAATAAGAGAGAAACTACGGAGACATTGAGCACATGAAAAAAAAAAAAAAAACGTGACGTTGTCTCTTGCGAGCATTCAAGACAGGCAGCATCGCAACTATCGAGACTGGTGGAGGTCGCTCATAAAGAGGGGAACGAGCTCGTGTGCTCGAGGAGTAGAGTGAAAGATCCTGGTTGAGCATTTAGCAGCACGTATTCATCTCGTGTGTCACTATTATACCTATATATATATTTATCATAGCGTCTATGTATATGTTTGTATATATATATATATTGTATTGTATATATTGTATATATATATATATTGTATTGTATATATTGTATATATATATATAGTTGTTCTTAGGAGAGCGCAAAAGAGCGATAGCGCACGCACCAACTCCCGTGTGCGCTTCGTGTACCGCCATGCCCGTCTCTCCTCGCTAGCCACGACCAAGCGTATACGTTACCGATAAATAATATATATTGTGTTTTATGGCAAAATGGTACGAGTAAAACGTGCGTTCACTCTCTGGTGTTCTCCGTGGTGTCGTCGTCGTCGTCGTCGTCGTCGTCGTCGTCGTCGTCGTCGTCGTCGTCGTCGTCGTCGTCGTCGTCGTCGTCATAGAGCACAAGGTTTTCGTTTCCGCGGACGTGCCGTGTCGCGATCACGCGGTTTGTAAGACGACGAGTGAGCACCACATACATCGCAAAGTATACTTCAACTTCCTTTCGAGGAAGCGAAAAATTCATGGTCCGATGTATTATGTATATATATATATATATATACATCCTCGTTACACGATTCCCCATGTTTGCGAGAATGGAAAAATCTTGGAAACTTACGGGATGGCGCTATCCGCGGCCATAACGCCATGAACTCACGCGCGCCCGCGCCTCCATAAAATGCCATCGGACAGAACCTGGAGTATACTCACGCGCGTCCGGATTTTTTCATCGTTACAAAACTGGAATAATGAATAACGTCGATGTATATATATATATCTGTGTTGGTATTTATTGGAATAAAGTAAAAAACCAATCTCGTCGCAGCTAGGAGAAGCGCCATGATGAACGAAAGAGATATACAGGGATAATTGTTTCCATGAAGTATGTAGAGACATCAAGTCTCTTTTTCAGACTGTTTCGAAAAATTTTTAATCATCATTTATTTTTCAGCGAGTTCATATTATATGCATTTTTTCAATTATGTCAGAGCTAGTCATTGACATTCGTGAATGATTTTGGGGATAATGAGGATTCAAAATGTATAAGTCGTCGAATATTTCCAACCATGTTCAACGAAAACGCGCAGTGCCCCAGAGTTTTAAAAAATCCTAGTCGTTAGATTTATTGCGAACAATTTATTCAAATGCAATTATGTCAAGAAAATAATGTTGAAATAGGTTCGAAGTCGTTGAAAATTTGTAGTGATATAATAAGGAACAGAAAGCAATTTTTATTCATTTGCTTTATACTGGCTTGGAACCTTAAAATTTCACTATAGCCTGCCCTTAAAATTAGAAGCAATCAGGCTGCTTAAACTGAATCCATAAATTACAAATGGAATAAAAATCGAACTTTGCATCGTATAGGCCTTTATCTCTGCATGTTTAACACGATGCGAGCTCACGGTGAAAATCATCATTAGCGTTATTATACGAGGAAGTAATAGGGGTTGTTCGGTTTATTTTTAAACCACGTCGCTCATTACAAAAAACAAGAAATAAAATTGGAGCAACCTGTTTGACTATATCTGAATACTCGTTGCTTAGTATATATATATATATATATATAGCTTCTGATTTTCAGAACTCGAATACGTAGATAAAATGAGTGTACATATTATTTCTCGGCTCTAGGAAATTTTTGACCCAGCAACGTGTTCGATCTGTTGCTTTTACTCCGAGATCTCCGTAAACCCCCTGGATATTGTGAACGCATGTAACAAAGTGTGTAAACTCAAGTCTCATGAGGGGCCCCACAATAATGAGACCGGTAAACTAATCGAAAGAGAAAGAAAAAAAAATCAACGAGCACGCGCGAACGGTCATATGGATGGTTTTATATGCTCAAGCACGAGCGACCGCCATGCATGTGCAAACACATGGAAACGTGATAGTGAACTTTACGGGTTTTATGTAACGAGAAAAGAGCGAGAGATAGGGATAAAGTGTGAGAAACAGCTCATCGGTTGGCTCGCGATCAAGAAACACACACGTGACCCAACTAGGCAAATTTGTTTTAGACACGAGAATCTTGGTCCGAAGACAAGAGTATCTCCCCCCTCCCTCCCATAATTAAGAAGATACTCTGCTTGTCCCACCGCACACAGCCTGTCGATACATAAATATCTGTGTATAGAAAATATCCGAGAAATCGTTGGAAAATACAAAACTCGCTCGTGCACACACAAGTATTAACAATCGATATTTGTAATATATTAACAGCAACACCAGAAACATTTCAACGCTACACAGCTAATAAAATCATTGTTCATGTGACGATAAAAACCCGGCAAATTTGAAATTTGCCCATTGCTTCCTCGCGATTTTCGCCCATCCATAGATTCTGCTCAATGAGCAATGGCTTTCTCAATTCTGGCTTCCTCGTAGAGGAAGCTTTATTTCGTGATGGCATGAAAATCATGGGAAGCCCTACCATTAAAATGTGCCCTCAGTATTTCAAACAAAAATTGGAGCGAGCGAGCCATTTAAAAAAAAAAATTGAAAATTTAGTGAAATTCATTCCATCAAATCTAAACCGTAAAATCGATTTTTGTCAAACTCGACACTAAGTATCCTTGCTCGTTAGCCAATGTGTGTAGCAAGTTTCAGTTCGATTGTTGAAATTTTATAAAAATTAGAGCGAAAATAGTTTTTTGTTTCGAAAAATTAAAAATCGATGAATCGATTCTTGCTCAACTCAATACCAAACAACCTTGCCCCCTAGCCTATTTGTATAGAAAGTTTCATTTCGATAGCTGGAAATTTACGAAAGTTAGAAAGATTTCGAAAAATTCAAACTACCATAAAATGAGAGACCCGGTACCGCTCTAAACAAAAATTGCAGGAAGCTGAGAAGGTTTGCAGCCCAATTTGTGTGCAAAGCTTCGGCGAGATTGGTAGAGCCGTTCTCGGGATATGGCCATTTCAATTTTTACAAGCTCATCGCATACACACACACACACACACACACACATACGGACATTTTTTCTTGATATGATTTTTCGACTTTTTGGAACATTTTAAGTACTCTGGCATCAAAATGTCGTAAGAAAAATGTGAAGCTTCCACCGTTTATGGAAAACTCAAACAGACCTTAATTAAAAACTTAATTTTACTCTGCCCTCGGGGTGTTTTTCTAAATTAAAGTTAATGATTTAATTGAAAAATAAAAGAGATGAATATAAAATTGAACGGTTTATTAAAAAACCTTTAAAAAAGAATTTCTATAATATTTCGAAAAATTTAATTATTTTCTATGTATAGTCATATTATAATCGACTTGAATGCAATATGGATTACTATTTTTTTTAACATAATTATGATAGGTTTCAGAATTTTTCGTGAACAAATATCATTTACACCTTTTTTTCTATTTATTTTTTCGTATAAGGGCGATTTCAAGGACAGGGAAGTTTGACATAAGCCCAGCCTTCTGCGCACGTTACTTGTTTCTTCGTACTAATACGGCACAGTAGTGTAGCCCACGCCGGTTGCGGACGCAATCCGGGTTTTCAGGAAATGATAAACAGCGAAGTGTAAAAAAGTGATTTAGGAAAGAGGGAAGAGTCATAAAATTCCGACGAGCGATTTTTTCATAAATACAGTATATAAAAAAAATACGAAATAGCTGTGAGAAATAAATTTATTCTTTAAAATTGTACTCACATTGCGCGAGAACGAAAAAATCACATTCTAATTTACATTACATTGATGAAAAAATATATATTTAAATCTGTGTTTGTCACGTAAAACCGTACAGATAAATCAAAAATGATCTATACTATTTGAGTACTTCTGACAATCAACTGATGAGTTATTTTGAGTGAAATCATTACACATTAAATACTAAAGTCTTATGTTCTGAGCTCGAGAAATATTCCTGTTGCGGTTTGTAATATTTAAATAACTGTTTTTGTTCATCGATCCACTTGCGATAAGCAGCAACTTCGGTATAGACACCAGGCGATTCGGGTTTGGCGCATCCCTTCCCCCACGAGACAATACCAGCAAGACGGTCATTGACGACCAACGGACCACCAGAATCACCATTACAAGAGTCCTTACCGCCCTTGACATAACCCGCGCATATTTGACCCTCGGGAACTACAACCTGCAAGTCTTGGTTGCATTGTTTCTTGTTGACAATCGGTACCGTTACTTTTCGAAGAGTTGGTGACGAGGTTCCAAATTCAGTCACGCCCCAACCAGTTACTTCGGCTAGGTCCTCATCTGAGACCTTCTCATCAGAGTTGAAAAGTTCAATTGCCTCGCGTGTATCATCAAACGTAAATGGTGTGGTGACGCGAATAAGAGCAACGTCGTTGTTGACCCCACCGCTTTTATTCACGACGTAGCCTTTGTGAGTAATGATTACATCTGCAAAGTGCAATGAGCCACTCTTGTTGACGTCGGTCGACCCAGCCCGAATAGTCACACTTGAATGGCTGAATGTCGGAACGCAATGACCTGCAGTCACGACCCAGTATTCCGATATTATGCTACCACCGCAATTGTAGTTCCCGTCTATATGCAAGCTGACCTGATGAGGCGCTTCCTGAATCGTCGTCGTTGTACCGCCTATGATACGACCTTCATCCAATGAAGATTGTTCATTCGAAAAATCTTCCGATAACGTGGCAGCTGCGAGTGGTGGAAAAAAAATTATATATATATATATATATATATATATATATATATATATATATATATCATATGACAATGAAAATTAAGCAACGATGAGTATGAACGAGAGTTATGCAAATGAATTATTCTAACAATTACGATTTGATTTTATTGGTGCAAACGATTGTTACATTTCCGTAAAATAATAATTCTATGATTATTTCTTTTATTACTTTACCAATCTTCGACATTCGTGGGTTCATTTGGCTATTTATTTCTTTGTAAAAGAAGCTAGCTAATCATTTTTTTTTTACAAGATAGAGTTGCGCAGCTTTCATAAAATGTTTGAGTTTCATTGGTCAATAAAATTCATTTCTCATTTAACGTTTCTTTTTATTTCTGTTATAATCGTTATACGTGCAATTCAGAATTGGGCCCACTCGAAGAAAGTTCAATGAGTTAAATTTTACAATAATGATATCGAAACGAGTGATATTTAAAATTTTCATTTTTTACTTGGAATACATATTATTTAGATACGGTTTTTTTCCCTTTTTCTTGACTTACCAGATGCCAACGCTGCTAGGGCCACCAATGCGAAGAACTTGATCATCTTACGACTTTTCGATTGAGAGTAAATTTTCGTAAAAAATTCCGTCTTATATACCTGGGTGCATCTCACCCATTGGCTTATCTTCAGTATGGAAATTCGATTAATATTATCATACTAAATCAATACAGTCACATTGTATCGTTAGATTATCTCAAAGTATAATTTAATTATTTGCGCATTACCAAGGCGAATATGTATATTTAATATACGTTGTCGATGTGTTTTGATAGATTGTGCGTGACCTCGCAATTGTTTGGCGCCTGACATACTTTGTTGAAAAAGGTTAAGGAACTCATCAAACTCCGAGAATCGATCTCGGTGAAAATTAGTGTCGTATGGTCATTACAATTATGTGCTATATTTCAATATTTGATGTTAATCGTCAGAGTCTATTTTTTTTTGTCTTCTACCCCTTTTGTTTTACAAGTTCGAGTATATCGAGATTTAACAAAAGTCACGTAAGTTAAAAAATCGATCAGATTAATGGACAAAAAATTACGATGGTTCGATGTGTATGAAAAATTTATGAGTAAATTTTTTAAGAATTGCGGCATATTGTGCGAGAGAATCGCGAAATTTTCAGGAAAAATTCGAAATTTGCAATTGCGATTTTCAGTAGAAACCGATCGAGAAATTAAATTTTAAATTGCATAAAAATGTAATACATAACATCTAAAAATTGATATTCTTTATTTACATATATTAGGAGGTTGCCATCACAAGTTATTTTTTATTTACTTTCATGACAGTTGGAATACACGAAGACTGTTTACTGTGACGTCTGTGTGTAGTAAGACACAAGGCCACGAAAACGATGATAAACGGGCCAATAAAACCAATACAATTTTCGTGCCTCTGTGGAGAAAAAAAAATTAAAACTTTATTAAATGATATGGATGAAAATAAATTAATACGTAGATTAATAAGGGAATACAATAAATCGTATATATGGAAAGCATAGAAATTTATTCGATCGATATCACGTATTTTTATTTTTAATTTGATAAATCGCCGGTCTAATTTAAACATCGAATCAAACTAATAATACTCGCAAAACGGATAGGATGTGGATGTGTAAATTTTATTGACACGCTTCAATTTTTTGTTTTGTGCGATTGTAGGACTACAGACGCTGTAAACCGGCTTAATGTTAGAGTAACGCTAAAGTTTGTTTTATTTTTTATTTTTTATTTAGTTTTTTAAATCGGGTTTCTAATGCTTATTGTTAGTGGAATCCGAGACCTCACAAGTGATCCGCATAATACAAACTTGCGGAACAATAAATTCCTAGAGGTGTGCGATTCTCGAAAAATTGGGGTTCTCCCGACAATTGCGAGTATTTCGATGCCTTTCCACTGGGATACGATCAAGAAATTACATTTGAAGCTGGGATTACATAAAAAAACTATTCTACAAGGTCTAGAAAACTGAAAAAAACAAATTTACTGGTTGATTGACGTCAGAACTCATATTTCGGATGAGTTTCATCACCGTTAGAAAACATAAAGACTGTTTACAGTGTCTATAGGAAGTGTGATAAGGGCACGAAAATGAAGATAGTCGGATCAATAATGTCGACACATAATTTCTTCTTAGTTTTTTTTTGCCTCTGTCTAGAAAGAAAATGTAAAATCATGAAAAAAAAACGATCTCTATAAATAAATAAATAAATAAATAAATAAATAAATGAAATAAATTCTATAGATGGAATATAAGTACACCCAGAATAAATATGCATTTCATTCAAAAATAATTTTGATTAATATTTAGCAAATACGTATTCGAGTCAAATATATGTTAATATTTAGAACGTTTAATAAATAAAATGTATATTATTGCTGGGTATATTATGTTTATGAGTCGTATTTTGTTGTTCTCGTTAGGTCCTGTACAAGGTGGTTTTTTATTACAAAAAGTGCTACAATATTTATTCATTTGAAGAATTATTTTTGCGGTTTCGATCTTGCGTACGATCTAGCGAGCTCACGTCTTCTTGATCGCGTCTCTTGTGAGGTTGGTCAGCCAGTTACTGTCAACCGGTAAATATATTTGTCCTGAGTCGCTATACCGCGACTTTTGATGTATATATATATATATATACACATCAAAAGCATCCATAGCAATATATATATATATTGCTATGGACAAGAATCAATTTCATCCCCGATTGATCAGTTTGTGAAAAAATGAAAAAATCTCTCGCAGAAAAGGGCGACGATAAAATCATGCCATTTAGCAAATAGTCTGTAACCCTTTATCGCGATCTTTCGCCGATAAACCCCGCGCTGCTAGAGTTACGCTCGCTCGTCCACAGCCTGTCGATTAGAGATCAGAGTGTCAAACACTTTGAACGTACTATACGCTCAAAAAATAAAACTGGACGAAAAAAAAAACAAAATCTCGAGTGCCAGTGAGCAGCAAGAATATATAATGATATAAAACGAGTTCTCCCGCGTTATCGAATCGCGGTGTCGACGATGCTGACTTTATTAGCGGCTCTCGATAAACCGAAGGCGTGTCTATCTCGCGCGGGAGCATTTATAACGGTGGCGTTTATCCCGATAACTCGAGATCACGTATAGCAGCCAGAGAGAGAGAGAGAGAAAGGCAGAAAATCTCGACGTGTGCAAAAAAGAGACCTCGATATGTGATACTGCAAAATAAGAACGCTAAAAAATTCAACCGAGAATTCGCGTGTATATTAGCTCTTAGCTCTCATGCTCGTTGCTCATTTTGCCGAGCTTTTACGATCCTTAGAATAAAACGATGTCGAAAGAGTCGCGAAATGTTTTTTTCTTTTTAAATATTTTTTTTCACTATTTTTCATGTGTTGTCTGGTGTACATTATCGCGAGCAAGGCCACCATCGCCTTATCATATATTACCAACGTAGTGTATATATATGACTATGTGTATGTGTGTGTAAGAGAGAGAGAGAGAGAGAGAGAGAGAGAGAGAGAGAGAAGAGAACGTTGCTCTCTCTCTCTCCCTTTTCGTTTTGTCCATCAATTCTGCTCTTTGCTCAAGTGCGATTGCGGCTGGAAAATTATGCTCGTAATATCAGCAGCGTTCCCCTGCGTCACGATTAACTTGTTATGATCGATTTTCACATTCGTTTGATATAAACGTATCTATTGTGTGCGCATGTAAGAGAGAGGCGGACCAACGACGAAGCGTATCACCAGTCGTGCACAATAGCATACGGATAAATCTTGGATGAATCGATATATATATATATATATGTACAGTGGTATGTGCTCTATATAGAATGGTCACCGGACAGTCAGTCCGCTACTATATATCTTGTCGTGTACCCCCCACCACAAACGATTGTTTATTCTTGGCCCCACGGGGGCCGATGGGTCTCGTGATCCCTGATCAAGTTCCACAGTCTTGCCTTCTCGTTGGCTTCAACTTTTCTCCCGTTCTTTCTTGAACCTCTTGGAATAGGCGCCACAGGGGGGAACAGCAATTATAACCGATAACAGCGAGTCTCTGCATGCTGGCACATCTCCCGCAAATATATAGTAGATATAAAAATGGATCCTTTTTTTTCTTCCTCTCTCTCTCTCTCTCTCTCTCTCTCTCCCTCGCGCGCCCGCTCAAACTTGGCACTTTATATATACAGTCGAACAACTTTATCGATAATTATTGATTATAGCTCAATAAGTCTCGATAATGGTCATGCCATCGACGCCACCAACGGACTTTGTCTTTCACATTCGAGATATTTGTATGTACACGAGGGTATTCACTGTAAATACGCCCGTGGCCCGTTTCATATACTTTGTGACGTCACTGTTAATTTTCCATTCTTCATTTTTATTTTTTCTCTCTTTGTTTTTTTTTGTTTTTGTTTCTATCGCAGCCATGATATACATGTGACGTGAGACGATCGTTAAACATTTTTTTATTCGACGTTATTTTTTTTTTCCTCTTGTTTTGTGATGCTAGAACGCGACGGAGTATTATTTTTGTCTATTTAATATTTAAGGTGATGTGAAATCGGCATAAATCGGACAGAATTAAGATACGATTTTTTGACATATTGGCATTCAGAGATGGTTGAAATTTTCAGGAGAATAAAATACTTAGGCCACATGCCTGAATGATGGATGAATGTGGCCTTATGATTTTTTTTAAATTAAAATTTTAACTATCTCTCAATAGAGTTGAGTTAAAGTTTTTCTTACCGATCGCGTTACTGCATCTCACCTTAAGTCTACAAGTTATGAATACACATCGGTTTGCAAATTTTGCATATTTTTAGGAACATGTTAAGCATCGACGATTTTTAACGCTGACCTGTGCCATATGGTTATTGTTATGATTGAAATTTGACGATCGTGAGAATCTCAATGAACGTACTGGCGCAATGTGAATGAATGCACATACAGAGAGAGAGAGAGAGGGAGAAGAGTATGGAAATAATGGCTCGATTTTTTGGTGGTAATCGGTCTATATATATCGCCCCGAGATGACGGCGAGAATATTATTATTTTTCGCCGTGACGGGTTACTTTGCGAATTCATTTCCGTATATATATATATATATATATATATATATGTATATCATGCATGGGAGTATCGAAACTATTGTCATAATCACAATCCAGAGTCTCTGTTTAATGTTTTATGTAACCTGTTTAAGAAATTCCAATCTGCTGTTGCAGATAAAGACGCGAATAGAAGATATCAATAGCTGCTATTAAAAAAATTTCATGTGCGAGTAGCACGTAGTAGCTGGAGAGATCGCTTCAAAATTCAAAAGGCCCAGGATCAAATTCTCTTGAAGAATTTTTTTTCCACGTGTGCCACTGATATGGGAAAAATGACCATACTTATGGTGAAATTTAATGTGGTTTTTTTGACGACTTTTGCTAATTTTTCTGGCACTACGTACAAAGCGATTCGCATCAGAAATTCTCACGAAAATGGCTGTAGATTGTGCCCTCGGGGTGTTGAACTCTTAGGAAAAAAAAACTCAACATACCTTGTATGAAGAATCTGCAGAATTTATGGAAAACATGGAATTTATATCAACATAATTTTTTTTAAATTTCATAATCGTATAAAATTGCCAATTTTCACGTTTCTTCATTGAAACGGCGAAATTTTTTTATTCCTTTTATAGTAGCTGATTCTTTCAAATAATTTTTTTTCTCCTGCTGTCGGAAATATTAAGAAATTTATTCATCGTTTATCGGACTTTATTATAGAGCCATGTACGAGATCTACGAGTGAAAATACAAACAAACAAAAATTTTGTCTGAAAAACTTGCGAACGTACTGAACGAGTTATAAAAATATTTATCATTTTTTTTACAATAGTATCACAGTAGCAATACATACATATAATTCTGATGTACGTACATGTTTCGTGTGTCGAAGAACAACTATCCGCCGGAAGTATCGTAACGACACGTATCTCATTCACGAACACGTATAATGTTTCATGAGAACTGTGACGCGCTTCGAGCGCCGCGGAAAAGGGTCATGTGAACGTGTCATGGGCAGCCACCGTATAGGTACTTTCATTACGAATCCGAGCTCGTGGGACGTTGACCGACGACGACGACGACGACGACGACGAGGACGAGGACGACGACGAAAACGACGCCGATGACGACGACGATAGCCATCACGCTCTAGGCGTCGTCGTCCTCGTCGTCGTCATGTTTCTGCTCCTGTCTTTCATATATATATATATATATATATATATATATATATATAAGTGTGACGATCGCGATTCGCGAATCAATAAAACTGCGAAGCAAGCACAAACACTACGTATATAAAGAATTTAATTGCTTACTGAATTGAATTATAAAAGTAACTATCGTATAACGATCATTCATTTCTTTGATCGATTCTTTTCGTCGACATTGATAGAGAATTTTTCTACAATTATAAATAGCTTGATAGGCTACGTTATACTCGACAGCATATATATATATATATATATATATATATATAGCGCATGATTATACTCGTTGAACGGGATCTTCGGACGCGAGGTCCATCTCATCGAGTCAATAAATAAATATAATTGCTCTGGCAATCGCCTCTTCCCTCCCCCCCCCCTCTACCCTCAGGGCGGGAGATATTCCCTTGCGCCTCAATTAAATCCTACTTTACGATAGAAATCAATTTTGACGTCACTACTGGCTCGCTCTTTTTCGCCGTTAACGAAGCATCGAGAAATGCGAACAGACAGAAGGATCTTATACCGGTGTATAACGCACGTTCGAATAGTCCGAGTTTGTTGTAAATTTTTCTACACTCACATATGTATGGCGTGTTCCACGTGAAATTGACAGGTCGTGACCCTCACCCTCTGGAATTTGGCCGCTGATTTTTTGAATGATATTTGCAACCCTAAAAAGTGGGCAATTTTTTTTATAGATTTTTTTTTTTTTTATACAGCCAGCAATCCTTAATGATTTTTTGGGCAAAAAATTGAGACGAATCAAGAGGCTTGACACATGTTAAAAATCAAATAAAGTTCACAGTCTTGTTTCACATATCAAATTTTCTAAGCCATATCCCAGAATGCACATATCGAACTTTTGAGAATTTTTTAAAGATTTTTCTCTTGTGCCCATTTTTTAGTTTCGTGGAAATTTCTTTTGAAAATATTACTATCAAATTGTGTCTGGTAAAAAAAAAAAAATCATTATACAAAATTGGTGACGAAATCCTAGAGGCCGAGGGTCACGAATCTGTCCCTTTGGCGTGGAATTCACCATATATGAAAGAGAGACAGGAGGAGTTGTCGATAGTGGAGTGAGAACGTCGCACGCCAATCCCCTCCACATTTTCCATCGTACGTGTGCGATGACCCGTGCCTTTCTCTCTCTCTCTCCCTCTCTGTCTTTCTCCCTCTCTGTCTTTCTCGTTTACGGTTCGTCCGCTCCACGAGGCATTAATTGTCGAATCCACGACTTCCCCAACATCGAGAGAGCTCCGAAAAATGTTTCTCCTTTATAGCCCCTTATTTTTTTTTTGTTTTTCATCTCCCTCACTCCGTCCCTCTTTTGAACGCAGGACTCAACTTTGAGTTTGAAGTGAGATAAATACTTCCTTCCTGTCGTTTCTCGTTCTCTAGTCCAGGCTTTATAAATGTAATCTTTGCCAGTGTAAAGAAAAGGAAAAAAAAAAAAAAAATAGAAAAAAAAACATATAAGATGGGCGACGAAACGAGAGACAAGCAATAAGAAACCACAGGACGTTAACCGCGAATGGCGCATATACGTGAACTGACTCGTGACGTGTTTTCATTTACCGCACTCTGGCGCGAGAATACGTCTATGGATAGACACACACCATAAGAATAAGATTCAACAATTTCTTGGCACGTCTCACGTATTATATAAATAAGTTTATGTGTTCCCTTGTCTCTTTGCAATCATACAAAACACGCAGCAAAACGAGATCACGTATTTCCTATATAAGCAATTCTGAAACAAGATTTTCACGTTCTTCCATCTGTATATATATATATATATATATATATATATATATATATATGCGTTTCATTATTTCTAGTCAATACTCGAGCTGCATGAAATTTAAACAAGAGAAATCGCGATCGATTTTATTCGAGCATCTATAAGCCAAAATTTATTCAAGTACGTAAAACGTTCAATTTTAAAATTAAATCAGTTCCAAATTGTAAAAAATTATTTTCTCCCATCACTAATGGTTATTAACACTGAAGACGTGAAAAAAAATTATCTTCAGATCGACAAGGATCTGACTCTAAATCGAACGAATTGATTTATTTTGCCAGGCACAGAGAGAGAGAGAGAGGGAAGGCCATGGAGTGTAGTAGGTTATATAATAGGTAGGCCAGGCCTCTGTTTCCGTCGAAGGGAAATGATGGAGAGCGAGTTATCCCGGAATCGGAAATGGCGCGAGTGATGAAAAAAAATAAAAATTAAATAAAGGACAGTAGAGTATTCCGTGTAACGTCCGTTCGATATAGGCGGGGGGTAATCGTCGAGAGGAAGATACATGTAGATATATAGAGAAATACATATACATGTTGTGTATGTATAATCGGCGGGCCACACGAGAAAGGAAAAGCCGGAAAGACTGAAATACCCGGTGGTGGGAGGAAAACGTTTGGTTTGGCATATACCAGCAAAAAGAGGGGTGATGAGGAGTGAAGTAGAGAGAGAAAGAAAGAGAGGGAAAGAGAGAGTGAAGTAGAGAGAGAAAGAAAGAGAGGGAAAGAGAGAGTGAGAGGGCGGGGGAAGAGAGAAAAGCTTTGTTATCGTTACTCTCGGGGGCGTATAATCCAGAAATCAGATTAAATGTCGGATATCCTGCATAGGGTCGCGCGTATATTTTTATGTATATATGTGTGTGTGTGTATTTTCGTGTGCCGGGCCGTCGCCCATATACAGTTGAGTGATATATATAGTTTGGTATATGGGCTCGTGAACACAGGAAGCTCCAGTCATTACTTCGGTTGGCAGACCCCTCGGCGCATCCACCGCGACAAACTCCGATACCATCCCATTCACAAACGATATACCATTCCATGTCCTCTGCTATATAATACCATCTATATGAATCTCTAACGTTCCACGCATCGTAGAGCTTTGGGTGTATATTACAAAACACTCCTTATTTTTAGGGATTTCAACTCGAAAAAAAGGAAATTATTACATATCGTACTTGAATTTACATCCGGTATCCGGTTATGAACTACCTTAATTTATATTTCATTCAATGCATCGTTAGCTTGCTTCTTTTTCGATCATAATAATATGTGATGACAATTTCAATTAGATTTTCATAATAATTTTCGAGGCTTTTGAAACGAACGAAAAATTCAATATTTATATTTTCCATTGCCGCACCTACATTTCATATCTACACAAAACTTACGAGATTGCTGCATGTTTTTCAAAAGGCAGCAAACTAATCAATATATTCCGATCAAGGTATACCACAACGTAATTTCTATTCTTTTCAATCTGGAGTTAATAAAAAAAAAAATTGTATAGCATTGTGAAGTGTCGTGCATATATATATATATATATATATATAAACTATAAACGACGATATAACTCAACGTCTTATAGAGCGCGATAAAGTTCTTTACTATTCATATATAATAATAATAATAATTTCGAAATGTAGGTCGGACTACAGAGCGGATGGATATCGATTTTTCAATTTGATCTCGACAGTATTGGCCATTAAGTAAGATATTATGATATTCGACTTGCGAGCATTAATACCGCTTGCTGTTGTTGGCGACAACGGCAAAACTTCGTCGTCGACGACGATCGACCACTACGATCGTTTAACAGCTGCATGCTATCACATCCGGCGCTCTGAGACTTATCTTAACGGGCGAGCTGCCGTTTATGGGCCTCTCGTGACGTGCAAATTACTGTGACCGTGTGGACGTATATATATATATGAATCGCGTATCGTATGCACACGCGGGTGTAATAATGCCCCTCCCCCCTTGATGTCATTTGTATGGATTTCTGTCACACGAAACCCTCTTAGCTCGACCCTAAGAGGAGAGAGAGAGAGGGAGAGAGAGAGAGGGCACATATGCAGCATGATCCCTTTGTGGATGCTGCGTTGACCACGTTGAAGCAAACACGCGTGCATTATCATATACATACTATACTTTCGCGATTCGCGCTCGCGCATTAACACTCGCGCTCTCGTTTTACGAGATACCATGTCAGGGTAAGATAATCCCCGACCAACATGTATATTGTATAAATATATACATGCGTGAGTATATATATATATATATATATATCTATACGAGAGAGTGCATACACAGCAAGAGAGATCTCACTCATTCGTATGGGCACACACGGCAATACAGTAATTCAAGATAATGATTGCACACACTGTGCGACGGTAGACAATTCTCCCTTCGCTACGTAAATGATACTTAAAGCTGCAATATGTGGTTAGCACACTCGTTTGCAATTGTGGCAATTTTCAAGAATTTATTGATTTCATAGAGCAAGAACGGTAGCGATTTGCTTGATACTTTAGTACTTTAGTTCGAATTCTTGAACCGTCGTATCGTATCGGATTTTATTTCGTTCTTTATTAATATTACACATTTGATATTTTTTTACCCTGCTTGATTGAAAAAAAATAATTATTTATTTGTTTGATAAAATTTCGACTCTATATCGATTATAATTCTATCGAAAAGTAACTCATCTGCTATGAAACGTTTTTATCATATTAGAACTCTATCAAGGCAGCTGAGTAATCTTAAAATCATTAATTGGGCTTATTATTTATGATTTTGAGTGATGATTTAGGGGCAAAAAAAAATTAAGTTGCATGAAATCTAAAATCGACCAAATTATTTCGAACGTTAACTGGGCGATGAGGATGAGAAAAGTATTACTTTTGCACGGGTGGCCTCCGTTCTATCCAATACCATGAAGCAAAAAAATTAGGGAGCCCACCCAGGCTTATTCGGAAAAAAGGGCTCCAGTGTACGAGTGAGAACGCTGTATCGAAATTTTTACTTTAAATAATAATTGCTTTTTTTTTTAATGTTCACCAGAGTGCAGCGAGGACTCAATTTAATATTCGCAAATTATTTCGTACTTTTTTACATGACATTTTGTTTGATACCACGTTGTATAGTTTTACAGAAACGTATAGAACCGGCAAGTTTTATCGCTCGTAATTCCTGGCCCGTATAGGACATGCACACGTTACACAGTCGAAGAAGCAAAATTCTTACACCAACAGACAGACCTTCGAATTAATTACCGAACGTTGAAAAAACTTCTCCACCGTACAGTTTTGTGTGTGTATATATATATCTACACACACAAAACTGTACGGTGGAGAAGTTATATATATATATATATATATATAAACCAAGCTACACGGTGTAAGACGTCACGCCACGCGCTCTCATTAACAATACCACCACTCTCGTCCTCGACCCTCTTCCACACTTCAGGCTTCGTGGCCCATCTTTTATTTTATTTTTTTCTTTCCAGAATCGTGCGGTCTCGAAGCCAAAAAACCCCCTCCTGCTCGAGACCAATTCTCCCGAGCAATCAGTCAAGTATCGCGGTTTTCCTGCTTTTAGGATGTTCCATCTCACTTTCTCGCTTCCTTCCCTCTGCATGACGCGTCTCAAATTGGCCCTTGCATTCATTCATCAAGCTCCCTGTCGCCTCAAAGCCGGGCTAAACTGGCCAACGCTCGCTTTCTCCCTTGCGGTCGTAGCACACACATACTCGTACGATTTTTCAGGATCTGTGGCTCGCAACGATTGTACCGATTAACTATTTTCTTCTCACCCACTCTCGCGCTATCGCCACTTCCCGTATTTTTGGAAGCCACAACGATCATCATTCAAGCGTTTGGTTGAAAATCCAGACTCGTGTGTCATTTGTCAGGATAAAACGCTTCCTGATATCTTTGAAACGTTCGCATTTGCGTCGATAAAAAATGTACATTTTTCTTTTTATAATTTTTTCAAATGCGTATTATTTTTATTATATATAAAACTATATATATATATATATATATGTTTGCACTAGGGTGGTCTTTGAATGTCGGACCAATTTCTCGTCTCAATGAAGCAATAAGATTCGGTCGTTAGACGTACATCACGAGTGGCTACAAAAAATCAATGCTGTTCGGTGATGCCTATGGCGAATTGAGACACAAGATATAGTTAACGACGATTAGAGCCCTGAGGGTTTCAACCTAATATACTTTATATATATCCATGGCCCCGCTTACATGTATTATATGTATATATATATATGACGGTGTGGCTAATCTTAAATTGTGCGAAATTGTGATGCCCCGGAGAGGATGTGGGCACCGGTACATGCGACCAACACACTCGTCCATTCTCTGACCAATATGCGTGTAGCCACATCAGGGCTCATGAGGGAAACGAACATACTGGCCCACAGGATGAAAAAATAAAATAAAAAATAACATCGAACCTTAAATGCTTACCGCACGCAGCGATATGCTGATCGTACCATCGCCATTCCTTCAATAATGATATTGATCGGGGCCCGGTGGTTGAAATATAAATAATCGGTTTATACTCAAATTTCGTCGCGATCATAGCAATTACAATCAATTGAAAAATTTAATACAGAATTCGATGCAAAAATATATTTATCCCGCCACTGGCTATCATACGTGAAATACGCATATCACATAAATTTAACATATATTATTGGCCATTTGCATTATGAAAAATTTGTAATTGCCATAGCCGTGAATATTAAGTGACGATGCGAGCTATAATGAGAGGGAAACGTATGTAGATTTGGTTAAAAAAAATTAAATAGCTTTCCGCGATCTTCTTGTACGCTCGAATCATCATTTAATGTCTCGTGAGTTTGAAGCATGCAGAAAACGAAGGAATGCCGATTCATTCGTATTTCAGAAGTATTATACTGCAAAAGAATGCATGTCACGTATCCAAAAGGGTCTCTGTCTCTGATCAAAAGCAAACAGAGAAAGAGCGCTCTCGTTCAGCAAATATAAATTCACGTATATATATATATATCAGAAAGGCGTGCTCGCACGTATTGCCAAAGCAGAGGAAAAGGGATCAGGAGAAAAGAATGAGGTGAATTTTAAGGGGGCCAAACTCTTGGTCGTAAATGCTTGCTTTATGGTCACGATTAGCTTATCCCGCACACTTTTTATTCATCCCACTGTATACTAATGCGAGGCTATTTCACTGTGCTGTGAGAGCTCCGAGTCCACCGGTATATCTAAAAGAAATGGCAAGAAATGAGATGGCCAACAAAAGTGTGCTGAAGCCGCGAGCGAGACGATAGGGCAAAAAACTTTATCTAAATGTGAGCGCCAAGCTCTTCGCGTATACGCGGGAGCCAGCACGAGAGAGGTGTCATAAACTGATCCAATTACACGTGGAAACGAGCTTGCGAGAGGGAGAGAGAGAGAGAGAGAGAGAGAGAGAGAGAGAGACCCGTTCAAGCACAAGAAATTCACGCATTCGAAACAGCGGCAGCCTCGTCGGTTCAGAGAGCGCTAAAAGGTTTCCGTTCAAGTCACGCGAAATGTCAAAACGCGACATCTATCTATTGGATAAAAAAAGATTCGGGTTAATATGCGCGAGTTCACCGGTAAATTGGCAAATCGGTGAAAAAACAAACCCACAAAATATCAGAGTTCATTTTATGTGTTTTCTCATTCACTCTGATTTGATTTTTCATTCTCCTTCATATTTTCTTTCAACTGATCCTTTCCACATTCATTAATCGTGCACGAAAAATTCATCTTCATTCTGTATATATGGAGCGTTTTTAGTAGTCTATATTTTCGGACTTTTTCTGTCAGAATGTAATTTATATTACTAACTGTCCTCAAACCCTCAAGATAAATTGACCCTGGTGCATTTATCTTGATATAAAGTAAGATTTTTAAATTACAATCCGTTCATATCAGGGTCACGAACAAAAAGGAATCATCAATAAAAATATTCTCCGTACACCCTAAAGCTCAACTGAGCAGCTGCTCTGTCAATTGAACGAGCTATCTGATCTCTCTGCTCACTTCGAGCTCTCTTTCTCACAATCTGTTTATGGAAAGCGCCACCATGAACGAAATGTCATCCCGTTTATTGCAATCTGGGAGTTCTCGCGAACTCCATCTGGGCAAGGTTTGAGCTCGCGGCGTTTCTCCGATGTGATCAGCATTTCGATTTTCATGGCATATGCGACGTGACCGTACAGTTCATTTGATGTGCCATTTATAAATGCACCAGCTATACACACACACACACACACATATATATGTATATAAGCTGTGTGCGGTGAGTATGAAAACGTGCAGTGGGAATGTAACTCTCGGTAAAAGCAGGTGCATGACCATTTTGCCCACGCGGACAAAGCGAAATCACGTTTGTCGATGAAAGCTGCCTCGGCTCGAGAGTGAATCGGGGCTGGGCCACATCACCGACGGGACACGAGAAAAATATCCACGGAGAAGGCGGAGTTTCGACTTTTCGTCAGATCGACATATTCAAAAGTAGCGCTCCTTGGATTACCAAATGTTGCTCTTACCGAACAACTCTTGGGGCCAAGCCAAATTTCGAAAGAGTGCGTATTTATTAAAATCTCATCTCCCGCCAAATGTGTGCACAGTCAACGTCCGAAATGTTCAACCGCATTCACTGCTACGTGCATAAAACTTTCGCGAGGTATTTCCTTATATATGCAACGCATATAAGGATATTGAGTGTCGTGTATCTGGCGTTTGATAAAACGAGCTCCGAGTTGAATAAAAAAATATTGAATATATTTCGATTTTTTTACGACTAACCCAAAATACGAATTACACCTGCCACGCCGACAATAGTATAAGAGTCAGAAGGGCACATTGGTAAAAAATTATCTTCAGTATTAAACGAGAGAAATGTTTCTTTTTGCTCTCTTTTCATTCCTGGTCCTGCGTCCTTCTCGCAACCGGAAAAGAAAAGCTCGGAGGTCACGAGAAGCCTTGAGGCTTCGATCTTTCCATTTATCGTTGTTATTAACGCTTGTCGTACGTGGAGTGCCAGGAGTCATGAGAAATCGCTGGAGCATGCCTGATGAGGGGGCGACTAGTATACGAAGAAAGAGAGAGAGAGCGAGAGAGAGAGAGAGAGAGAGAGAGAGAGAGAGAGAGAGAGAGAGAGAGAGAGAGAGAGAGAGAGAGAGAGAGAGAGAACGCGAGAAAGAGAGAGAGAGAGAGAGAGAGAGGACGTGGCCGTCACGTAAAGCAAATATGAAAAGAAAGGACTGATCAAACAACTCGCCAAACGTGGTCGCACCTGTTATAATGAGACCAAGAGCATCAAGGGGGAACCACACCTTATTAAGCACTTCAAGTCGTTTTAATATTTATACTATGTGCGCGAATTCTCTCTCTCTCTCTCTCTTTCTCTCTTTCTCTCGTTAGCGAGACCTGACCTGCAGCTCTCCCTAACGCAAGACGACCAAAGTGCATATACAAACATACGCACAAACGTCACAGTCACGGCAGTGCCTTCGGTAAATTTATGAATTTATACGCGTGTATATTTTCCTCCACTGTATATGAGACTTATCTCAAGGCTTTCATGGATTCTTCTCGACAAATAAAGATTTTTTTTTTCCCTTTAATTTCATACCCGCAGTCGTGTTTGTCCCCAGAGTGCGGAGCTTATGTACACCACAAGTTTGAAGCTTTTTGGAGGCTGACGAGTCCAAGTATATGGATACGTGCAATGAATACGTAATATCAGCGCTAAGGGAAGACTGTACTGATCATTTTTCCCTCATATTGCAAGTTTTCAGCACTAACCCTCTAATTTTAGGACGTAAGTTTGATCTGAATTTCGATCAATCGTAAGCTCACTTTGAAATCAAGTCCTGACTTAGTCCTGACTTAGCTTACGTTTTGAAATTCAAGTCGTCACAATTTTTTCGCTTTTGGTGCAATTTTGTAAAAACTTGTCAGCTACAAATTAATTGGAACGATAAATAAATCTAAAGATTAGAATTTTTTCATAACCCTTTATTAATGAACATTGCATCAGCGAAAATTTATGACCATAATATTTGCCTTTCCCTTTCCATCACAAATATCGTTCAATCAAAAAAGCTTTTGCAGGCTTTCTGATCATTAAAGGGTCTCTCTCTCTCTCTCTCTCTCTCTCGCCCTTGTGGCATTTCCTTTCTCCTGTAGGTTTATTTTCCTCAAGTTTCGCTCGTTTTGGTCCCGTGAGGGCCTCGTGGTATTTCCACGCGGTGACCGTACGAAATGCTGCCCTCCCTCTCCGAGAGTTTCTCCCCCGGAGATATTTCTCGTGGGCTCGCAAGAGTCAGGATCCAAAGTGCCAAACGTAGCAGCGTAGATAACGCTTTTGACCGCGGTGAATGCCGCGGACAAATCGCGCGCACCGACGTAGCACTACTCTCCGAGCTCACGGAATTTCGCGCTGGCTGCATGGCTGCCAAGAATGCTCTTATCTCGGTCGAAGCGAGCGCGTACTCTTCGGGCATTGTTCGAGAAAAAAGTATACACGTGTGCAAGCGCACTGATGGCATAAAACTTGAAAAACCGCGTGCAGCATCCCAGCAACACAAAAAAAATAAATTAAATACACGAGGGAAAAGATATCGCCATATAGCAGCAGGTTAGCGAGAGTGTCATCAACGCGCATACGCATTCGTATATCTATATATATCCTTTTGGGTAAAAGGACCACATTATGCTCAACGGAAAAATAAAATAAACAATTGAGCTTTGAAGATTTTTTTCTTCTTCTTCTTCTTCTTCTTCCGTTATAATACTTTTTCATCCTAGCTGCTGTTTGGTATTCCACGGAGAAGTTTCTCGTGCGTGTGGGACGAGAGCTCGCCATCACTTTACTCTAATCTCGAGGGAGGGGACCGGTTATCTAGGGTTGAACTCTATACACTTCATATCTAACCCGCCTGAGACAACATTTGAGAAATCTTAGAATCCTCACGTCTTACCGGGGGCCAGTATGGGCAGGTAGATATACATATATGTATGTATAATATATATATATATATATATATATATATATATATGTGTGTGTGTGTGTGTTATGCGATGTACGATATATATGACATCATGACCGAAGCGTTCCTCGAGCACGTACGTCTGGGAAAGTCAAACATTCTCGAAGAGCCATACGCTCACCACGTGTTGACTCGCAGCACACATTTGGCTCACAGGGTATACCTACCTTTGCCCACCTCTCTGCATTTCTCCTCGTGTGGCACTCTCGCTTCGTTTTTCCCCCTGTACCACCAACCCTGAACGCAGGACAAACAACCTGTCGCGATAATGATACACCCGGGATAACAGCGAAAGATAGAGATAGAGAGAGAGAGAGAGAGAGAGAGAGAGAGAATGCAGATAATAAATGCGATGAAAGTATATATTAGACTGGTTTAAGAAGATCAAGAAAAACGAGGATACGACTTATCGCATCGATTCTCGACAGCCTTTTGATTCGTTGCAACTTATTGAAGCGAATGAATCGCGATTCATTTTTTTTTTTGCTCAATTCTTTGAATTTGATTTTCAAGCGTCCATACGTTTTGGAGAAAAATTATTAATTTGACTCGTACAGCAATTAATTACCAAGTTTAACTTTCTCGGACTAGACAGAGCCGTGTTAGAGCAATTTAATTAACGGTCGAATTAATTGGGTGTAAACTTTTAGTACTGTAGCTTGAAAAAAAATTTTTACTTGACTCACAAATATTCTGAGAAATACATAAAATTTTGTCATATTTCTTCAACTTGTATCGGAGCAAAAAACCAAACGAGTATCATTTTAATAATTATTCCAGTTTGACTGGAGTCTCATCAGGTTCTCGTATTCGTTCTTAAATTTCTCGTCTCATTCGACCTGGTATTTTCTTAATGATTTTCAGATATTTCCCATTCATATCGATCGTGTACTCTTTTCGGACAAACCCACGCTTCGCTTTTCTCCCATGCGAGGCACGCGATCGCGAACCTTTGCACGTCTTTTACGTGATCATGAATTCTCTCCTATGTCTCACGAAGGGCTATCGATGTAAATAGGATAATGCGCGTCTTGAGAGAATGAAGGAAGTTTCCTCTCTCTCCCTCTTTCTAAGTCTCGTTCGTGTATATAGATAAAGAGAACGAGGAAGAATCTCTTCCTCTTTTGGTTTCTTTCACACACGGATTGGAGAATCTACACAGAGGAACTCACGTAGGAGGGTCCCCGGGGCTTTGCACGATGCGCGTCTATATACCTATTGGACTTGGCGTGGGTGCACGCAACCAAGAGCTTCTTCAACTCTCTCGCTCCCTCTCTCCCTCCCTTTCTCTCGCTCTCTCTCTCTCTCTCTCTACCTCTCCCCCTCCCTTTTTCTCGCTCTCTCTCTCGCTCTCTCTCTCTCTCCCTCTCTACCTCTCCCCCTCCCTTTTTCTCGCTCTCTCTCTACCGCTCTCCCTCTCTCTCTTTCTCTCTCTCTCTCTATCTCTCCCTCGCCCCTCTCTCTCTCTCTCTCTCTCGCCCTCTCTCTCTCGTATCGAAGTAACCCTTGAGATGAGAAGTCAGCTCCCTCTCAAGAAAAATCACAAGAATTCGTACCGTGTCCGGTATTCCCACAATTACGCAAGCAGCAGCCTCGCCCTATCTGCTTCTTCGAATTCATATTTAATGAAGGATAATCATCGTCGATCGTTATTGGCTCGGGGCACCTCTTGGTTCCAGTAAAAAAATCTACAGATATTCGAGAGAGTAAAAAAAAAAAGCTTAGTAGAGCCAGAGAGAGAGAGAGAGATTCATGAAGAAAAAAAGTGATCGGTTAAAATTTACTTTAGGCGCAAGATTGGCCCTTGAAACTTGAGACTCATTGAATACGACAGCGGCTGTTTTATGTCCATCAGGTGTGGGTATTTATATGTGTATGTGTAGGCGCACGTATCGTCCTATATATATATATATATATATCTACCTGAGACGATGTTCATGCCACCAGCATCACAGCATCAGCAGCAAACAAGGATGAGGATTACAACCGCTTCTCGTCCAAACGTAATGGCGACAAATATTAATTAGCTGCAAGGCCGCGTATAAATTTTGCCGTTGGGTAGCTGCTCAGGCTCCATCGGTTAAAGTGTTCATAAATAAGAGGGAAAGGTACGATTTCGCGATAACCGCCGTAGGTAATTAAATTGCGAGGCAGTTAAATGCTCCGTGTGAATATGACTTGAGGAATATATATATATATATATATATATATATATATATATATATATATATATATAGATATATACGGTAGTGTAGTCATAATGCGCCTGCCTATTCGCGTGTGTGTGTGAGTCCGTGTTCACTGATCCCACCTTCTCGTTTGATTGTTTATTTTCATTTATATTATACCATATCTTCTTCGAGAATGCTTGCATTCGTTTTTTTTTTTCACCTCTTTTCTCTCTTTTTAATTCGGTTATCTTCGTTGTATCTCTCGCGAATTCGAATTTTTAAACACGAGAAATCCTGCTGTGCGCGAATCACACGAGCTCGCGTGTTTTCCTCGTTTTAATTTTTTATTTAAGGGTAAAAGATTTGAGAATCGTGGGACGACGATTATCGTCGCCCGACTGGCATACAATTTATAGAACTGCGAAAAAATAATAATGACCAGCCATATTCGAGCGATATACAGATGCGCATCTGGCAGTTTTTCTTCTCATGTCGCTGGTCTTGGTGGTTTTTATAAAAATCATGAGTCAATCAAGATATTTGGGTGATGGCATGAGAGGAGAAATTTATGGATTAAAATCCATATAGGAAAATATTTTTCAATGATTAATCAGTGAAATAATAAAATAGTGGGAGACGCATGATGAAAACCGGTATTTGAAATAAGAGTTCACGAATGCATAATGAGTGTCTCGGCATGACCGTTGGAAGCAAAGAAGAGAGACACCGGGTGCGCAACTTTTGCTTCGCTTTATATTTCCATACAATTATCATTAGCAACTGGCTTAATAATAACGATGTGCCTCTTCCCTCTTAATTATTCAAATTGAGTAATGCGGCATACGCTTTTCATCTCTTGTCGTCTCGGTGCAAGGGGAGTTGAGTTTCTTTGACCATAAAGTACTCGGTTAATTAATATCCCACGTTTGGTTTATTCATTTCCCATTACATTATGATTTGATGATTTAATGATAAAAATAAAAAGGTAATAGTGCATCTTGGCGCTATTAAATACGCCAATCAATTCAATCATGCGTTTATATCGACGTGCGTGATAAATCCAATAAGTAACTCTCACATATATATCAACTGATTTTCGCGTAATTAAATTACAATAAATATCACATCGTCATTGCATCGTAATTAATTCGCAAATGTGAGGGCCTGAGCATTATCTCGGGGGGGAAAAAAAAAATGCTTTACGCTCAACATATATGCACGCTTCGATGAGAAGCTTTGACGACAAGTGCGCGGGATATCCTGGAATGCAAATCTCACATGGGCAGGAGTCGAGAGCATACAACGAGCTAGTATTACACACGTACCTACGAGCGGAAGTAGCCGGTGTCCAAGCCCCGGCGAGGGACTTTTAACGGCCACCTGTTAGCTGCTGATACGGAAATCAAAAGCGGATGTCTGTCGTGGTCTAGAATTCATCGGACTGGAACGACGAGCACCAGGAATCGTGTAGGAAATTAGTAAGTCAACTTATCAAATCGGAGGGATATACCTTCGACAGCCTCATAGCTGGTACAATCTTTCACGCAAAGTTGGATAATTTGACGGTCTGTTAAAATGTTAGAAAAATGTTTTATCTTGGAAAGCCTTGAAGCAAACCCGATGTATGTTTTTAATTGTGTCTGCTGATGGCCTCAAAAAAAAAAATTATCAAAAAACCACAGTTATACGCTTCGGCGAAGATGTCTCGATAGGTCGCCCCCATTTGACTTATTTCACAACTAAACTCGTCATCGTGTCATTTTGTGATTTCACTGCACGTGAAAAGAGCCAATTTTCACACCGGAAACCTCGGCTCGATGAATTTTAGATGCTATACGTACAGGAAAGGGCTGCATCCCCTGTTTTCGCTGTCGTCATGGATTGCTTGCCACGACTTCCGAGTGGATGAGTGCGCGGAGGCGCCGCACTCGCGTTTAAAGTGGAACAGGTTGACAGCTATATGAATAAGTTTCACTCGTCCAACGGATAAACACTTCCTTGGGGAAAGAATGAAGTGCGCCAGTCACTGCATTATTTAAGCCTTGGCACGAAAACATCCCTTCCGGCCACTCGTTTTTTCGTCTCAAATTTCTATCGAATGTTTCATCTGTGCGAATGGATCAGCAGCGTCTGAACATTTTTCTTCTATGTCGCGTATAAAATTCCTTTACGACACCATTAATTCTTTATCTCTGTTGGTCATTCTGCAAACATTTTTCATCATAATTCTAAAGTGCAATATATTTACAAGGCTAGATTGCAAGTGATCTTATCGAAGCAAATATCAAGAAATCGACAATAATGTCAAGATTTTGCGATTCTAGTGACGCGAGCCTGAACGATATTATTGGGGGAAAAAATCGTTATGCGTTCGATGATATCTCTCTACGATATTTCTGTGAAAAGTTCGATGAGACATTTTTGATGATATGATGACTCGGTTATTTGTCAATATCACGAGTGACGGTGATCTGCAAGAATTCTAAAAGGCGCGTGCAGTTGTGTCACACGCACTCTTACTCTCTCTCTTTCTCTCTCCCTCTCCCTCTCTCTCTTTCTCTCTCCCTCGCCCTCTCTCTCTCTCTCTCTCTATCTTTCTCTCTATCTCTCTCTCGCTCCGTCTCTCTTTATCTGCAACTTACGAGCACGCGCTCACGATAATCTACTCTGCGGTGTCGGTACATCGAAGGCGAGAGTCCAGCGAGATGAGAAGGAGAGGTCCGGCCGGTTCTTGGCCGATCTCTTGGGTGTTTGCGCGCACGCGCAAATACCCCGACGATATCAACGATCCAAACGTGCAAGCTCCAATAAGTGTTTACGTGTCCTGAAGATAAATCGTTTACGTCGCGACGTGTGGGGCACCACGATAATTTTGTGCGATTGGGCGGAAGACTCGCGACTTACCAGAGGCACGTGCGTATCGGTTGATAATTTATTTTCTTTCTGTTTTTACAGCCATTTTTTCTGATAGAAAATATACTTCGCTGGTAATTTATCGTTTCCAGTTGCGACATTGCTGATGATACCGACTTATCTGGGTTATACGGAACTGTAAAACAATACTTTGAGCATTTTTATGGTCAAGTAAAGTCGGGGAATATGGCCTATATTGGTAAAAGGGTTCCGTTTTCTTATCCAAATGCACTTTGCCCCAAAAATAAAACATCATATGGGACCTAGAAGTTGCATCGTGATATTCTCCATGATTGAAATGCGAACTCTTTCATTCAATTTTGTAGTTGGGCTAAAGTTCTAGTTCCAAGTCATGATATTGCTGAGGATGTGGACTTGTTTTGGTAACAGAAATTGTACAGCAATACTTTGAGAATTTTTATGGTCAAGTAAAGTCGGGGAATATGGCCTATATTGGTAAAAGGGTTCCGTTTTCTTATCCAAATGTACTTTGCCCCAAAAATAAAACGTCATATAGGACCTAGAAGCTGCATCGTGATATTCTCCATGATTGAAATGCGAACTCTTTCATTCAATTTTGTAGTTGGGCTAAAGTTTTAGTTCCAAGTCGTGATATTGCTGAGGATGTGGACTTGTTTTGGTAACAGAAATTGTAAAGCAATACTTTGAAAATTTTTATGTTCAAATGAAGTCGGGGAACATGGCGCAGGCTCGTACGATGGACCAATTTTCCTTCTAAATACATAACCCCAACATGATGGTGCATAATGGTCAGAGAAGTTGGGTGGTAAAAATTTTCAGGATTGAAACGAAAAGTTCAATGTTACAGTTACGCCACATCGAACAGTCTGAGATATTGATGCGATAGATAAAGCCAAACGACTTATAGGTGAAGATTTATACTGGTGAAGAGGTTTAGGGTTATCTTCACAGAGAAAACATATACTATGGCTTATATATACAGTAAAATATAAAATACGACAGACGTATCAAGAAGCGATTAGATTAGACACGGGGTAAAAAGTGGAGATAATTTTTTCGAGACACTTGGAGAGATAAATCGATCAAAAGATATCAAATTTATATATTTTCCGAAGTTTACGGATATCTGTGAATTTTCACAATAACAATAAGATTAATTCACGAACCCCGATCTGTTTTGATTGAATCGAGTCGAATTTTGTTGGACGCGGAGGAGGGCGTCAGTATTTGGAAATATTTTCCAAGATGGAGTTCTAATGACGAAAAGAAAATCCGATTTCAGTAAAAAGAGACTTTCAACTGAGAGAAAAAAGAGCTTGAGAACCGCAGAGTTGACTGTTGAAGAAAATTTGTTAAAAAAAAAAAAAAACTACTTGCGTGGGTGCCTCGCGCTCGTGATATCTCTCAAAGACCTCTCGACCTTTTTCCCTCCACGTGAGCCATAAAGACGACTTGTTTCTCATACATTCGTTTTCTTTGGATTTCGTCAAAAAAAAGAAAAGAAAAGAAAAGAAAAAAAAACACGCGGTTAAACGGGGGCCTCGCCTCGGTTCTTCATATCTGTTATCGGTTGCGCGCAGGGGGCATCGAAGCTATCCGTTCGTCAGGGGTCAGGACGTGTGACCCGCGACGAGTAAACCACGAGTACATGCCGCTCTCTCCATCTTAACTATATTTATCCGTACGCGTGTATTGGAGTAGAAAAAAAAAACGATTACAGACATTGGCAATTCAAGACGCTCTGCCAAGAGATTACTTCGGCGTTCTCTTTACAGTCCGATACGTACAACAATATATATTACATGTCAACATAATATTCTATATATATATATATATATATATATATATATATATATTGTCAATCATTGCAAAGTTCATTCTAATATGTACATTATTGACACACAACTTTACCAGACAAAATATTGCTTGATTATTCTTATGAATTTCATCATATGATTGTCAGAACGAAGTCGACCTCGAGATGCACGTGCGCGATCTCAAACGCAGCACATATATTAGACGGAAGTCTCTTTTGAACTCAATCATATTTTCTTCGATTCACACCCGCGAATATTCCGCGTTTTCTTTATTCTCAAAAAGCGCGAGTCGCAAATCACGGATTGCGGATAAAAAAAATGTATTGTTACGCTTTTATAGAATCGGAAGATATTTATCTCGCGTGCAACGTACTCGAAAAATCCATTGGGTCAATTAGAATCATACGATAAAAATTCAAATAGTCATGTGTGCGTGTATATTTTTTGTTTCGTTTGAATTTCTTCATTGCCAAAAGTAGTCGCTGAATTGTTTTATTTATTTTTTTCATCGCCGCACGACTGAAGCGAGTCGACGCGGCGAGCGGGCAATTTCAATGGTCTCGAGGAGCGAGTCTCGGTCTCTGAGCTGATCGGCGCGGTGGACGAGCCGGTCGAGATGGTCTCGCGGGGCTGGCCGCTTGGTTTGGCCCACTGGAGCGGACACCCGGAGGAAGCACGCCCGCCGGAACGTGGCACGCTTTGTGCCCTGTTACTCTATATACATATATATATAGTATATATATATATATATATATATATATATATATATATATATATATAGTACTTGAGCGTACACGTGCATCACGCGCGTCCACGACAACGACCGCGTGTATTACCCGATACCATACACAGGCATATAATATGCGAGACTCGGTGGTGGTTGCAAACCCCGACAGAACTCTCGTGCAAATAGGTGGAAGTGAGAGACTCGATGAGAAGTTGAAAAAAAGAAAGAAAGAAAAAAATATATATATATATATATATATATATAAAAATGTAGACGAGACCGAAAGGGAACTGCGCACCACTAGCCGGAACCGTCCATGACGCAGTCATCGCGACCATCTCTCGCGTCTATCGTATTTGCATACATACATACGCATATATACGCACACGCGTTATAACGCTGCGAGTGAATCATGAATATCAGTACAGACCGAAAGACTCTTTTGCTTATGTATGAATGCATGTACTTTGTACATTTACGCGACTGATATATTTAGATATATATATATATGTATATTTATTTTAAATTATTGAGCGCAGAGAGCGCAAAGGACTCTTTGATTTGACGAACGGAAGTCCTTCGTCGCGGGGTCATTTTTGGCTCTCGTGTCTATCAGCAGAGTCGATCCGGTATGAATCCTCTCTCTGTCATGTATGTTCTAAGAATTGCTGAGCCTCGTACATTCATGTTATGTTTGACTGCAATTTGGAAGATATTTGACATATATACATGCAGTCTGCCTTAATTATTCTCCTGTAGTATAACAACGATAAACGACACGAGGCTTTTCCTTGCGACCCACCCTCTTCCGCATTCGCTCAATTTTTTCTTCACTCACGCGCTCACTTTGTCGACTATTAGGCCAACTGGCCGAGCGTATCCGGTCGTGGCCCGGAAGGCGAACTTCCCTCGGGCGACGATCTCTAATGTATATGCTGTCCTATATATGTGTATATATAATATATATATATATATATATATGTTTGGGTCAGGCGCGAGCGATTTTGCCACACAGTAAACCTGAGGGCACACCTCGACCACGATCTGTCGAACCGAATCATCGATCATTATTACACGCATTTTGCTTATGGGCACGTCGACGGTCAAGCCTCCATTTTGTTGACGAGAGACCACTGAAGGGGCAACATTTTCAACGCTGGGTCTATCCAGGGACCTATAAACATTTCAAATCTTGTCTTTGTCCACATCGAGCTTGTTCGTCCTCTTTCAATCAGACAAAATAAACAAATGTTAAAAGAAAGTTTAAAGTGGTTTTCCAAAATTAAATACATAATTAAGTTCCTCCGATACTCGTGCGATTAAACGAAAGATAAATATAACTGTAGAAAATATATTTAAACTTTATGATACTTTTATGAAAAATTGCGCTATCTATTCGGGAAAATGAAGACTTTTGTATCGAAAAAAAGCCCAGGATGATAAAAAGCATGATAAAAATCAGTATAAGGGTCGATAACTCAAGCAAAACGTATATTGACAATATAAAAAATATATACTGTATGGTGGACCAATCGTGGACTGCTGAAATTTTGATATTCTCAATTATTAATCCTTAAGGGAAATTGCTGAAAAAAATACATTTTTCAATCTACCAATTTGAGATTAATGTAATTTTTGAGAACGATAAAATTATAAGAGAATATAGAAAGAGATTATAATTTGACCCACAAGCGAAACTATCTTAACAATGATGAAAAATTGGTGACAAAAAAAAATGAAGAAGACACAAAGAATGAGATGAATAAAACGACGAGTATTTTAATTCGTAGGTTAATTCCTGATTTTAGAGCGGAGCGAGAATTGAGTGCGTATAACTCACATGAGCCGGGAGGGTTAATGAGCGAACCGAACGCTGAACATCGGACGTTTGGAGGGCATATTTGAAGCGTCACCGTGACACTAACCGGAACGCGATCTGCGCCTAGTAATTGCCCGAGTGCTTCTTCTATATATCTCTCGCTCTTGGCTTCTTGAGTTCCTCAATGCCTGAGCACCACGTCGAGCGCCACGATGAGTGTATGTGCAACACCCGAAGAACTGCAACGAACTGTGATGATGGAACGCTCATATTATATGTACGGTGGGCGCAGCAAAGTCAGCTCGCTACCTATATATACATAGCCATGTGGTGGTCAATTAACCCGAATGTTAACGGTCCGAATCGGCAACGAGGTAGCAATCCCGCGAAAAAAAAACAAATTCTATCGTCATATATATATATATATATATATATATATGTTTAAATTAAATATATCAATTATTCGATCGAAAGTTTTCAGAGAAGATTATGAAAAGTCACGAATGAGTGCACTTTGATAAATTACATTTCAAATCGGTAAACTACATTTTTTTTAACTCCATATCAATATATTTTCCCTTCCATTACAATCCCTCAGACTCAAAAATTTTTATGAAAAATTCCCTTAAGCGTTTTTATTTTTTTAATTCGACATGGGATTATACTGGGGGCGCGACAAATATTTTTCAACCTCTCGTACAAGAAATCATGATGGATTGGTATTTTTGGAAACTTTCAATAACGATGTGACAGCTATTACAATGATAGAAATTTTGAGACAACGCACATATACATAGATCGAAACTCAGATCGAACGAGAGAATCTCGCCTACGCTCTTGATTACTGTATAGTCCGACCCCGTACGAGCTATCTCAGGTATTTGTATTTTTATCGACAACGACAACCGAGACCTGCCCACCAGATAAATTGGGTGTACATATATATATATATATATATATAATACTGTGTACACCTCGTCTGCCTCTTTCTCGTCAATAAGGAAGCTATTGATTCAAGATAAGAGTCACGATATACAGTAGGATTATACTCTGCCCGAAGATTTTGTGTTGCACAACTCACTTATAGTTATATCCAAATAAATATATAGATATATACTGAAACATGACATAGAGATATATATATATATATAGGTGAGTGGAAAGGAACCAGAACGCTTCGTAATCTCAGACATTCAAACTTCCAGCACTCATTTTACACCAAGCCGTGTGGTTAAATCCATATTTATCGACCGCGATTATTCAAAGTCATAACACCTCATGGTCAACTACATTTAAAATCTTGCTACACACAAATAATCCTTCCCCAATCATTTTGGCCATCGAATAAACGAATTGCGAGCCCTCATGTGTAATATAGCAGATATTATATATATATATATATATATATATACATATATCATAGAGAAAAATCAGCAAAAGGAAGAAATTCAGAACAATATTTAATTGAACAGGGAAGTCAGAAGAGGGAAAATCATACTCTTACCATATATACCACATTATAAATAATATAATATATAATTTAAAAATATATCGCTGCCACCGCATGGCCTTCCTAGTATATATATTATTTTCGCACAAGAGCAGTGTTCGTTAAGGCTCAGCTATTAAACGAGATCGATCACGGGCACGCCCGAATCTGAAGGGAGTAATCAAGACGAGACGGGATGAGCTGCAAGTCCGAGAGATGAATCCATAACGAACTATTTCGCGCCTGATCCATGTGATGTAATATTTTTCGCGGGTATCCATTCACACGAATGTGCAAAACATTCTTCCACGCGTGATTCAAACTTTTTTTTTTCTCCGAGCCCAATGTTAAAGAATTAACGTGATTTTTCTTTCATCCCATACTTGGCCATATGACAGTGAAGTCTCCATTATCAGTTTATATATATATATATATATATATATATATATATATATATATGTATGTGTGTGTAATTAATGTAATGAAAATGTTCGTTGGGTCAAAGACACGTGCCTTAATCAGTCGTTATGATAATTTCCTTACCCCGCCTAAAATACATCGTCGGAATGAAGAAATGCTCCGTCATGTACGGAATTTTTCATGGGTTCATTTTCATTCTGGGTTAATTATTGTCATTACAGAAAGAAGCTCTGGTTTGATCGAGGCATTCAAAAGCTATGAAATGAACTTTTGATTCATCGCGTCTTCTCCTTTCATGTTTTTTGTACTCAGAGCATCTTCCAACGTGAATAGACACAACCGCTATTATAATCCTCGTCGGTTTAAACACACGGGGCTGCTCACTTCTGATATTCCCAGCGTTGCTTTTACTGGCGATCCTGTTGGTTTTTTTTTTATTTTTTTTTACGTTCAGCCAGGAGAATTCGTGCAGTGTAATCACTGCACGAATAATTGAGGATCCATGTTTATGGTTGGAATGGACGCCACGCTGATTGTGGTAGATTTTCGAGCGAGAGTCTGTCGGCCCACTTTTGGGTTATTCGTTGTTTCGGCTAGGATAGAGCTAAAGAAACGCAACGGTAGCTCTCGGATTAGAGTACGTGTGGGCTCGCGCGAGAGAAGAGCACGAGTAGCGCATATTATATATATATATATATATATAGTAGCGTTGGCTCGTTTGTTGCTTATTATTTTTCTCCCTGCTGCCCAATGGCCCTCAGGCGACTCCCAGGGTTCTCTCCGAGATATTATTCTACAACTCTTTCTTTTTATACTCACTGATTATCCTGCTTCATCGGAGCTTCCGTAGCGATCGTGCGAACGGCGCATGCACTTTTTAGTCCACCGTCAGATGGAATGTGGCATGATAATAATTATATATTAACAAAAAATACAAAGCACAGGTGGCCCCATTGACACATCGATATTTTAAAATTGCTTCTATAAGTTAAAAAAAAAAGGTCAACAAAGTCTTTTTTTTTTTTAAATTTATACGTAATAAAAATTGAATTTATAGTAAAAATTGTGTCTATAAATATTTTTATCAATGTTCCTCCACAACTCCATAAATTTACTTGACCAATATTCGACTCTCTCGTAATATCGAGCGGACGGATTTAAGACTGGACCACCGACAGTTTTACGATCGAACGGGCTCGCACCGATCTGCTGCTTATACAGCGCAGCGAGATCCCTCTCGCTGCTAGAGAGAGAGAGAGAGAGAGAGAGAGAGAGAGAGACGGAGAGAGAGACGGAGAGAGAGACGGAGAGAGAGAGAGAGAGAGAGAGAGAGAGAGAGAGAGAGAGAGAGATTTACGCTATACCGGGTTAAGCGGTCAGAGTAACTCTTGCAAAACTCTTTGAGACCGCAACCTCCGGTTCCCACACTGAATGGCCTTAACGTATTAATTATTAAATGCTTAGAGTTAAATTTTGTGGAACGATCGGCGTGCAATTGCGTTCTCTTTGTTACATATATAGAGTTAAGATATCATACGTGGATGTATACAGAACGGCTGACTATGCGCAGCAATTTTCAAGCAACGGCATATATATATATATATCAGCAGTGTGCTCGCCTTGGCGCAGGAATTTCTTCGGACAATTATCGAGGGCTCGGGGCTAATAGTACAACTCATGGCCTAGAGGTAAAGACCCCCCTAAGGTTATGTCTGACTACTGTAATCGAGAGAAACTGTAATCGAGTTTCTTCGGCATATATAGCTGAATTCGTTTATTTTTCACATAGTAAATCGCGATCTATAAAAAAAATTAAATACCTTAGCTGTGAATGAGTGGGCATCAATTAATAACCGCTCGATTGAAAAAAAAGAAAAAAAAAAATATTAATTATCAATAGAACCGTTTTAATAGAGCAACATACAAAAGGTTTTTTTTTTCAATTTACAATTTCAATTTTAAGTTCGTTCAGCCTTAATTTTGTTCGTATAAGTTAAATTCTTACTGGAGAATTCATTGACTGGGGTATTCGCCGTAAAAACGATCAAAGACTTCAGGAATGTGCTTGAATTACTTTGAATTAAAAATCTATATGTTGTGATTACGAGGCGAAAATTAATCGAACGGTGAATATTCCCGATGCTTCTCGTCTCTCGATAACAAACAATTTTTATCGTTACCACTTTCACGTTCGTGATCGCGGCCGCAAAGATTCAAAGCCCGGAAAGACGTTGTGCTATTCTCAAACCGAGTATATATTCGCCTCGATTCTCGCGCGAAAGTGGATTCTGCATGCCAAGCACAGTTCTCGCTGTTGCGGTGCTTCGATGTGAAGGAAAAAAAAAAATGCAAATCTCGTTTCGTTGAGCGGCTCGCGAAAGAACCGTTTTCTCGTGGAATCGGACGGGATGGCTTGGGCGCGCTTGATATGCGCTCTCGTGCGTAAAGAGTCAGTGATGCGGTCACCATCGTGGAATCTCTCGCGGCTCTCGAACAAACGTTGTTGACTGCAGTCGAAAAGGAGCACACAACGATGAGAAAGAAAGGCGTGTGCACCGAGAAAGGGGTGGGAGTTGCCATGTGAATAATAAAAATAAATTTGTGGAATAAAAAGGGGGCAACAGCAGTCGGCAGTGAGAAGAAACACGCACACACATACACACACACAGACACACAGACACATATATATATACTCTCTCTTTTCACTCTCTTTCTTTGCTGTGAAGAAGAAGATAAAAAAGTGTAAAAATTGTCTGGGCGGTCGCGCCCTCTTTGGCGCAACGCACCGGACAAAGGAACGTTTTGTCGCGACTTCGACAGTCCGGGGATTGGATTAAAATAATCTATCGATGTTCTCGCCGCTCTTCTCTGCACAGTCCTTACTTTCTCTTTCTCCGTCTCTCTCTCTCTTTCTCTCTCCGAATTAAATTTCCGCTGGTCGCCGATAAAGGTTTCGTGTGCCACAAAGAACGAAGCCGATCTGTGAAGATCGCCCGATGCACCAGACAAAAATACATTATAGATCGAGCTATACATATATACAATGTAAAGAAATAAAACCATTTGCCCTAATCGCTGACAATGGATAGCTGTTAAGATGCTGACCAGCCGAAAGCCATTCGGCTATGCCCGAAGAGATTTTTTTCGATTTGCCGGTTTCTCACGGATCACGATAAAAGGGAGGAGAAAGGAACAATGTTCCTGATGCTCTTATTTTCATCGTTCTTCACGCCGAGTCTCGCGTAGAATCTTTCGGCTAGTACAGAAACTGGTCCATCGAGAGGAAAAAGAAACAACTTTCGCGCTGGTTGAATCGTAATTTTATACTTGGAACATTCACACGTGCAGCAAACTATTATCCTTTCGAGAATCTCTCCTTCGACGGTCTACCAGGTCTACGTGACACTGCCAAATTTAATTCAGAGGTTGCAAAATCTTCTTTTTTTTTTTTTTTCTTACACGATTTCTTCGCCGTATCACTTTTGCCATAATCATTCCCGGGTTTTCATTATAAAAGCTGATGACCTGCTGCGAATCGGACATTTTCACTTAGTCCTTAACGCTTAAACGAACCCTAGGAATTTTTTCTTAAGCATTCAGACACATAAAAATTCTATAGGATAAGCCTGTATCTCGTTCATGATTGAGAAGGAGAATGCTTTATGGATGTCATAAAAAAACGATGAAATAGCGAAGGAACCCTCGAAATAGCACATTTAAATCTCCAGCATTTCTCAACTCGACTCTCCCTTCTCTTATATATATATATATATATATACACAGCCCTTTTTGCATTTTCAACCAATGACTGAATCATCATCAACGAAAATTAACAACCCAATTAAAGCGCCCATTAACGTCTCCGTATCTCATTAGGCTCGGACCATTTTGCAACTTTTAATGGAAGACGCGGGCGAACGCGTGCGAGCGTTTTTCTCAAACAAGACTGCGCCGTGAAGGTGGCGGGTAGAGGGGAACCTCTCATTACCAGAGCCAACTACGAGTTTATGATCTTTTCTTATCATGTCGTATATATATATATATGTATAGTGTACGTAATCTGCATACCAAAATTCGAACACTCGAACATTGCACTTAAAAGTTGAACACTCTCAATCCAGGATTCTCACAATCGTGATCTTAATATCATTCAATCTCGATACAAGACTTGGTGTATTTGTAAAAGAGTATACACGCACATAAACATTTACATATAGCTACAAAAAAAAAAAAAAAAAAAAAATGGTCTCATGTATATTCGTTAACTCGTTTCTTCTCACCTCTCGAAAATGAGCCACAAGTCCGGCGTTCTAAACGAGAAAGACAGATCGATTTTTCTCTGATAATCGAAAACGTCTCGCGTGTTCGGATCCATCTCGTCTTTTATGAGCTCAGTAACGCCCATTCGGCCGACTCTGTTGAATGATTTCTCAAAATCTCCCTCTCTCTTTCCCCCTCCTCAAGAGGAGATGAGGCTTACGAAAGAAACAAAAAATTAATATGGATTTATATGGGGCATTCCAGGCCAAATCGACAGGTCCGTCATCTTCACCCTCTGCCGCACAACCATAAAAGACATTACTTTTTTTTGTCGATTTTATGGCTGAAATTGAAATTATTTGAATGAAACACCAGGCAGCATTTAATTTAGAAATTAGACAAAATTCGTAAAACTCCTCTGTGAGTTATCAAAAATTTTAAGCCATATCTCGAAGTGGATCGATTCTTTGAAGAATAAAAAAGGATCAAGCCCACTATGAGATGTGATTCATACATTTTTATATCAAACGCACGATTTTCGTGCATTTTTTCAGATTTTTTAACTATGTCCAGCCATTTGTTTCGTGTCAATTTCTGTTTGAAAAAATCATTACCAAATAGTTGCTCGTCAAAAAATAAAAAAATAAAACTGCAAGATTTTTAGGGTTGTAACAATCATATAAAAAATTAAGGATAAAATTTTCAGGATGATGGAACTGTCGATTTCGCTTAAAATGACCCATATAGTATACTCGGTAACATTATTCCTGTTGCTAATGTGCCGAGTCTCATTCATCAAAAAAGTTGTAAGAGGCGCGCAAGAGAGATGAAATATTTCTATAGCAGTTCCTTTTCATCCACAGCCACCTGCGCATTGTCTTAGACCATGAAAACTTTTGTACTTGCGCGCGCTCACGATCTCTATTGTGTTGTGGCATTGTTTTATCTCCGAGAATGGTCAGGGTGCGTGTTTTAGCGGCTTTTCACGTGTTCTAACGCTCGTCTTGTCTTGAACACAGCCGAGGAAGATTTTCTCTAGTCTTTGAGCAATTCGTTTCACAAATCATCGACTCAATTTCGCGATGACCGGCACGCTTTTCTATCATTCGGTAGATGTACAGGAGGATGAAGAAGAAAAAGACCGCTTTTGCAGTGGACCAGGCAGATTCGAAATCAAAATTTACCCTCGTCTGTGTCAAAATCCGTGCTAAGATTTTTTCCGCCTATTGTCTTACCTTTACGCTCCGATTTAGGGGATGAACCGTACTCTAAAATATACGTCAGATGGGCGCGTGAAAAGTTTTACCTCAACTGTTGCGAAGCATTGTCTTACGCGTGCCAAGGAACAATGCGATTAAATGAGAAAATTTCGATTCGCTTTTCTCTGCGTTCGCTCTTGTGCGGCAAAGGCGAGAAAATTCTCCTCATATCCATTGTAATATATGGGGACCACCATCGAACACCGAGTTTTATATCTGTAATGGTTTATTAGGGGAGGTCTTGGCACTTCCAGGGTGGCATCTCTTCTATTGCCTGTAAAATTTCGCGTTTACACGTTCTCAGATGACGCTGCGTGAAGTTAAACGCAGTAAAAAAAAAGCGTAATGTAAAACGCAATTAAAAAAAAAATGCATTTTGAAACAGCGCGTTCTTTCACTGTTTTCCCAGCCGTATTTATTTTGTAGAATACTTGGTACGTGAGATTAAAAAAAAAAGAAATATCGAAAAGAAAAGAAAGAAAGGAGTAATAGATGAATTATTGCACGAAGGCTCATCCGAATGAGTTTAATTCCCCTCCGGAGAGATACCCGGTATAAATCGTTCTCGTTCCAGGTCAATTCATAACCGCTGCATCGCCGCAGCGAGCATAGGCTCATTAACGATATTAATCCGGCTCGTCCGCATTGATAATTCGCCCATTCATCAGAGTCCCATCTCTCGCGATCTTTCAGGCTCTCCGTGCAGTATTTTGCGTCCTTTTTTGCAAGCTTCTCGGTCGAGGGTTCGTAAAATCGATTAAAGTGATGAACTGCCAAGTTCAGCCAGAGAGCCAGAGAGATATACCCAAAGATCGGCGATCCGTAGCGAAATATACAAGACCACTTAATAGTTCTGGCAACAGAAATCCCGGGGGTGGTTGGGGACTCAGCGACGATGAGCCGGACTCAAAAAAATAATTCTATACAAGTCCTGAATGAGTTCTGCGAAAATATCGTTTCGTATAGAAGTCTCAGTTGAGTACCGATTTTTTGTACAACGTAGAACTTCATTTTTGCTTTAATACAATCGATTTTTTATTCATTTTATGCATTGGAAATAAAATAATATGTGGCCAGACGTGTATGAGAAAAAAAAAATGCAGAGATCGACGATGCATAAGTTCTGATGCGCCGAAACAATAAATTATGATGATTTCACAGAGAATTCATACTTCTTGAAATATTTCGACTTTGCCATCTTTTCGCGATACACAAATATATGATCTATCTAGTTAAAATGTTTTTTTTTAAATCAAATATATTTACATTAGAGCCAGAACTATAATAAATGACTAATTGAGACTTGGAATGAAAAAAAAAGCTTGTCAAACAATTAAATTTAAGACTGTTAAAGAACATGGTACTTGTTTCGAACAATTGAAAAAAATTGTACCTGTTCGGGACTTGTTCCAAAACTTCTTGTTTTACACTTGAGGCTTACACACGCGACAGCCCATTATGATACTCTTAATTCTCATGGAGAATGCACCAAACGACCAGAAATGAAACGCGCCGAATGTCTCATCGCAAGAGCGACTATGCGATCATTATGGCATAGTCCCACTCCCCTCATTAGGAGTGGGGGAAGGTCCCATCAGCCTGCGCGGCTCTCGCGCGCGACCTCGACGTCAAAAGATTCGTCGACTCAACTCTCTCGATCTTTGGCTCTGCACAATCGACCGCCTCATCTTTTATCTTCCTCCTCCATGGTTTATCTCTCATACTGACTCCATCAAGAATTTATGAATAAAAGAACACCGGTGTTAATTCAGTTGAAAAATTCCACTCTCAGTTTCTCATCTCTGATGGAATACGTTATATGCGATCTTCTCTCTGTGTATAGGCCCTTTGTATATAGCAGAGCTCACGAGTTTGTCAATTCTAAAGTCTCTTTCTCTCTTTTTACACATGTGTCGAGCTCTCGGCTGCTTATAATTATTGTTTTTCCAACGAGGCTTGACACGAGTCACTCCAACCGGGGATTTGAGAAAGAAGCTGAAGAATGTTTCACTGGAGTTGGTTTGGCGACGATGAATTTTTGCTCCTGCGATAAACTCAACCTATACACCGTCTAAAATCATTGGCTCCGGTTCCCAGCGATTCTTCGCGTTTGGATGCATTGCAGACTCATCGACAAGTGAGTCACAGGTGACTGTCGAAGATGCGAGATGGCCAACTCACGCTTTACGGACGGCCGCGCGAGCGTTTTTTTTTTTTCCTCGATCTCGTCGGCGCTCCGGACACCGCGCGATGAGCACTGACCGGGGTCGTCACGACGGGGGGGTTGCAGGCACCCCACAGAGCGGGCTCCACGCTAAATCATTTCGATTATACCGAGGGAGCCACAAGACGATTAAAACCTTCGGATAATTACAACGAAAGGGCCGTTGAAGATGTTTCTCGAGACATTTCTCTCTTGCCCTATGAATATCCTGCGGGAAGGATGCTTTTACAAGCGCGAATTCTCCATGCTCTCAGTTTTCCTATAAATTTCTCTCGCGTGTCTCACTCTCGGCATTGTCGGTGGTCCAGTTTTTTCATCCCAAATTTCCAACCATGTGTCAGCAATATTGGATATTTCGCGCTTTTACGTTCTCCATGGTGTACGTTGGCCACGAGTTTATGGACAAAAATTCACCGTTTTAAAGATGATCGGTATATCTTTGGTAAATTGTCACTTAAAAAAAATTCCATTGCCATGAAAAGGCCCAAACTGGATTTGGCCCTAAAAAAGAGAGGGCCCTACCTCGTTATATATTCTCTCAAGCGTATATATATGGCGTCACCCTTATTTTCAAAGGATTATTTCTCTCTCTCTCTCTCTCTCTCTCTCTATGTGGTTAACTCGTTCTCAACTCAATGCGATGTTTTGGTGGTGGTCCCCGGGGGCGCAGGACTTTCTGGGCCTCCTCTGGCTCAGTGTGGCCTTTTCGCTGCGAGAAAGGCGTGCCTAAACAATGAAGTTTATGGCTAGGGCCCTGCGGGAGCGACTCGGCCATTAAAACAATCGACAGTCGTGTGTGCTCTTCTGGTAGTTTTCTTTCTACCTCTCTCTCTCTCTTTCTCTCTGAATTTTTGAGGGTGTAGCATGCATATACACAAATTCACGCATACAGCAGAGGACGCGTACCATATCAGCATGAGGGATGCAAATGCAGGCGCGAGAGCACAATGGCGTCCCACGAACGGTCCAAGGCAGTAAATACCAATATAATTGCCAGGCTCAAAAGTTAAGGTGCTTTTAGACGCTCTCACTGCTTATTCGTTATGTTGGCCAGCTCGGAGGCAGCACCACCGGGTTGAATTCACATCGTTCCAACAGCAAAAGAGTGCCCCGTGCTTTCCCGTTTGTCTGCAAATGCTAATTTCGAACGGGACGCGCGTGTGCCTCTCATGAATCACTGATGCTGTATGGCAAGAAAGCTCGCAAACTCCTCGCCTTATACTGGCATCTATTAGCGAGATGCATAGATGCCCAGCTTGGGTCTCGACATCCTCACTCGCTTTAAAATTAAATTAGTAAACTGTTCGCCGTGTGGCTCTTTCGGGTACGATTTTCAGATCTCTACAGATACAACGAAACATCTTCGTGAGCGCTCCTCGAGAACTTCTGCGAAGCTGGCTAATAGTGATTCATGGCGAGAAATAACATTTAGATAGGGTGAAGTGGGTGGGTGGGGGGTGAGGACGCGTCAGATTCCCCCAGAGCAGAATGAGAGCAGAGAGAAACAGGTTACGATTCAATGTATAGCATATACAATGATAGAGAGATCCCCGGAATGAGGGAGGCGCGATAACGACTAAGACGAGACTGACGATCGTGCTATAAAATCTCGAGACGTATGCCAATTATTGTATAAAACCTTTCACGCTTTCGAATATACAGTCAGCCTTAAACCACCTTTTTATAGCACGCACACACGCACACACACATATGTATATATATGTATATAAAACGACCCTCGGGCCTTTTTTATTAGGCGTATCCAAACGAGCCATCAAATCGCAAACGTTTGGCGTTCGCTAATAACAATAAATAAAAAAAATGTACAAAAAAAGTTTCGTATCGCGATTTAATAAATGAAAAAATAAAAAACAATATACAATAATGTTTCGTATCGCGATTTCTCTATACGGAATTGTCGCTAATCCTCTAGCAATCGGCCGGTAGGCATTAATACGTTTCCTAATGAGATTTTTATTCGTACCGGAGAGCAGCAAACTGTGAGAGACCGAGATAGAAATCAGTGGATGGATTTCAAAGTGGGACTATACTCAGAGGGGCGCCGGCGTCTCGACGACGAGGACGAAAATCAACGTAGCTATATAGAGGCCCCGCCGTTGTTTACTTAAGATTCAATTTTAGATTAAGTTGCGGTATCTCGTTCGCTTCGTATTATGCGCCACGACGGTTCCGTCATTGTCGGTTAACGTTGTTCTCCTTCACTCTTTATTTTCTCCTTTCAACTCTACCAGCATCCTTAACTTCATCCATTGCGATATAACGTGAATCCCGCGGCGTCTAGTATACTCTACAGTCAAATACCCCGAAACGTAACTCTTATTTTCTTAAACTCTTCTCACGTTCAAGCCTCACGTTTTAACTTCGAATTTCACTATTTTTGGATAACAACAAAATAGTTACTTGTATTAACAATATATAGGTAGGACGTCACGCGTGGTTTTAAAAAAGCTACCGAAGAAACCGCTTTCGATGTAATTTACGAATTCAAAGTAGAGACCAGAAGGGAAATCAAAATAGGAAAACTGATCCGGTCCCGATCAGTTAAGTTGTGAGGACTGACACAGTACACGTGTATCTATTGATTATTAATTCACTACGTACAGTATAAGCTACGTACAGTGTCTACTCCTTTATTTTACGAGTTCTCCCACATTTATTTTATTTCTGCATATTTAGCACCTTCCGCAATCATATACTCCGTGAATTTCGGTTTCACTTTCCCCCATTTTCTGCTAGGGAAACATTCGGTGGAGGTGGCATTTAATCAACGTCTCCATCGATTACCCTATTGAACGGAGTTTCGACTGTAATATATATCGTTCTACCTGCTGTATATACAGGAGACCCCAAATCCCCCCAACTATAAAGAGTGAGAGAATCTCATTCTCGTTCGCCTCTCTCTCTCTCTTTTTCGCCACAGCATGAACGTAACCAAAAACAAAATGCGAGATAGCGAGAGAGGTTACGCACTCGTTCCCTCCTTATTCCCTCCATCTCTCTCTCTCTCTCTCTCTATCATTCAGTCCACACGAGTATCGCGCACGGCTACCAAATGGCCAATTCGTGTTTGCAGATTGCCTCTATCTCCTCGGCACCCTGTAGCGCGCGCGCGCAAGTATAATCCAGCGACATAGATTGTCGTTTCCTCTTTACGCACAAAGAGACGAGTTTCAGAGTGCCAAGGAACGATGGAGTGTGTTATAGCATGTGCAACATACAATTTCAACGATTCACGAATCAGCAACATTAATAATTAACTTCTCTTAACAAGAAATTTATTGGGGGTGCAATTAACCCCATAAATTTTATTCGACGATATTATTTCCTCATTTTTGTCATCCACAAAAAATTCACATTGTGGATACTGATCGTTTGTCCATTTTTCTGACTCATAATGACGCACCCTCTAAACAAGAGATTTTCCTTGAGTTCAATAGATAATACAAAAATTTGTAGTCCTAGCGTTATCTGACCTCGCAGTCAAATGGATTTTGGTCCCCTGCATGCTCCCAAACAAGCGTCTCACACATTTCCTGCCGCTTTATATTCCTACTCGCTCCCGAAATAAATGATCTCTCTCGCTGACCAGCACCATCACGGAATCCCCAAGGATCCGGCAGGTTCGAGGCGCCTGGATGGTGAATGCCAGTCTTTTTTATCACCGAGGAACGTCCATTTCGTTACACGTAACTGGGCACGTCGCCTGACTAGCAAGCACTTATACGGTAGATCAGAGCGGAGACGCTTATCGACCACTTCGGTCCACGCCGGTATTGACCGACCAATATTGATTCACCATGAGACCCCCAAAAACCGTCTCGTCTCGGGAATGCACGAAATGTTGGAAGTACAACCGAGACGTTGCTGATAGCAAAGGGACATAATTTGAGGCTGGGATAAGACTTCGATGCCACCCCCCCTCCTCCCCCAATATCGGGTAATCCAGCACGTTCGTTGATAACCGCTCGACGTCTGGGGGCATTGCAAGGAATTTTATACGTCATCAGTCATGCTGGAATTGAGAATCAACCTGCTGAGAATATCAGCAGTTTGAATACACCAAAGGATACCTCTTGATGAGATTTACTCACAGATACATCACACAATTACTGGAATGAAATAATTATTTTTAAATATGAGATTCTTTGTTCGCCAACAGAGAAACTATCGAATGCCCAATATCCAATATTTCTCAGACAAAAGTTGGTCCATTGTAAATCAGCTTGGCCAGTTTTGACATAAACATTGCTGACAAACGAATCATTATTTGTCGGCCATTCCTCATTAGTGACTATGACGAAGCAGGCCCAAAACGCCATTCCTTCTACATACACATACCCAATGTATGCTTTCAGACTCGAGATTGTTGTGTTCCAAGGATATACACATAAAAATCTCCCGTCAAAAAACAAAAAAATACTTGAGCTTCCAAGAGACGTCGCAGAGTAACGCGATTCTCGTGAGGCCCCGAAAAATTTAACCCTGACTTCTCGCGTTCCTTCTTTGTTTAGGCTAACCCCTCGGGGATTAATGAACTCCGAGAAGTTGCGCATAAGTGTAGCGGGCACATAACTATATTCGAGAGACGCAGGTGCGGAAGAGGGGGGGTCTAAGCCCCCGAAATATGGTCCGTGAAATATTTCTAAACAGCGCACGAGGCAAGGCTCGGTCGTCCGGCAAATCGGTCTCTTGAAACTCTCTCATTTTCTCTCTCTCTCTCTTGTTCTCCGAGTCTCGAAACAGCTTAAGCCAAAGCACGCGTATAATAATAGCTAATAAAGTGGACGCGCGAGCCAAGCATGCCTGTGGCAGAGCAGGTGGCTCTCTCTGTAACTTCGCGGTACATATACTTATATATATATATATATATATATATATATATACATATATAGTTGCAACACGGAGCACATACTCCGGTTACCGAACGGTGAACGACGAAAAATCACCGCAGGCAACTGAAATTCGTACGGGCTAGTGCCACATTATGGGATTTAGTACTCAAAAACGTGCGTTTCAGGACCAACCATTTCGTCTGCCCAAGAGCCCACGACGGTAAACAATTTTTCGGTCCACTCTAACTGAAGTAAAACATGCCGTTGATAAATTAATGATAAGAGGATATAATTTAATAAATGGTTTTCATACGAGTAAAAAGTTTTTGAACAAATTGTATAAATAAATAAATTATAAAAGATAAAATACATAGATATATTTATACGGAGCAAATATTTTAAACCATCAATATAGATAAAAATATGAGTCTCTGGCCGGGATTTTGGTGGTCCTGCGCCAGGATCGAGCCTGATTTTAGAATTCCCTCACCTTTGCAAGAATTCAGGGTGCCTGGAGAGAGTCAAGTATTGTCCGTTCTGAATTGTAACAAAACACCCTCCATATTTACCCCTAACGAAGGGCCCAATATCGATATGCGGCTGTAAGACGTCTCGAGCTTCTACGCCCCTTGAAAAAAAAAAAAAACGTCAATAACGTTTTTTTATAATAATTTATGACGTGATACAAGCGCAATACTGAGATGACAAAAATTTCGAAAGACTCCGAAACATATTAATTCTTGCTAATTCGGGCTGAAAATCACGCCTTGTTCATACTAATCATAAAACTATTTTTTTTTCGTATGATTCGGTTATTCGAGTCGCAAATCATCTTCAATGTGAATGTTACACGACGTCAGTTTCAGTTCCATGAGTCGCGATACCCTACACTGATCTAATGCCCCTTTTCGAATGCTCCATATGTACTATATCGAAGCTCTCAATTCAACGATGTGAACCAAGGAGAAAAAATACACATGTAGAGCTAACGTAGCCGAATGAAATCGGAAATTGAAATCAATACGAAACGCTCCACATCCACAATCTTGTTCGCGTTCCGCATCAACGACAATTTCTGCAGGGATTAATGTCTCTCCTCTCGTCATTGCAAGGGAAAATATATGCAATTTGTGTTCGGGGAAAAGAGAGAGAAAAAAAATGGTGGAGAGCACACTCGTGTAGTAGCATGAAAAATGCAGGTGTGGGATTTTTGTAATCGGCAAATGGAGATGGGCCACGAGAGAGCGAGAGAGTGATGGAGCAAGGGAGAGATAGCGAGAGAGAGAGAGAGAGAGAGAAATAGAAAGAAAGGGAGAGAGAGAGAGAGAGAGAGAGAGATAGAAAGAAAGGGAGAAAGGAGAAAATCGTGCTCCACCGACGATCGGTCGTGCTGTTCGAGCTGTTCGAGCTGAAAAGAGCCCGGTGCTCAACCGCCCACGCTCCCAGACAGAATAAAACTACGCGAGGACGATCGTAAGTACCGAGGAAGTACTCTCGCGGGGGTGGAAGAGAGCGAGGGAGAGAGAGGGGCCGGGGGAGGGGGGGGGGCGAAGCGTGCCAAGTTATACGGAGCTGGAGACTCCGCCGGTCACTCTTTCTTTCTCTCGATCTTTTTTTCTCTCTCTCTCTCTCTCTCTCTCTCTCTCAGCCAAACCCTGGCCGCCTCATTCTTTTGCTCAAAGAGCAGTTCGTCGCGTCGAGATAGCCCCGGAGCGCCACAACGTAGCCGGAGAGTGAACTCGCGGACGCTCACAAATATAACCGGAGCGCTAACGTAACGTCAGCTTTATACTTTTACACATACACAGCTCCACCGGTCCAGTTGTAACGCTAATGCCCTCGTGCATTCTGTGTGGGCGTGTCCTGATGCAAGGAACCGAGAGTGAAAGAGTCAGAGCGATATATATATATATACACTGTATGTGTACATGTATGTGGAAGGCGCGCGTGCACGGTCATTACTTTGCGGGATTTGCAATTGGTCGTAAATGCCCCGAGGTCCTGGCCTCGCGTGCGACGATCGTACGTGTCGCCGGTTTTTTTTTCCCTCGTATCCTCGTTCCTCTCGTCTTTTTTTTCTATGCCTCTCGTACTCTTCGTTCATTCCCTCGCACGGACCAGATCTATACTTTGGTATTACGTATCTCTCGCGAGCACGCACCTTTTTTTCTTTATTTTTTTTCGCCTCGATATGTTTCAACTGCTGTACATTTCGATCTGAACTTCGGGGACCACTTTGGTTCGATCATTCAGTCAGGAGAACTCGTTGCCTGACTCAACATTTTTTTTTTCCCGATCTCTTTTGTTCTACGAATTATTTTGTTCGGTGACGAGGCAATAGCGATCAGTGTGTTGCACGGATAATGAGCGATGGATTCGGGAATAATGGATACCATGAAGGTTTGATGGCGTTTCTTGTGCAGTTGAGAAAAATCTGCTTAGAGACACACGTGACATCTGGCATCATGTCTATCAGAGGTACAATCGGCTCCGGTTTGTGAGCTCACATACCGAGAATAGCCCAGCTTCCAAAGCACCCATACTGATCGGCTTGGAAACTTTATTGCGGGATGATGATAGGGGAAACAGGAGAAGCTAGTGGGCCATAACGTCCAAGACGGATCTCTCTCTCTCTCTCTCTCTCTCTCTCGCTATCGCTATTTATACCTTTCGACACGATTAATTTTCTGCCGAGTTTTACGAAGGGCTCGTAAATGTATTCTCGTTGATGCGGTCAAGAGAATAAGTCAAGAGAATGGTGCACCTTTTGTAGTACTGAGTGAGGCCACGTATAGAAATATATATACTCTATATGGACGAGAGGAGCCTCAAGTGGCCTTGTCCTCGAGCCGAGATGAAAATATACACACGAGGAATTGGTCTTGCTGTAGTATTGTCCAGGATCCAAACTGATACCACATCGAGAGCTATTCTTGTATAAGGTTATAGGGGCTTTAGTACCCTTACCCCGGGGCTATGAGCTGTAGCCGGTTCCTTCGAGATAGTAATGTTTATATGCTGGCACATAGTACGAGCAAAAGAGAGAAAAGGAACTCGCTGATTTTTAATCGCTAAACTGCCGTAACGTAATAACCGTTAATAACCGCGCCTTTTGCCGAGTGTTGTTCGCCGAGTGTTGCCGCGCCATAAGGATCGAGGTTGGCGCGTGGGCGCTCGTGCTCCTCTTGCAGGAAACTTAAGACACCACATCACGACAGGTTGTTGTACCATACATATGTGAAACGTCTGCGCGCTCACGAGCGAAACGTTTGCGCTCGCGAGCGAACCGTTCGAATGCAGAAACAACGCGATGGGTAAAGTCGGTGAATATGGCCCAGGCTTGTAAGATGGATCATTAATATAATTTATGCAAAATAGAAATGCTCTGGCGGAAATAATAAAATCCTGCGATACTTATTCATTTCGACAAGTGTGAGACGTGTCAGGTATTAAATCTTGCCCATTAAGCAATTTACAAACGTGTATCTGTTGAGTTTTTAGAAAAGTCAAATTGTCATTTGTATTGACCGAAATTATTGATTTCAGATCTACATTAATTTGAGGCATCTCCGGACATGAAACATCAAACGTACAATATACAAAAATCATAGAAATATTTTAATTCAAAGGGTCCACCATTCGGAGTACAATTGACCCCAATGGTCAGTCTTATAGGCACAAATATTTTTGGTGGGTCATATTTCCCAACTTTACTCCATGTATGAACCGCGCGATGCTGTATTCCACGACAGCGAGTACATTTTTCACATCTCAAGGTTCGTGGCACACACGTGACCTGTTGAAAGCTGCTATTGATCGTCATCGATGCGTCAGCGTGTGTAAGAACGACGTTAATCTTGACGACTCTCTCTCTCTCTCTCTCTCTCTCTCTCTCTCTATATATATATATATATATATATATATATATATATATATATATATATATATTTCGTTTATGCCTTCTCTTCGCATGTATAATAGCCTTGAATCAGGAGAGCACATAAAAGAGTCGCAGTTAGAGTAGAACCTCCACCCAGAGGACTATGGCAAGAGAGAGAGGGAGAAGGCGAGAGAGTCGTTAAAAAATATAAATCCGGTGAGAATGAATTTAAGCCCTTTAAGCTGTTCCTCGACTATACCTATATATATATCCGCACCCGGAACAGAGACTACGTCAGAATCAGGGTCTCGATACGTTGTTGGTTTTTATGTCGTTCCTTAAAGTTTTACCATATCTCGTAAATATCATAAATATTATCGTATTAATATTTTAATATCCAACGCGATCGAGTCGAGACAAGGGACCACAAATATGACCGATTCAGAGAGCAAGAAAAAGAGTTGGAGATGTGTTTATAAATAAATTTTCAAAGGGAAACAATATATAGGGCGTTATTACGAAGGCATTTACCGACCCACCGATTTTTATGCACAGACACATTGGCAATTTTTCGGCTTTATTGTACGCATATTATGCGTATATCGAAGACAGTACATTTTACAAGTATCGAAGATTGCGAGAGCAAGGTGTTGACACTTTATATTGTAATAAGGAGACCATAAGGTGCCTGGAAGAGAGCCCTGCTGGAATGGGGCGAGAGCTTTACGGCTTATATATGTGGGTCTCTTGCCAAGGAGGAACGTCAGAGGGGGCTCTCGCCTTTTATCGTATTATTTCTTCGTCTGGTTTTATGACTATACGCGAAGCATCTCTTTCTTTATTCACTCGACTTTCTTGGTGTATATATATATATATATAAACGCGATATCTGAATTGGACTGTTGATCTCGCCCGCGCAGGATCGAGTATAATGGTAACGGTCGTGAAACGCCAAACCAGAACTCGAATTTAATTTCTGCATTCTCTTTCGCTCTCTCTCTCTCTTTCTGTATCTCTCGTGTCTCTATACACAATACACTATAGGTCCATTTGTCGTTATATATTGTACGCGAGTTTCGCGAGAATTGCCGATTTCGTTGTGGTTGAACCAGCCAATTCGATAGTCGCCCATATCAAAATATTTTCTTTCTACTGGGAACTTAAGTGCTGCAATCTTCAACAGCACCTATCTGCGTCATATATCGTGTAGAGTTCGCTTGGTGGTGGTAATACCTTTTTTTTATAACTTCTACCATTTTCAAATACATTTTTTCATTCTCTTTTGGATCTCTATTTTCATTGGGGTTATAAAACCGAATATATGGGTTATATGTGAAAAATAAATGATTAAGAATCATTGCATTTTTCTTTGAGTTGAGGTGGACATGCTGGTGTCAAAATGAACCATCGAGACTTCCAAGAAAAGGCGATTTCCATGATGCAATTTTACATAGAATAAAATCGAAAATATTGTAAAACATCCATTGATCTACATGGGGATTTGTGACTCGGGCTCTGTCACATCTGCACATCTCCCTATTTCAATAATTAACTCATAACTCTTGGGCTCGATTTTTAATTAGTTAGTTTGCTCTCAAGATTAGACTGAATTTAAAATTTAATAGAAGTTAGCTCGAATTTGGATCTAAATTAGGATTAAAGTCTGAATTTTTAGATTCAACTGAAAATCAAACGACTAACTATTTTGGACAATTCTGTGAATCAATCAATTAATGGTTTGAAAAAAAACAAAAAAACTTAACTCAAGAACGAAATATTTTTTCACACGAGTGACATTTTTGTTCGAATTTTGATAGTGGTGTGTCTTGGGTGGTCGACTATTGGAAATTTTACCTCGTATATTTATTTCAAGAAACTATCTCAAGAGACCATCCCTTCGACGAGATACTTCGTTGAATAATCCAGCTCAGTCTCGACTTATCTCTCGCGAAAGCCTCCCCCCTCCCCTTGCCTCTGTATCTCGGTCTCAAGCCTTTGTTTCCCATAAATCACGAGCATGGCTCTCTCGCGAGAACGAGACACGCTTGTACTCTCTCTCTCTCTCTCTCTTGGGCCAAAGAAGACGAAGTTCTCTCCAGGAATGGGCAGGTGCTGGCTTACTCGTGCGCTCTCTCGTCTTGCACCCACTGTCACGCTCGGTGCACCCGTGCCCGCAAAACTCGCCTTCGTCTTCTTCCTGTTTCT